>JACDTU010000024.1:0-396935 GCA_022376465.1 Cubamyces lactineus | reverse complement strand
ACTGCTATCGGGTCGTAGCGCTGATGCTAATATGAGACTGTTTTCAGGTAACAAATGCCTTACGCCTGTCAATCTCATTCGCATGGGCATCGCGTACCCTCTGTCAGGCGGTATCATCGGCCGACCATTGTACGGCTCCAATTTTGAAGTCCTAAGTGATGATGAACTGCGCCAGTGGTGGACATCGGTCACATCGCTCCTTCGCAAGAACCCGTACAGCCTCGTACACATGGTCTTTGGTCGAGAGGTCGTAAGTGGCCTAGTCCAACGCGGTCACTTCGCACACATTCCCGCAGATCCTGCTAAGTCCTCTTCACATCACACTATGTCTGGTACCTCCCGCAAACGTGCTGCTGATAATATAGATGACATCTCGGTACCATCAAGTCGTCGTCGTCACTACTAGCTGCATTGTATTTGCTTACAAGGCACAGTTATGTTCGCGTCTATTACTCTCCCATTAACCGTCTATGTATCACCTTTCACCTATCTCTGGCACATGCGAAACAATTCAGACCCCACCGAGCTGAGTGTATATATTGCAATGTGTAGGACACATGCGAGTAAGCGGCCAAGCATCAATGCGCGCTGCCGGGACAGGCAGCATGCCTAAGTCGAGATGAGAACGATCGCCATGGAATATACTATTTCACTTGTCGCACGAGACGGATGTGGCGACCAGGTTCACGATGTTGCCAGTGGTATCAGGTTCGCGCGACACCTGCGCGCGAGAATATAGGCAGAATTAGGACGACAGGTGATGAAGAATTGACTGCGGTTAGGAGGGTTACATCTCGGAACAGGCGGCGAGAGTGATAGTCAGAGCAAGCACGCAGCATGGCACGTATGCGCACCGCCGCAGAGAGCCACGTTGTATGCGAATGCAATTGGCGGGACAAGTAGCAAGTCCAGAGGGCTCTTCTCATTCAATTGTGAGACAGTGTTGAGCACATCTGTGGGATCAAAGCAGTATCCCAGACCCCAAACCCCAAACGCATGGGACACCAGACACATGTTGCATCACGGACCGTCGGAATTTCGCGCGACGACATTTCGCGCGACGACATTTCGCGCGACGACATTTCGCGCGACGCCGTTTCGCGCGACGACGTTTCACACGACAACCCAACGATAATCGAACACAGGAGGTATTCAGTACCTTCTCACCTGCACCAGCGGACGTCCAATCAGAACGTAAACAATGGATCCATCAATTGTGCAGATTGTTCGCGGCATTGATGCATCCCGCGACACCTTCTCACCTGGCAGGGTGACTTTGCACATCACCGGCTCTCACAATAAGAGTGAGGTGCGGACGAGTCGTTGATGGCACATCACGGGTGGCTTTCAAGGCATGCAGCCTGTCTCCTTGCCTAGCGATAAGAGGACAAGCAAGGTCGACAGCACGAACGAGCCTATCGTGATTTCCGTCGGCCTGCTCTCACCTCACTACCACACCTCTGTGGCGGTGATCGCAAAAAAGGGCGCGAACGGGAAGGCGCACCGCGCCGGGCGGATGTACCCGCTCGACCAGTTCACGCTCGACATCTTCGTCTTCAACCAGTTGTCGTGGACGCGCCGGTTCGAGGTAAGCTACCCCAAGGAACGCAGGTGTCGCCGGATGTGCGAAGGCGCGTTTGTGCGAAGGCGCGCGGTCGCTCTCTCCTACGCGCACTTGCATGTTGCATTCTCTCTGCCCAAGATTCCGCAGCTTGACCGCTTTCGATGCTTGCTAGAAGGAGAAAAGGCCACATCAGTATCAGACGACGGTGCACCCTCTGTAAGGTACTCACTACCTCGTCCTGCAGGCCAGCGAGGTGGCAATTTGACCGAGGGTGCCTCGCGTTCTTTGCGATGACCGCGCCCGAGTTCGCCTTTGCACGCTTGAGCTTCAGCACCTCTTTGTATCGAGGTCCATCTACTCGCCCTCTCCCTCCCCGCTGCCGTCGCCCATCTCCTCGTCGACGTCCATCTCTATTGTGCGAAGGCACGTATTGTGCGAAACAGAGATTGCTCGCGGCGATGCGCAGATGCGCGTTGCCGCACTTTGATGTGCGGTCTTGATCTGCAAGATTATGCTGCTGCGGCAGTGCGCACTTGGGCATGGCCGCATGGAATATTATTTTGATACCGCGAAGGATTTCGCACATTGCGGCGAAGCGCAGATGCGCATTGCTGCGAAACCTGGTTTCGCGAAATTACGCTGTTGCGGCGGCACACCAATGAGCATGGCGACATATATTATTGAGTGCGGCAGCGCAAGGATGCGCACCGCTGCAAGCAAAACGTCAGAATCATAGACCTAACCTTGTAAGCTTAGGCCTAACCCTCACCCCCCACCTTTTTCTCCTATAAATAGCTTACCCACCTCCTTACTTCCTTAACTTCACCTACTTACTCTCCTTTCCCTACTTACCCCTCCCTTAACTGCCCTTCGCTTTTTTCATACTTTATCCTTAACATCCATTTACCCTTCCTCTTGCTCCCCCATAACTTCCATATAGCTGTTATTCCATTCTCCACTTCACTCTTTACCCCATACATCACCTTCTGCCTTCCTCACATACCTTGTCATTTCTCACATCAATCTCTTGTGCCATTCTACCACAGTCAACATTTCCATCCTCACATTCACTTCTCTTTGTGTGCCACTTCAGCAGATCCTTCACTTGTCATAATATATGGCAGAGTCAGTGTCCGCCAGTTGGCCACTTAGTTGGATAGTTAGCCAGTCAATGTGTGCAGAGCATGGTCACCATACGTAGTATCTATTTTGCAGGCGCAGAGGAAGGTAGGCGTAATGGGGACACCAGCTAGCAAAGCAGTTGGCAGTACAGCAGAGGAGTCAGTTGCAGTGGACTTGGATAAAGTTTGGGGCTACATTATGGCTGCATGTCACACAAGCACTCGGTGAGAACTATTATGTTGGTGATATACACATTTTGAAGCAAGGGAACAAACATTGGCTGGACTAGGGGGGTTGAAGCTGACAGTTGACTGCTAGATGAGATTTCTGAGTCAGGGACAAGCAATTCAGAAGTTGTTGGGATGGCAGAGACAGCGCCTGAGAGTTGAGCAGTCAGGCAGTCAGAGTGGTAACAGTATGTTGACACCAGATAGCACCTGGGGGCAGGGGGCTGGGGGCAGGGGGAGGTGGGCATAATAGGGACAGTAGGTAGCAGAGTGGTTAGTGGTGTACCAGAGGGCTCAATGACAGTATAGTAATATTTGACTTGGAAGTCTGACCCTCAATACAGCCAGAATGTCACATTTCCTGTCCTTTGAGCAGAAGAGATAACAGTAGAGAAAAAAATTGCTAGGCCATTTGCTATTCATCTCATGCCACAAGATGCCAAAGATTATCCTTCAGTAAGGGGCAAGTGGCTTCTGTTTTGTTATTTGCCATACAACTTAGCAGGTGAAGCTGTTATAACTTGACATTGGTGAATCTCTGAGAGGACAGCATGGGAGTGACTCATAGCCATGGAGAAGTCTTCCATAGATTTATCATCAGTAGCAAATACAAAGAAATAGCTATTGCTATATTTGGGATGTCCATCCTACCTGCTTATGTCAGCTCTTGGAATGGCCATCCTACTTGCTTACATCATATCTCATCATGTGATCTTGTGACTCTTGGATCATGTGATCTTGTGACTCTGTGTGACCAATGTCAGGATGGTCCACCTTGGTCACAGTTTGTGACTGTCACTGTCACATGGAATCACATCTTCTATCAGCCTTGCCACTTGTCTGAAGCTTCAACTCTTTATTATTAAATTGCTCATACATAGCCCTAGCTTTGCTGAACAGTGCAATACAGATTTCATAAAAATCCATTGAGATTTGAATGTGCTAGGCTCCATACAATTCTTATCTGGCAGCAGGCTGACTTTGTGGATGTCATGTTTGGTGTTCGCAAAGAGTTTCCTGCTTAATCGTGGTACGTATTCAGATAAAGCCATATGTGATATGTAGCCTTCAATGAGCTCTACACTATGCTATTCGAGGCGCGAGATTCCATTGAGATTTGAATGCCCTACAACCCACACTTTCCTAAGATGACCTGCAAATGCTATTTTGGGTGTTCGCAAAGAAATCTCTGGCCAGCCACTGCACATATTGCCTTGCAACCATATGCTATATGCAGCCCTGAATGCACTCTACAATGTGGTATTTGAGGCGCGAGATTCTGTGAAGATTTGGCAGTGCTATGACTTCGCGAACAAATCTTTGCAAGCTGGCTGACCTCGCGAACTCCATTTTTGGTGTTCGCGAAGTGTTTTCCGGCCAACCACTGCACGTATTGTCATGCAACCACATGCTATACGTAGCCCTAAACAGGCTCTACGCTGTGGTATTCGAGGCGCGAGATTCCGTCAACATCTGGCAGTGCTACGGCCTCGTGAACGAAAATTCGCGAGAATGTAGCGCTACATTCCCGGGTTATATAGATAGGCGTGGCGCAGATGTATAGGCGTATGATGTCTTGGCGCAGGCCTGAACGATATGATGAGCGTTGTATGAGAACTGGGGAAACTCACTTTGGGGTTTCGGCGTCGGTGTCGCAGTGGCTTTCGCGACATGATTCAAGCCTGGAATGGTGGCGTGATTCGCTGTCAGATTCTCGGTATGATTGTGTTCAAATATTCAGCGCAATGTTCAGGCGTAAGACATGGCAGGAGCTGATAACGTGTTTATGCCATGTTCTGGTGTGGGAACATGAGAACCTGCATGGCGCGAACATTTACCATTTTCTGTGCCATGCTCCTGCAATGTTGTATTGGACGACATGGCGAAAATATCAGAATCAATTCTGCCGTGTTCTCCAGGATGTTCTTATAAGGAAACATTTTGAGAAAAGGTGTCCCATTCTTGCCATGTTCGGGACACGCCTCATGGCAGCATTATGCCAAACGGAATATGGCATATATTCTTGGGCTAATCTGGCCATGTTGGGCCACAAAGCATGGCGAATTCATTCGTAACAATTCTAGCATGTTCTTTCACCATGTTTTCGTGTCGAACACGCCATTAAAATACGAATCTTGATTGCCATTTTCGAGCCAAAAAATGTCAAGAACATTTTCAGGAATATCTCAACATTTGCCGACATGCAAGTCGCCATGTTGCCACCGAGGAACATGGCACAAACACATTTTCACTTTATGCCGTGTTCCTGCCATATTTTTCTTCAAAACATTTTACTTTGTCCCCTGTGGTGGTAGTAGGGCAGTTCTGGGGCATCTGGAGGTATGCACCAGGGGTAGAGGTTGGCCTGCGAAAGCAGTATGACATTGGCTGGGCGGAGGCACTGGCGGTAGAGATATGCTTGCAAATGGCAGTGCATCACGGCCTCTTGGCGCAGGCACGGAAGATCTCACAGAGGGTTCTGGTACGATCGGACAATGAAGGAGTGGTTAGGAGCACAAGCATCAGCAGCCTCAGTACAGTGACACCCACTAGCCGACTGCACACTGGTTCCCACAGTCATAGAGCCCATGACCATGCCAACACGCCGGAGGACACAGCGGGGCCTCGCGCCGCCCGCGGCACTGACAACCGCTCCAGCGTGCCGAGAAAGTTCAATACAACTACCGGCCAAGGCTCCGAGACCATTGTGGTGTTCCTACACACACTCCCGCAGGACCTCAGTAGTCTCCTACCAGTGTTCCTGCAGCACGGGGTGAATGACAGTGAGGTGCTGCGCGGGATGCTGCGCATGCCGGCGTGGCGGAGCTGGCTATATAGCTGGGTGAAGGAGGGATGGCTGACCGAGCTGCAGTTCAGGATGGTGTGTGATGGGCTGGTGCAGATCGCGCTCGGCTGGGCAGTAGGAGGCTGAGGCCTTGTGAAGGGAGGGGCATGTACAAAGCGGATGAGCAGGGGGCAGTATACGACTAGAGTGTAAGAATAGTGTGTGTTTGCCTAGGCCCTCGTTGTTGTATATTATGGTTCTTGTACTCCTACTATGGCCAAATATGATAGGAATGTAAGCATTGGCATGCTCAATGTATACTTAGCTATCATACCGCCCCACACAGGACAACTAAGGACTCCTCTCCAGGCTCCGCTTCATCCTCGGGCTCCAGACCTCACTCCCCCTCCAAACCCTCTTGCCAGTCTTTTTCTTCATCCTCCTCTGGCATACAATCTGCCTTCTGCTGCTCGCCCGTACCGATGCGCGCAAGCACGTCTCCATCGTGTATGAGCACAATGCTCAAAGCCATATACAGATACACTGCGCTCGCCAGCATGAAACCTGCGATGAACGCCGGCCGCCATAGCCTATACCTGCACTCGACGCACTCCTCCTCTAGGCATGTCGCCGAAGCACGGTAGGCAACGGAGGAGGCGGGTGTGCGGGGCCAAGAAACCCACGTCTGCGACCGGCAATCCGGGCTATTACATGTCCCAGTATGCTGCTTCATGAGCATCCTTAAATGGTTGGCATGTAGGTCGCGTTGGAATTTCGCATATTCGACACTCAGGCGGACTCTTCTTGCGTGAAGACCACAGACCATGACCACTATCCTGGCTTACACTGCGACTGTCTATCCTAGTACAACACTTCACGACGCGTATTGCAAGTCCTGTGAGCACGCGAGCACAATTCGTCTCAGTCCTTGTAAGAGAGAGACAAGTACTTCATCGGGTGGTATCAGGATTTCATATCATCATTTCCATGGGATCGTCCTGACTGCCCGACCCAGTCCACTGGGTGCCTTGAAGAGATTCAAGAGACTTCTGGGCTGTAGGACTGGTGACTGAGAGTAACATTGCAAGCAACAGCACACATACCTTTTTGCAACTGACTTTCAGTTGTCTTTAGGTGCTCCTTCTTGAAGTGACCTTGTTCTTGCAGATTGCGGATGGTTTTGGCTGCTTCCTTGACCACATCAACAGCCCTGTGTATGGCGCATGCCTGGCGTTCCAAGGTGGTGGACACAGATTTTAAAACATTTGTAGTGAAAATATCCTCTGCTGACGCAAACATTCCTGAGAGTACAACATTCAGTTAGGGAAAGGTCAACTATTTGATCAATCACATACCAGCCTCCCATGAGCATTCTGCTTCCACCATCTTGCATGGCTTGCAGGCTACAGGCTCGTGGTCCAGAGGTACGGGAACACAAGCATCTGGGTATCCAATCACAAACCTCCGTGGAAGGTTTGATGATTTGGTCCTGGTGACCTGCGTGAGTCCCATTGCAGAACTATTTATTCAGTTATGTACTCATATACCATAGATCATTTGGATGACGCATGTGCCGTCATGGGCCAACATCTGTAACAGCTTGCAGCCCAGAAACATCCCTGTAAAGCAAGGCCAGCCCTCATGGGGATTCCTGCAGTGGTGGAAGTCTGGTGATGGAGTCATTTTGTCCCATCTCATCCACTTGAGGCTCGGTTTGGCCGGTGCTGAAAACCTCAATACCACAGTGGTGCAGCTCTATGAGTAAGCATCCCAGAAATATCTGCAGGCACTTAGGGTTAGGCAATTTGGCTTTGGATGCTGGATATTGTTGCTGACTTGGTGATGTACAGAACACTAGCATTTTACTTTGCAATGTGACAGAATGGCTTCATCACTTCCCTTAGGCTTTGGTAAATGGTGATGCCCACCCGGATGAGCCCCTCAACCACCACTGTGATGCAAAAACCAAGTTCCTGCCAGACGGAATGGACACAGTCACCTTTGGTGGTGTCATCTCCCCTCAGTTGAAGCTTACCCCTGTCCCTAAAAAGACTAAGTGGTTCAGCAACATGACAATCATACTGTTGTAACGTATGGGCAGCACACTCAGGAATCCTACGCACACCACATCCAAGCCTTCAAAAATGGTCCAGCCAATGTCATCCAGCACCAGCTTTGGCAGAAGGTCTTGGAGCACTTGAGAATTGGGCAGGTCCATCAGTGGTTCAACCAGGAAATGGCTGCGGTTTACACCAAAGCCCCGAATCCTCGTTGGCCCGAAGGCTTGCCATGCAGACTTGGAGCAGGATGAGGTTCAGGATGAGCAGAATGTCATGGCACAACAACTCATTGCTGCTCTAAACCAGCATGCTCAGTCTTCAGCTGCCCTCCCTTCAGACCTTCCCATTCAGCCTCGTCATGGTGTTCGTGCAAGGCGGGCCAGGGGTGTGATGCAAGTTCTCAACTCACGTTAAAGTCAAAGTGTTTGAGATAGTATATTAACACATTGCATAGTATGCAATCACAGCAGAACAGGCCCTTAATCTGTCTATTCACTCTGAGGACATTCCGGCAAACATGCCTAATCCCCTGCAGCCTGGATGGCATTTGCAAGACTCTGGAAGTCGCTGGGCTGCAATGCAAGCACATCAGCAGAATGTCTCCACCATAGAGTTGTATGTGCAGTTGGGAACCTACCGCTTGTTGCCACTGTTCAGGGAAATTCAAGCTAGATATCCCAACAATGTTGACTGCCTGTGGACTTGGTACCCCCTTCAACAGTTGAAAACCCAATGTAGCTATTGGAGGGAATGGTCACTGTGAGCGTGGGGCCACAGACAAGCAGTGTGGCGCTGTGGCGGAGGGCGTGTGGGCATTGAGGCCCATGAGTGAACATTTTGATTCTTGTTTTCTTGCATGTCCTTGTAAAGGCCATAGGGGTCAGTCTGGTATCATTTCTTCTGTTGATGATGAGTCTTGTTCTAGTGTGTACTTATATGTGTTGATCCATGTCCCGTCACCTCAGTCCCTAATACAGTGACTTGTATTGACAGTCCTGAGAATAGAGACTAAGTTAATCACTCTATAGTAGTTCATGTTGTGGGGGGGAGGTAGGGACAAGGTTGGCACTGTAAGCTGTATGAGGGCCCCCACCTGGCGGCTTCCCCTCAAGCATCTGAAGGATGTTGGCCCTGGAGAAGAACACGTTCCCAATTCGACCTGGTGTGCATCCATTGGGAGGACCCTCCACTGCTGTGAAAAAAGGTTCTACAATGTGCGCCAGAACCTCAGCGCAAGCAATGAACACTGTTCCTGGGCTATATCTATGTTTGATTAGCATAGTTAAGCCCAGGCAGCAAATCAGCCACTTACTCTAGCCTAGCCCTAAGCTGTGGAATAGCAAGAGTCCCCCCACGGTATTGGCCCACAGGGAAAATGGCAGTGGGGCTACCATCTCCCTGGTTGTAGTGGAGCTCTGAGTCCAGCTTGTAAACAATGACCCTACTGAGCCAAGGGTCCTCTGGGATCCAAACTCCAGCGGCAAAGGCTGCTGCAGCATACTTGGTATACCGCTCTGGGAAGGCAGCTTGGAACATGGTAGCCAACAGATGGCTGACTAGGCTGGTATGCTTGAAGTAGGTTACTGCAGCCATAGCAGCTGCTGCACTTGGTCCCCTAACTTGTGTTGATGGAATTATAGGCTGGTAATGATTTGAGCTTCACTTCAGAAACTAGCAAAAGGATCCAACTTACCCCATAGGATGGTCTGTGGTGTCCAAGCATACACCAGGTGATGCACACCCTTTCTCTCTCTTTGAAGTTCACCCAAAGGGTTGTGCCACTAATGAAGCACAGTATTGGCAGCTGTTGGCAGGGGGTGCCATTTCTCAGTTGCACTAATGGGGGGTTGGACAACAGAACAATAGTTGCTGGACCGCATATTGGTAGTCATTCAAAAGAGCCAGCTGTGAGAGAGATAAGTATCACAAAGTGCCTCTCAAATGTTTGTACCCACAGGAATGCCACCAAAGACATATTCTTTGCCTTGTTCTCTTTGGGCACCATGTTCTTGAGATTCTAAGGTTTGAGGGGGTGCTTCCCTAAACTTGGGAGAGGTCAGTTCTCAAGTGGATGAGACCACACAACTGTTGGCCTGCTTACACTGATTGTAGTATCCCTGATTCCAACATAGACTGCCAGAAGCTGGCCTGAAGCATCAACAAATCTGGGGAATTATTGAGTTTAACCAGAGATACAGATAAGATTCGCTTCATGTACTTGCATGACATTGGGGAAACAGGTATTGTTTTCTTGACTTCATCCCACTGCTGTTGCAGAGCAGGGATAGTAGATGGTTTTCGGGACAAGGCGTGAAGCTCTTCTAGGGTTCTGTTGGCTTGGTATGTTGGAGCGTGTGCCAGGAGATTCTGCATCCTGTGTCTTGCCTTCTCAATGGCCTTCTTGTTCTGAGCTGATGGGCTCAGCTTTTGGCCCATTTGGGGGGGGGGGGGGGGGACCCTCAGCGGCACAAGGTGGAGGCTTCTGAACTGGGAATTGCTTGAGTATGGCAGAGGTGTAAAGTGTTCCATCTTTGAGAGATTTGAGAGAGGGTCCAAACAAGAGTACTTCATATGTCCTATCATTGTTGCACTGAGGATATGTAGTTCCCATTCACAAACACCATTTGGCGACGGAAACAGATAGCTATGATTGTCAAATTGAGAGAACCTGTTGTCTACACGTGTAACATATGCGCTCTGATTCATCAAACACATGCCAAAACAACATAGCGTACGGCAGCACTGCCGGTACATGATTTTACACGTTCTGTATGTCTGACTCCTGAGTGTTGGGCTATGCATTGGGCTGAGTGTCAATGGCGCTATTGATGTTGGCCATGTCAGTGGGGAGTTGCATGGGTGCACTGTGCAAGTTGAGGTTGACTGAGTTGCCGTCCTTGAGCATCCCATGGAAAAACGCACATGGCAACTTGGGTGAATGTGAACAGCTTTTCTGCTCACCAGCGTGAAGGGCTGGACGTCAGTCTTGCTGCAGATCTTGAGCTGCGATGACTTCCTTGGGATATTTCCAAGCTTAGCAATAGTCATCAGTGGTATCATTGCTGCATTTCCAATTGCTTTCCTTGTACAATGATCTTCCCTCCAATCCAAGCAGGCCAAGAATATGTGGCCCGCAAGCAGGGTGGGCCTGCCACTACACAGTAAGTTGCATTTTCTTAGATGGCCTGCTTATGCTAACATGTTGGCTAAGGGAAAGACTGAGAAGCCCACCAAGGTTTTCAAGAGTGTTCCAGTTGTCGACAGTGAAGCTGAGGAGGATTCTGAGAATGGGCAGGAGGATGATGCTAGCCAGTATATCTTGTAAGTTTTGCTTTTTCAGTGTACACCGATTCTTGTTTCTAATAGGCACTCGCAGAGACAGCGTCAATGGGGATGGGCCTCACCCCGTGCCATTGATTAGGTATATTGTCAAGTCATGTTATGCTGCTGTCTGCTAACTCTGATTATCACAGTGATGATGACAATGAAGTCACTGTGCAGCTTGAAGTGGAGCGCACTCCAAAGATTGCATGAGTACCTTGTACATTGTATTTGTAATTGCTGGTGAAGGCACAGAAGGCTCTTACCAACAAGTATAAGGTCACGCTACACTAGCTTGATCATAGAGCTTGTAGAGATGTCCTGCGCAATTACAAAGATGTTTACTAGGCCGATGAGGGGGCTCTGCAGCCACACGCAGAGAGTGCTTCACAATTGCCCGTCAGTATTGCTGCACCCCAGTGATTGTTTGTGGTGGAGGGGCATTCTGCGGAAGAACGTGGTGCGCAGCTCACCTTAGGCAGTGTGACCTAGTATAGCAAGAGTGTGTGGATGCCAGTCCTCAACGTTCATCCATAGCAGAAGGGGCATATGCATGCTTTGCACGTGATGGAGTTAGCTCTCAGCACTCTGCTCTTAGTGAATGGATGCAGAAAAGCTGTCAGTTCATTGCCTTGTGCTGACTAGAAGAACAAGGAAGCAACACGGATGCGCTTGGGAAAGAGGTAAGGTATTCACATGTACCACAATGATAGTAGAATGCACTGGATCTTGTGTGGATCCATGCAGGATATATTGCTCAGGTTATCCAATATTCACACGCCATATCTGGTGGTAGAATAGCGACAGCCCTTCTTCAGCTTTGCATTGTCTGCAAGCGCAGGGCAAGCAACATGCCCCTGGGTGCTGTTGGGTTACTTGTTGATTGGTCCAAGATTTTGGGTTGTTTACATGTTACCAAAGCAAAGGATGTTTATAAAATTGGGCCAGAGTACTACGGTAGTCGATTCGAGTCACATGGCAAGGGTCTTCATTACTGTTACTGAATGCTCAGTCCTGTAGATCCTGCCAAGAAGTGCTGAGAATGTAGCCTTGAGGTGATACTTTACTCGTGGTTGTACCACAGTACGCAGGGTAGTGCCACACTCTCAAGAGCACTGCCACACTCTCAAGAGCACTCAAGACAGTACTCATTCTATTGAATCCGGATTGATGAGCAGCAAATCTGCAATGTATTTTGTTTGATCTATACACTATGTGCAATGAAATCCATTGCAAGCCAATATATTTCCCCAACTCTGCACCGCTCCGTGGTGCACCACCTACTTGGTACACTGTGAAGCTTCTCCAATTTTTCTCTCTCTCTCAATTACAGTGTACCGCTTACATTGTACACTGCAAACCATCGACAACTGTATATCACCCATGTTTGAAGTATGTGCCTACTTTACTCTGTGCCTCAAAATTGTGCTTAATAAGGACAAGGACTAACCGCACCCACAACAATTGCATCTACATGACATACCCACTCTGCTCGGAAACACATACTCAATGTAAGGCAACACAAAGTCCACATCCTCTATCCCATGGTAACAATGATGTGTGCCATCAAATATCCACCGCCCCCACACGAAATGTTCAAAAGTAAAAGTATGGGTTCCCAAGCAAAGCAAACATACTCTTAATCCACTTACACAGCATGAATGAAACCCCACCTATGCATTCCTCCATACCCGCTGTATCCTGATCTGGACGGTATGCAGGGAAGGGAAGGCATAACCATATTCTTTTTTTTTTTTTTTTTTTTTTGGTGGAGCGCATAATGCCCTGGAATACATTCGTCCCCAGAGGGGCCCATTGTGTACTCCGCGACCGCCATAGCGGTCAGGCGCGCTAGTGACTCAAAAGGGGATTCCCCCTGAAGCGTCAAGGTTTGATGTCGTGCATACCATGTTTGTCACTATTACCGCGAGGAAATGCATTTACGCACTTCGTGTGGGGCTCAAGGAGGAGGAGTCCTCCAGGATCGCAAGGACCCTGTCATCTTCCTCTCTTGATACCCACTAAAACCCCGCCATCTCCTACCCAGTTGGGCGGGAGGCCATTCGCATTCTCGAGGATTTCCCCCCACGTTGTCGCTACCTCTTCCGGACTTTTCGCTCTTTTCTCTAGGAAAGGTGCCGTGGCCCAACGATCCAGGGCTAAGCGGCGGTTTATCGTTGCAAACCATTTGTTTTCTACTTCCACATCAGTAAACTCCCGTCCGTCATTCTGGATCACACGTTCGCAGCGGAGTTTCCATATAAGGTAGACCGACTTGGTTGCCAGGATTGTCCAGAGTCGTTCTCTGTTGGTTAGGCGCTTGTCGTCCTCCGATTTGAATACTACGCAGGCCACGCCAAGAGCTGTGCCCCAGTTGAATCCCGGCCACTGCGTTTTCGTATGTGACCATAGCTCCTCAAGGAGTTCCTTTATTCGCTCACGTCCTCTTGCGTTACATCGGAACAGGATGTGGTCCAGAGATTCGGTTTCCAGGCACACCTTGCACGTCGCGCGTTCTCGGAGTTGATCTGGCATTGAGCTTCTGAGCCAGTGCCGGCCAGTCATGAAGGCGTCGTGGATTGTCTTCCACATGAACTGGCGACACTCCCGTGTGACGTCCCTCTTTCTGAGAGAGAGCCACACCGCTTCTCGCCTCACCTTGAAATTACATGCCACTTCGAGTTCGTCCTCGATCACTTCAAGGTTCGCTATCGTGCTTGGTCTCGGCGGTGTGTTTGTGCTCTTCTTCTGTCTGATTGCTATGTATGCTAACTTCTGTGACAGCGTCCACAGCATTGCTCCTGACACTCGGAGTCTTTCTGGTACGACTGCGGGGAGCTCGGCCTCCCCCTCATTCTCTTTCTCCGCTGCTAGTCCTGCTAGCTTGTCTGCGCCCTCATTTCTTGGGTGGCCATTATGTCCCTTTACCCAATTAAACGCGGTATGGGCCCTCCTATTTCGTAGTGCTGCTATGGTCACGCTTATTAAGGGCCCATTTTTTGTCGTAATAAATCCAGAGTCTTCGTGCTTAGCTCTGTATCGCGTGAGTGCTTCCATTGTTGTACGTGAGTCCGTCTCTTGGATCACGTTTATCCTATGGTCTGGTATTGTACTTGCGAGGAGCGTTGCCGCCACCTCTCCTGTTTGGTTGGACTGCTCCCAACTTTTGGGGAGTCGTACGCTTCTGTTTAACGGGTGATTCTCTTCGACAAAGATTCCTGCACCTGCCTGGGCATCACGTTCTCCATTTCTCATGCAAGATCCGTCCGTTGCTATTACAATCTCATTTGATTCTCCCTCGTCTAGCTTCATGTCGAGCCTCCCATTGTACGGCGCTTCCCGTGAGGTGAATATGCGAAATATCTTTCCGAGTGAACCTGATGTGGTTATTCGCCGGTCAAAGAGGTGTTCGGCATTGCGCACGCCATTGGTATGTCTCTCTTCTTGTTGCCTCTGCTCATAGTCCTCCGGGTGCTCCCCCCTTGGGTCCCACTTTGGTGGTAGCGTATCTAGCAGTTGTTTCGCTCTTACGTAGCACCTCTGCGGGTTCGCACACTGGTTGTTGGTAATCATCTGTTCGCAGTTGTGGCATGCACACGTCTGTGTCGGCATATGTCTGGCGTCGTCTCTCTTCGCTGCCAGTGCTTCGCAGTCCCCTACCGTTCTCACTCCGTGGTTTTTATGTAGACATACTGTCACCGCCGAGTGTACGGCCAGTCTTCGGATAGCCGTCCTGTCCGCCTGGCTGTGGTCCCACATCGGCATCTCCCTGAGGATTCTCCGGTCAAAAGCTAGGCCTTCCGGCCTGAGTCCATATTTCATTGCTATTGTCATCATTCCTTTCAATTCTTTGGGAAGAGCTGACATCTTCGGTTTCCAGTGTTGGAGGAATGGGTTCACCCGGAATTCCTCCCGTACCCTGCAGTCTTTGGTGACAAAATGCGCAAAGAGCGCATCCGCGACATTTGCCCATAGGGGTCGACCTTCTCCAAACGAGAGGTATGACCGTAGCCAGGTTAAGTCAATCGCTTCGTTTCGTGCTTCCAAATCAATCAGCTTAATACCACCTTTTTCAACAGGTAGGTGGAGGTGGGTCATTGCGACCGGGGTGTTATGTTTATCGTCCCATATATAGTTACGTATTACAGTATTCAGCCTTTTGAGAATGTAGCCGGGCATCCTCTGGACATCCGTGAGAAACTGTGTCATCCCTGCCACGAACATCTGGGCAACATGCCGCTTCCCTTCAAGCGAGGTGTGTCCCATTTTCCAGCGCTTCAGAGTCTCTTCTAGCTTCGCCAGTCTCACTGACCAGACATTGCAATCATCTAGTCCATTCCCAAAGTAGGCTCCCAGGATTCGGACCGCATCGCCATCTCCAGCCATATGTACATTCTGGGGGTAGTTTCCCCATCTCCCCGTGCAGTGGTATGTTTCTACCATCTGTTTACGGTATTTGGGCTCGCCAATAGGTATGATCTCCGTCTTACTTATGTTGAACTTGGCTTTTGCAGCGGAGCACCATTTATCAAGCACGCATTGGAGTATTGCAAAGTCGTCCTCCGCCGCGAGGTATACTGTTGTGTCGTCTGCAAACAGCGTCGCTTTCAGCGCCTCTACGCGATTAGGTATTTCGATTCCTCTGATGTCTGATTTGCGTATCATTGCTGATAGGGGCTCTATGGCTAGGTCGAATAATAGACATGAGAGAGGGTCGCCTTGTCTTACCCCTTTAGTTACTCTATACGGTCTGCTCAGCACTCCATTGATCATGACTGAGGTCATTGCCCCGTTATACAGTGACTGCACTGTTTGGATGTACGTCTCTGGGACACGGAACTTTCTAAGTACTCGCCAAAGGTAGTCATGGGCGATCTTATCGTACGCCTTTTCCTGGTCAAGCGCGACTATTGCCCCATTGACCTCTCTCACTTCAGCCCAGTGCATCATCATCCGCGCCAGTTGAGTGTGGTCTCTAAGACGTCTACCTGGTACAAAACCCGCTTGGGCTGGGTGTACAATATCTGGTGCCACCTCTGCGATACGGATAGCCAAAATCTTGCTCATCAGTTTATAGTCCGAGTTCAGCAGCGTGATTGGGCGGTAGTTGACAATTTTTGTTTTTTCTCCCTTCTCTTTCCAGATTGGTGACATCCATCCTTCCGCGAAGGACGTGGATTTGCAGACCCCATACGTTTGAATATCAGTGAACGCAGCCGTCAGTACCTTCAGCACATCGAACGCTCGCTTATTCGGATTTCGCAGGTCCCCCTTAAAGCGGTCATGCATGGTCTTCCACACCTCATATTGTATACCATCTATGCCGGGGGCGGTGCCTGTTTTGGCACACCGCAGGGCCAACTCGCACTCGTTATATTCAATTTTGGCTGCCATCATGTCCACCTGCTGATCGGTGAGTTGCGCCTCGATGCTTCCTAGCACATCCTCGAGGTCCTGTTCCCGCTGCGCTGGTTCTGCGGTCTCTGGTCCATCGGCCTGCATCCTGTCATGGTGCGACCGTGCCATTTCAGCCATCTTCTTTGGATTTGTTTCATATATTACTTCGCCGTTCTCACTGATTTTCTCGAAGGCTGGTATGAGTTCCCGCGGTGCCCGCGCTCTATTCATGCTGATCCAGTATTTTGTAGGCCTCTCTCCATCAACGTGGTGTTTTGCCCGTGCCCGTTGCTGCTGTTGCTTCAGGCGACCTGCTTTCCGCTGTTGAATCTGCCTCGTAAGTGCGTTGATATCATCTGCGCGTACTTGCTCGCTGCTGTGTGTGTCGCTTTTCACCTCCTTCAGTCGGTCCTCTAGGTCCTTGATTTCTTTCAGTAGCTTCGGGATTGTGGCTCTCTCATATTCTCGGGCCATTTTCATCCAGTCCGTTTTTAGTTTGCATAGAATTGTCTGCGGGTTGCACTCCTCAGAGCGGCCACCCGCTGCCTCTACTCGGCTCAACTCTGCCTCCGCTTCGAGGCCTCTTGCTTTCATCTTCTTCGCTAGGTTCTTATGCTTGAGCAGGGACAGCGGGAACACTGGCCTACCAGTTCCTGCTTCGGGTTCATTTGGTGTGGACAGCTGTATCGACACTAGGAGGTGGTCGGACTTAACTCCCGGCTGCGTGATCATCCAGGAGCGCGCATAGTCAAAAACTTCTGGTCTAACATAGATGCGGTCCAGCCGGGCCATGGTCGCTGCGTCTCCTGTTCCTCTGTGGAACGTGTAGTCACGCTCATCCGGGTGCGTCCTTCTCCATCCATCGACTAGCATTACTCCCAGGGCCATCTTCAGACGGTCTAGGGTCGTTACTGAGCTATCCATGGATTCCGCTACTGGGAGTCGATCAATAGCATCTTCAACGTTGTTGAAATCGCAGGCCATTAGGTGCGGCTTTGGTATATTCGGATGCAATTCGTAGAACAGTGCCACTTGTTCGAAGAATTCTCTCCTCTCTGCCGCCCCTTCTGATGTGGGCGCATATATGCATAGGACGTGCCTCGCCTCTCCTCTCGTCATCGTTGTCAGTTGTATTGCCCTTCCGGGTACAACAACTGTCATCTTCGCGCCTTCATCACTGACAAGTTTTTTGTTTAGCACTATTGCAACTCCCTCTTTTTGCGTTGGGGCATGCGGATGGGCTGAGTGGAATATTTTGATATTTCCGGCATACATACGGTGTATGTCTGCGATACGTCTCTCCGTAAGGTGCGTCTCCTGTAGCAGCAGGACATAACCATATTCTCCAAAAACACCCCAATGTCCACCTAACATACAGCGACCCAACAATATCAGTGAACTGTTTCCCATTGCACACTCTGGTAAGACCGACATACCATTCCAACATTCTGATCCCAAACAGTAACAATCAGGAGTTCCACTCCAGGAATCACTGGCAGTGGAAACTTTGCCTCCAGTTGCAGTGGTGCGACAAAATGTGTCCCAAAGGTGAATGGGGGACCCATTCGTTGCATCCAGCAACAGGTGCAAACACTTCACCTCTGTCCACCGCTCCAGGATTGGGGAGAGCGGGCCTAGTGTACGCAAATGCGGAACATGCAGCAACACTGCCCCTTCCGGAGTGATCGCCTCTAGCAGCCCAGTGTACGCTGCCAGCATATCCGGATCATCCAAGTGGAATGTTAATGTCAGGCTGTCCTGATACCAGTAAGCCAGGGCGTTGGCCGCAGGTCCCAGAGCTTGAAGTGCACACACAGCTCATCCTTAACATGCTGGATAGCATCCTTTGAACTAGAGGCAATAGTGGTGTCATCAACAATGACAGGAATAATGATGCATTCCATCATGAAGGTAGAAAGACCAGGCAATCAAAGCCCAGCTTGGTGAACACCTCATGCAGTGTCTCATGCCAGCAACAGCCAGCCTGCTTGAGGCCATAGATCATCTCCAGCAGGTGCCACACCCAGTCCGGTGTCTTCTCCTCAAAGCCCTCAGGCTGCTTCATGTAGATCTCCTCCTTGAGCTTGCTTTTCAGGTAGGCGGAGGAGATGGCAGTGGCAGTGAGTTTCATCTTCCTGTGATCATTGGTTCTTTTGTTGGGTCACTGTCGCGCCAGATGCCCAATCTGGTGGCATTTGCATTGAACCTCGGTGATCCCGCATCAGGAGATAATCAACTTGAATTTTGTGATGTAGTCTTCGACTTTCTTGTTTCCTTGCTTCAGGTTCCGCAGCAGCACACGGGCACCAGCCTTCTGGTTGACATCATTGAATGCTTCCAGTAGCTGCTTCTTGAAGTTGTCCCACATTCCATAGTTGGGTTCAATGTGGTCTTTGCCGTGTCTTCAGTTCTTGTTCTGGTTGGCTGCCTGCTGCTCCACGTCTTCAATAAAGGTGTGGGACCAGGTTCCAGCGGTGCCTTGGTTCATTAGCATAAGGCAGACAATGATCTTCATTTTGTCGGTGGCATAGGTCTTCTTGTTTATCGTGAGGTAGAGGGAGCATTTCTGCAGCCACTCCACCACTTCGCCTCATTTCCCAGAAAACTCCGGGGGCATCTTGAGCTTGATTTTGTTCATCTTTTTTTCAGCCATTGTGGTTTCGGTTCATTCTTCGGGTTTGTTCATAGTTCGGTTTGGTTCTTCCTGAGGGGTTGTCCCTATGGGTTCTGGTGTGGCTTCGCTTTCATCCGGGTTGTCATTTGGGGTTCTCATGGTGTTCTCGCTTTCTAGTTTACTCAAGTACTCTGCTTGAGCAGATCTGGGAGTAATGGGGTCCACCAGGGAAGGTTGTTCTGGTCCTGGTCTTGGTTCCGGGGTGGCCACTGGTTCATCCGGAAGTTCATCTCCAAGCAATATTTCATGGTATTGTTCTCAGTATTCTGGGTCAATGTGAAGGCAGTTTTACCAGGTAAGGGGATTTCAGTGAAGTGCTGGGCATTTGTAGTAGCCTTGCCTGGTCTCCCTGTCTGTCAACTGCGAATTCCTGCAGTGTCGACACTGTGTTATTCAGTTCTGGCCCACTCTGTCTTGAGTGGAGTCTTTGTGTCGAGATCTGAGTAGATTGTCAGGTTTTCTTGAGCTTGACCTAATGTTACAATAAGCCTAGGTTGGTCACTGCAAGTGAATTTCTAGGGGCCAGACCATGGGGTCAAAAGAGTTTGAGTTGAGTAGAGAGTCTGAGGAATACGCAATGGATAACCGGGTTAAGCTGAGGATTCTGAGTGGATCCTCTGGTCTTAAATACAGGAAAGGGAGTAGTGACACGTCAGCACCACGTAGGTGCTATGTACAGTGAGAGTCCAGTATAACTACATAAAGTCAGGGCTGGGAATAAAGTGTTATGCTTTTGAACGTGACTGTTGAACTATCAAGCCTTAAGACGTCAATGAATAGAGAGCTTGTGTCTATTTAATTACTAGCCCTAGCTTTTCGAAGATAAGCGCGTAGTAACTTGTTCAGCTGGAAGCGAGTTAACGAGCAATACAAGTTCATAATTTGCGAAGAGACTGAAAGCTGAGGGTCGCTCTGTGGCGTCGCCTCTTATATACATGTACAGAGAGCAAAGAGAGAAATGTTCCAGCATATTCAGGGACTTTCTGGTATGTCGTAGTCAGCGCTAGTTGAACCTAGTACCACTGTGGCAGTGCTGCTGTGCATTGCGGGCGGCTGCGCAGAAGCGACTGTGCACCCCTATATGGTAAGTATAGAGTAAGTGCTAGAAAGTCCTAGCTGAGACGAGAACATTCCTGTCCTAAAGAACCGTAGCTACAATCCTAGAGCTCGCCATATCCGTATCATACAGAGAACGTAGCACAAGTCCATGACTAATCGTAAAGTTTGTAAACAGCCTATCATACATTTGTAACACCGAGCTAGGGAACTACATCAAGCTTTCCTTCGAGAAGTACAACATGTATGAGTTCACCCGGAACATACAGTTGTTCACGTCTATATCATCTCTACAACTCCGACAAAGTTCGGGACGTTTACTATTGGGAATTAGTAGAAAAGTGGTCTAATTGCACACACGCACGGTGCCCACTTCGATACAATACCAAGGAGGTCCCAAACATCGCACACTCCCCAGCTCTTATTAAAACCAAGGTCTCTCAGGAGAAGGAAATTAAGAGTCACGGACAACAACCCGCGCTAGTAAAGAATCCTCTACCAGCAGGAAGTACTAGTCAGATTATTAGTCCAATAGTGTCAGGATCGTTTCCGACTTCAAGAGTAGGAACCCCGAGACTACAAGAGTCTGAATCACCCAGGGAACCCAATCCACCTATACAAGAGAAAGGGCTAGAGATCAAACAGCCTGAGAAGAAGGATTCGGACTTTGAAGAAGACAATTTTCAGACGACAGTCGAAGTACCTCATCTGGAAGAAGAAGAAACTATTCGGACAAAGGTCGAAGTACCTGAACCGAAGGCAGAAGAAGAATCAAGTCGTAGTACGACCCCAGAGTTTATACAAAAGTCAGTACCATCGTATATGTCTGGAACAATTACGGCAACAGGGGAATCCATTTCTGGAGCCGATAGATATGCCTTCACTCCGAGGACTACTCTCGGAGGAGGAACATTTGGGTCTTCATCCAGTGGACCAGCCCCAAGGGCGACATCATTCTTTGGAGGAATGGTTAATCCTTCTGGAGGCGGAGGAGGAGGCGGACCCAGTAGGCCTGGAGGCAGACCCGATCCTGAACCTTCAGATGGAGGAGGACCACAAAGTCCTTATCCACCAGGAGGAGGACCACTGGGACAAGGCCCAGACCCTGATCCGCCTGGACAACCAGGAAATCCCCCAGGAAATAATATGCCGCAGGAATAAAGATAAGGAAAGGGCAAGATCAAGGACCCAGAGGTCTTTACTGGAGACCGAAACAAAACTAGGTCCTTCCTCAATCAATTGTTCCTTCTGTTCACGGCAAGACCCCATGACTTCGTCAATGACTACACGAAGGTGGCGACGGCCTTATCCTCCATGGAAGGGGACAACATAAACTACTGGAAGGATATTACTATCCAGCGAGCCAAAGAAGAAATTAGACCAGGAGAGTTTCGAGGATTCGACTCTTGGGCTGTCTTCAAGAGAAATTTCTTGCTCGCTTTCACTCCAGTGGACGAGGTCGACGACTCTAGGGTCAATCTCACAATGATCCAACTCAAAGACTATTCCTCAGTCGATGAGTTGTCCTTCCAAACCCAAGAAACCTGGTAAACCTGTTAGTCGGAAGGTACGACAGGTTACAGAGGAGGATTTGGAGGACAAGACTGAGGAAGTCTGAGACAAAGAAAGCAAAGATGAGGAGGACAATATTTTTATTAATGCACTTAGAGCTACAGATTTCAAGATGGGTTTTTAGGCAGGCAAGCAGACTCGATGCCTGACTTGCCAAAGGAACTGCATGTAACTATTGTAACAAATATGGAGTGGAGACGAAGTGCTCTGCTTATACCCGGTTACATGCAAGTTCAGGACAAAGCTGTCGGAATCAAAGGGCTCATCGACACGGGTGCGGACGCAGTCATCGTCAATAGAAAGATTGTAGACAAGTACAATCTTCCGCAACAGTCAGACTACCCAAGACTCTGACTTTTTGGAACGTGGACAATAGCATCAATAGTATGGGAACCATTACCCATCGGGTGAAAGGAACTTTCAATATTCAAGGAAAGAAACTTCTGACCAATTAGTATGTTGCCGACATTGGACGGGACGATGTCCTATTCGGCATGCCATGGATTCACAGATATAATCCTAATATCAACTGGGAAAGTGGCCGAGTCACTTTCAAGCCGGATATTATCAAAAAGGAACAGCGGATTTATAAATACCAATGCGAACATGACCCACCCGAGGGAATGCTATGGAACTTCCCAGTCAAGCCTCTAAATCAAGATTTGGTGGTCTCATTTGTGCAGATGAGGACGACAAAGACCCAGACTCCGAAAGACTTACGTTCAATCCTTCAAGAACCATTGAACAATGGTACCGCAAGAAGAAAATTCGAAAGATTAATAAGTCTACGGAGAACGCTATAGCAGCGAAGAAGGACTAGAAGGAAAGAACTTTGGACGAAATCCTGCCAGATTTTGTTAAAGACTATCAACAGGCCTTTGAGAAGAAGGCAGCAAGTAGATTTCCACCCTCGAGACCATGGGACCACGCAATCGAATATCAAGAAGGATTTCGATTATAACACCAAAGGTTCATGGAGGAAGATCTACCCGTTGACTTACACGGAACATGAAGAACTCGACAAGTTCATTGCGGAAAATCTCGAGAGAGGATACATTCGAAAATCCAAGTCTCCCTTAGCCTCGCCATTTTTCTTTGTCACCAAGAAAGATGGGAGTCTTCGACCGGTTCAAGATTACTGGGCTCTCAATGAGGGAACAGTGAAAAACACATACCCTTTGCCGCTCATTAGTGACATTATTGACCGGCTGAAGGGGGCCACAATATTCACCAAACTTGATGTGCGAGCAGGATACAATAATGTTCGCATCAAGGAGGGTGATGAGTGGAAAGCTACGTTTATTACACCAAGTGGATTGTTTGAACCAACGGTCATGTTTTTTGGATTGTGCAACGCACCAGCAACATTCCAAAACATGATGAACGACATCTTTCGAGATATGCTCCAGGAAGGATGGATGGTCATTTACATGGATGACATCCTAATATTCTCGAACAACGTCGAAGAACATCACGAAAGGACAAGGAGAGCCTTACAACGGCTCCAAGACAGCGATTTATTCCTCAAGGCGGAAAAATGTGAATTCAATAGGCAAGAAGTCGAATTCTTAGGATCAATCATCCGGCCAGGAGTAGTCGCTATGGATCCCATTAAACTCAAGGCAATTGTTGAATGGGAGCCACCAAAGACGGTCAAACAAGTCCAAGCATTCTTAGGGTTCGGGAATTTTTACCAACGATTCATTCGGGATTATTCCAAGATAGTTCGACCCCTCACGGAATTAACGAAGAAGGACAAGCCCTTTGTGTGGTCTCAAGATTGTCAAGAAGCATTCGAGACACTCAAGAAACGGTTTACAGAAGAACCGATCCTACAAATCCCGGATCCGGATAAACCGTTTCAAATAGAGTGCGATGCATCTAAGGTCGCAACAGGCGCTGTACTACGACAGCAAGGGGAAGATGGATGATGGCATCCATGTGCCTATTTGTCCAAATCTTTCACTCCTGCGGAGCGGAACTATCAGATTTATGATAGAGAATTGCTAGCCATTGTTCGAGCTCTCGAAGCATGGCGACATTTTCTACAGGGATTCCCTCATCCTGTGGAAATTCTCTCAGATCACAAAAATCTGACATATTTCCATACAGCGCAGAAGTTAAATCGTAGACAAGCTCGATGGCATTTATTCCTCTCGGAATTCAACATTGCAATCAAGCATCAACCTGGAAAATCCCTCACTCAAGCAGACGCCCTTTCTCGGAGATCAGGGCATGATGGGGGGAAAATGACAACAAGGATGTCGTTGTTCTGGGATCAGAATTGTTTGTTAAGGCTATTAATGTTGAGCTTCAAGAGCGCATTAGGGATAGCAAACTACGGGATACCTCAGTAGTGGGGTACATTACTCTAAAAGGAAAGGCTACCAAATGCCCGGAGTTTGGCAAACCAGAAGATTGGTCTGACAATGATGGAATACTTCTGTACAAGAACAGAGTATACGTTCCACCAGATAATCAGTTGTACCATGATATAGTCAAGTTGTATCATGATGCGCTGATTATGGCACACCCAGGAGTCCAGAAGACTTACAACTTGGTTAAACGGGAATATATGTGGCCCAGCATGCAAAAATTCATCACGCAATATGTCAAGGGTTGCGCAGCTTGTCAAACATGCAAGGTCAATACACATTCCCTCAAACCAGGTTTAATTCCTATACAACACAGTGGGGATACTAGGCCTTTCCGGACGATCACCATGGATTATATCACCGATCTACCAGAGTTGGATGGGTTCAATGCCATCCAAGTGGTAGTCAATCATGATGTATCCAAGGCAGCGGTATTCTCTCCCTGCACAGAGAATATTATGGCTGAAGGAGCCATGGATATTCTGCAAAGAGATGTATATTGCAGGTTTGGATTACCCGCAAGGGTTATTTCGGATTGAGGACCACAATTCATCTCCAAGGCATTCAAAGAATAACACAACAGCAAATAGATGGGGAAATGGAACAAGTCAATCAAGAACTTGACTTAGCACTTTGACTCTACTGTGCTAACAATCCGGATACCTAGGCCAAACTGCTGCCTCAATTCAAATTTGCGCATAATCAGAGGACACACTCTGTCACAGGAAAATCCCCTTTTGAACTCCTCTACGGATTTCAGCCAGAGGCCGTTGGGACAGTCAGAACAACCCCAAAGCATCCAAGTACAGAGCAGAGGCTTCAAAGTCTTCAAGAAGCCAGGGAGAATACAATCACTGTGCATGCTCAAGCGGCCACAGCAATGTCAAAAAGGCTCCCTGCTGCTCGAGTACCGCTGAAGCAAGAAGACAAGGTTCTTCTCGACACAAAGAACCTCAGGCTCCCATATGCCTCCAGGAAGTTAATTCCAAAACAAGTGGGACCATTCACAATCGTCAAGGTCTTGGGACCGGTCACATTCAAATTAGAACTTCTGGAGACATGGAAGATACACCCTGTCTTCCACACAGTGCTACTCACTCTGTACCTGTTAAAACTCACGGGTGTCTTCCACACCCTATCCTCAAGTACTCTGGACCGGGCTCGTATTGGGCTCGGCGTACTCGTGAGGATGGTGGGTAAGAAAGACTTACCCACCAGGCACCCAGACCCCGAACGTCTAGGGCGCCGTACGCTCGCATAGATCTAGTACAAGTGTTTGTAATCTACGCGGATGGCGCGATTAGCGCCATCCCCTTCGGAATGTCGGAATGTGCTCGTGGCACATTCCAGTGTGGATCCCGTGCTAGTTGCACGGAATCCTTACACTCTCCCCCTTCAGACTCGTGTACGGGTCTCGAATATAAAGTGAATATTTACAGCCGCGAATCAAAGCGGCAATACGCCTGTTGACTGCGTTCATGGCTAGGCGAGGCCAGGAACGGTGGTAATATGAGTCAAACGCGCGATAGCGCGATTATATACAATATGCAGCGAATCGAAGCTGCTTGTCACTTGAGTTTACACGCCAAGTGAGCGTGGAATAGTATCCATTGGGGACGCGAAACGAAGCGTCCCTTTTCACCTTGTAGTAGAGAAGGAATAGTAGGATGGTGAGTCTTACTATCCCATAGAGTTGCTAGTTGCAACTCGGAGGGTGTATAATTGAAAGGCTGCGAATCGAAGCAGCTATATCGTCATGAGGCGATGACACTCAGTGTGACGATCACTGAGTGCCCTTGTGCTCGTCGCGAATCGAAGCGACGAGCTTTCCCCGTAGTTCTCGACGCGCGCGAGTGGGGAGCTCGCGCGCGGGGATGCAATATCATACAAGTATGAAGTAGCGCACGGTGCTCGAGTACGTCTACGCCGACGGCGGGGTATTGAGCGGCGACGGGTGCGGCGTCGATTGGATGCCTTCGTCCTCCTGTGGTACGACCGCACTTTGGTCGGCCATCTCATGGTCTTCGTCGACCACCGGGTTGTCGATGGTGACCGTGGGCGCAGGTACGTTGCCGTCACTAGTGTTGTGAGGCACAGGCGCGGCGGGCATGCCGGGAGCGTCAGGAGCTCGTACCACAACGGGTTCGGCGTTAGCCGTGGTAGGAGCGATGACGGGAACAGGAGGAGCACCCGTGATGAGGTGCTCCATGCCAAGGTCCTGCGACGTAGGAATGAGTGGTAACTCATCCATGGAGTTGTACTCGTCGTCGTTGAACGGCGCGGGCTCGTCCAACATTCGTCCAATGCGCTCGTTGCGTGCACGTACAGCTAAGGGCTGTAGTGCATTGGCTTGCTGGACGGTAATGCCACAGTAGGCATACCACCAAGCAAGGCGGAAGATGTTGACCTCGGCTACGGGGCCGGGGTAACGCACGGTCTCGACGTGATTGCGCACAGGATAGCCGCCATTAGCGACTATATAGTTATACATGCCAGGTACCGAGAATAGGACGTGCGATAAGCGAATCCATACTGCTCGGTCCTGGATGCTCACCCCTTGGCCAAGTGTGCGCCGAACAAGGAGGTGGTATTCCACGCTGGTGTCGGACGGGCTATTTGCCCGATCCACCAGCATCCACCGAGGAGTATGTGCCGGATTGGCAACATACCATTGCCTCCAAATCTCGGGGGCGTCCGAGTGGTTAGGCATGCTCGGCCCTTTCGGCTTGCCTTTCGACTTTGACGTCTTGCCGGGGTGGTGTCCACGTCCCAATGGGCGCGGTAGATGGTCGATGGAGGCATGCTCCAGATCAGGAGGCGTGTTGCCTCGCTGATCGCGGGTGCTGACGGCAGTAGAGGTGGAAGCGACGCGATCCTTGTTGTGATTGCGCCAGCTCATCTGGCAAACATGCAGACCTTCTACTCCGTTCATCTCTGGACGCTCCGTGAGTTGGCGTAGGAGATCCGTCAACCGATGACGAGCCTCTCCACTTCCCTCACGGGCCGCCTGCATGAGCGTATTGCCCTCCAACGCGGTTATTGGAACGTATGACGTCCAATTGCTGGCTAACCGCGGATCCGTGTCGACTGGGGGCGCCATAAGGTCGTAAGGCCAACCAGGGATCGCTGGTCGGTCTTCGGACGGCATTGGTCCCACCTCAGGTGGTGGTCGACCAGTGCGCGCCCGTCTCATACGAGATCGTATGATGGCCTTCTGGATCTTGTCGCGGTCGACAGGATTGCCGTCGCTGTCTGACGACAATTCCGACAAATTGTCGAAGTCGTCACGGCCCACAGGCTGCTTGCCTTTGGACTGGGATATCGCGGCCTCCGGCTGACTGGATCGGTGAGACCCAGCAGCCGAGGCTGTTCGTCCTGTATGCTGCGCCTCCGCTCGTTGCGGAGGTGGCGACCTTCTTCTCGACGGCCCCGCCTCAGTCGTGGCTTGACTCGTAGGCACACCACTCGTTGTGGTGGTTCGAGACTGAGCTGGTCGTCGTGGACTGACCTCGCGTGGGTCTCGATGACGATGGTCGGGATTGGAACTTGGAGTCTGATATGGGCCGCGAGGCTGATTGCGCTCGCGGTATAAATTTTGTAATGTCTCGCGGATGCGATTGCGCTCACCGCGAAGCCGTTCATTGTCTGAACGGACGTCGCGTAGCTCGTCTTGGAGCCAATCCCGCTCTTCACGCAGCCTGGCGTTCGCTCGTTCTAATTCTTCATATTCACGAACTGCTCGTTGCAGCTCGCGGATCCTTCCGACGTCGCGCTCGTGTTCTCGTTCGAGCTCTCGTTCCCGCTCCCCTCCCCCTGAGGACCGAGCGTGTTGCTCGAAATGCGCCCAGAAACGCCTCTGCAAGTCTGTTTGGACTCGCGTGAGTGCGTCTCTGAACGACATTTCGTTCGTCGCGGCGGCATAGTGCCGCAGGAAGTCCATGCAACAAGCACAGCCTTCCCGGTGCGCGACTAGCAAAGGGTAGTCGGGGATCTCCTCCCACATGAGGTTGGGAATGCCCGGGATTGGCATTAGCGGAGGCATACCCAGGGGCATACTTGATCCCGCAGGCACGGTTGGTAGTTGAGGGAAGTGGGCCGTCTGAGTGGACGACCCTTGACCAAAGTACGCTGCGTGTGGCAGCGCAGCTTGACGTTGAGGGTGGACTCCTTGTCCAGGATACGAGTTGTATCCTGGGGGAGGTGGCTGATCGTATCGTGTCGGTCGTTCCGACATCGGCAAAGGCTGTGGCCCAGCAAAGTAGCTGGGCGGCAGCTGGGGGGCATCCGCAACTAGCGAATGCCCCGGGTCTTGTTCCATGACGTCTTCGCCCCCTGGAGTCCCATACGGTAGTGGTGGTGGTAGTGGCGGCGACGAGTGTCGTCGCCCGCGAGGTGAACGGTGTTGCTGGTTGCTGGACATGGTGGTGGTGTAGTGCTGGCGAAGGGCTGGCACGAGAGACGGAGACTTAGCGAAAACGCGTGTCCTCGCTGTTTGGCGCTGGTGGAGTTTGAATCTCCAGATTCAGCGCTAACGCGTAACGCGTCGCGTCCTCTCGTCTCGTGATCGTATCCGGCGCTTATTGAAATGGTGGACATCACCATTTCGAAGACTTGGCTTCTTCGGCTTTGCCTCCCACTACGACTAGTAGTGGTAGGGCACAAGAGCAACTAGCTCTTGTGCCTAGGCAATTGCCGCCATGACTTCACCCCCATCAAGTTACAGTAATTGTCAAGAGCAACGAGCTCTTTGCAATGCTCGTATGGCTCCCATGTATGGTCACCAAGCGTCCATCGTACGTGGAAACGGCATCGTTTGCCGTCCCACTCGTGTCCAATAATCTCGTCGACGAGCCACTCTTGCTCGTCGTCTAGACCTACATCATAGTAGGCCTGTGCTTCTCGACCAGGGAACAAGTCATCATCGTTCGGCTCGTGTCGCCTTAGTAGCGACACATGGAATTTCGGATGTATCCGACGTTCCTTCAATTCAGCGGGTAAGTCCAACAAGTAGTTGGACGACTCCGGGAAGGCTCCTATTATCGTGTAGGGGCCTATATACTTGGGAACGAGCTTTCTTGCTCGTCCTTTCGGCATTGCTAAATTCTTGGTGGACAAGTATACCTTGTCCCCCACCTCGAAGTCGGGCTCGTGCCGTCTTCGTTTGTTCGCGTGGAACGTTTGCGACACTCGCGCATCGATCAATGCGTCGTGTGCTTGCTCGAGATAAGTACGCGCTCGTTGCGCGTACTCCTTCACTCCGGGATAGTGCGTATCTGTGGAGATACCACTCATTGACTTCGGCAAGTAGCCGTAGGTCAACTCGAATGGAGCAAACCCAGTAGATGCGTTTGTAGCTGAATTCAAGGCGAATTCGGCTAGGGGTAGCTTATCGTACCAGTCTTTCTGGTCCGGAGCTACCATGGCTCTCAGAATTTGCGTGACCGAACGAATAGTTCGCTCGCTAAGTCCATCTGTCTGTGGGTGAAAAGCGGTCGACATGAGCAATTTAGCCCCCATCAACCGGTGCAGTTCGCGCCAAAATTTGGACGTGAACTTGCTGTCCCTGTCAGACACAATAGTCTCGGGCAGTCCATGCAGTCGCACTACTTCTCGTAGATAGACCATGGCCAACTCGGCCGCGGTAGTAGTAGTATTGATAGGTACTAAGTGTACCAGTGAAGTTAATCGACAGACGATCACCCACACATAATCGTGTCCGTGCGACGGCGGGAAAGGACCCACAAAATCCATCGAAATCGAATTCCACGGCATTCGTGGAATTGGTAAACTATGTAAGAGACCCATAGGGAGCTGATTGCTCGCCTTAATGGTCTGACAAGTGCCGCAAGATGTGCAGAATTTATCTACGTCCTTGCGTAGGCTAGGCCACCAGAACCATCGCCTAACGTAGTCAGACGTGCGTTGAGGCCCGAGATGACCAAGCGTGCCGTGAGCACGGTCGATAACTAGCTCGGGCAGCATCCTAGCCTTGAGTAGTACGCGAGGTACACATAGTACCTCGCTACCGCTATGGTTCTGAGTGTAGAGAAGACCTTCACGCATGGTGAAGGCCTTGTGCTGAGACGGATCCTCGACGATTTTCTTGAACATCGTGTCCATAACGTATCCCTTTCGGATAGCGTTATGGAATCCATCTTGTGATTCCACTCGAATCTTGAGTGGAGGTCCTGATGATAGGAGTTCTCCTACTGTAGGATCTTCGTCCTTCTTCGGAGCCTCGTTCACTGTTTGTGGACGGGCTACAGAAAGCTGTTGGGCTTCCTGAACGCGATCTTCGACAACTTCTGGAAGTTTGGCTTTTGCAGCAAGAGAAGCTTCTTGCTTCTCCGCTAGCCTTGCAGATCGTCGCAAAATACGACTAGCCTTCAACTCGATCATTCGCGAAAAGGGAAGAAAATCCCCATTCGGATCAAGACGTACGTCTGCGTTGACGTAGTCCCACTCGTTGACGGGTTCATCGAAGTTGTCGTTCTCATAGTAGCGTGACAAGCAGTCAGCTACTTTGTTCAACTTGCCCGGGATGTACGTGATGTCGTACTGGAAACGAGCTAAAAACTCGTACCACCGGATTTGTCGGCTGTTGGGCCGAGGTATCCCTTGCAAGAATTCCAAGGCCTTGTGGTCTGTTACTACGTGGACATGTCGTCCTAGTAGTTTGTCCTCCCACTTCATCAATCCTTCGAGAATTGCTAGAGCTTCCTGCTCATAAGTGGGGTACGCTCGTTGCGCACTCGTGAACTTCTTAGATAGAAGTCCAGCAGGACGACAGGTTTGCCAGTTAGGTCCTTGGCCGTATAGGGCACCGAGCCCATATACGGAAGCGTCGCAAATGAGCCAAATAGGCTCATTCCTGTTGGGGTCGATCGGCTTGAGAATGGGAACTTTGCAAGCCAAGGCTTTGATCGACTCAAAGCACTTGTCGTGCAATGCGCGCCAGACGAAAGGTCTGTCGTTCCTAATCATACCCGATAATGGCGTGGTGTACGCCGTTACATCAGGCATGAAGTGTGCGAGGTAGTTGACTAGACCCAGGAAGCGTTGCACTTCCTGGTACGAACGAGGAGTCCTCCAATTGCGGATTCTGCTCATCTTGTCCATATCGGCGTGAAGTCCCCGATCATCTATTCGATGACCGAGACAGTCCATGTCCTTCGAGAATAAGTCGCATTTTTTGCGGCTTAAATACAGCTGCGCTTTGCGTAGCTTCTCGAAGACGATCTCCAGGTGCTTTTCGTGTTCCTCGATGGAGTCCGAATACACAAAGATATCGTCGAGATATACATGGACAAATCGTCCAATGCAATCCCAGAACAAGGAAGTCATCAGGCGTTGGAACGTTGATGGAGCGTTCGTGTCACCCTGTTGCATGACCTCGCTCACAAACGTGCCACAAGGAGTGGCAAACGCTGTCTTCCACACGTCCTCAGCTATTATGCGTATTTGTTCATACGCATCGGATAAGTCGATCTTCGAGCGATACTTAGCTCGAGCGACATCCATCCGGATCAGATCCTGGTCCGGAAATGGCGTGAGGTCGTGGACCGTATTGTTGTTACGCTGACGTGCGTCAACAACTGTCCGTAATTTGCCGTCTTTCTTGGCTACGCATAGCAGGGGAGCTGCTTGCTCCACAGTGGCATGTCGCCACCATCCTGCCTTAACGTACCGCCTGATCTTCTCGATCAGTGCGGGCTTGACTACTTCCGCACACCGAGGTAGGTGATAGCGGTACTTCTTCTGTTCGTCGATGAGTGGAATGCGATGATTTATCTCCCTATAAGGAGGTAATTCATCTGGCGGAGGACGCATGATGTCCTCCGTCTTCGCATACCACTTTTCGCGGAGCTTGATTAGCTCCTCCTCTTTTTCGTCTATGACGAAGCCAACGTGGCTTCGTCGTATTATCTCATCTTCCCATTGCTCTTTTGCAATCCGATCAAGCATCTCGTTCATTCCGTAGGGATCTTCTTGACCCCATCGGTCTCTTCTGGGTTCCGTAGATGAGTGCCTAGTTGGCACAAATCTTTCATTGATATTTGGGGCTGAGTCTGTTTTGGCCCGACCTTGATGTCGTACAGGAATCTTAACGGCTGAGTTGCCGTCCCCTCCCCCTCCTGACGACATTAAGTCGCTTGTCGCGCGGTGCGTTCGGGAGGGTTCCACTTTCGTGGAATGCACCACGCTCCTCTACTTTGCGGATGCTGTGGGCGTAGAATACTGGGTTGTATTCTTTCCCTTGTCCACCATAGGCCGATTAGCCTTAGGTGGCGGGATATTGCTTTGTGCAATTCCTTTTGCGACGTCATTTTCCTGACGTCGTCTTCGCGTTTCGTACTCGGCCGGGTCGAACAATCTAATCGATTGTCCCTTTACCGTTACCGTGTCGTTGCCAAAGTTGAGCACTACTTTGTGCTCTCGACAGAACATGGTACCCAAGATGACATCGTATTTGTCGATGTCTACTACATCGAAGTAGTGGTCAGCCTTGACTGGGCCGACCTGTACCGTAGCACGCGCACCGAAATTGATGCGCGTTCTACTTCCCTTGGTTCCTAGTTGGAGCCCAACGGGTTCATTCAGGTCGATGCGATCTGCTCTGCACAGATACGCCATCTCGTGTGTCATCGAGTCGGTTGTGCAACCCGAATCGAATAACGCCAGAGCTTTGATACCATTGATGGGTATCTCAGCACATAGTGTGCGCTGTGCGTACTCATTACGCTTCGGTTGGTCTTCAGGCCTTGTCAACCTTCGGACCTTAGCATCGTATAGCCACCCATGCCGGATGTTCCGTTCTGGTTGAACGGCCATCGCATGGGCTCGCAAGAGATCAGTTTCGATCTCTTTTATTGCTGCTACGCGCATGCCATTGAATTCGATCTCTTCTTCGAATATCGGCGAGGGTAAGTCTTCTCGATCCGATTCGTATTGAGATCCATTACCTCCGAATTCGGATTCGGGGTAATCCGCTTCGGGTTCAGGGATTGTTTCGGAAAAGGGATGTTCCTCTTCCGCTTCCTCCTTAGAAGGGACTTCAGCAGGTTCTAGTGGAACCGGCTCTTCTTCGTCCGCTGGAGGTTCGGGCACTACTTGCTGCGCGAACATCCTCGCGTTATGGGAAGTATTTTGCTTCCCATACTTCGGACAGGTTGGATCACTTGCGTAATGGCCTATTTGGCCACATGCGAAGCACTTCACCGGACCCGTACCGCGCTCATTGCGGGGTACATTAGTGGATGAAGTGGGCCGTGTACCTGAAGCACTCGCTTGAGGTGCACGGTAATTTCGATTGTCGGATGGTCTATGATAGGACCATCCCGGTTTGCCACTGCTATTTGCAGTGGTTCGTTGTTGCTGACGATGTGATGTTCCATGCGATCGTCCAGACTTAGCGTCTCGTGATGCTTTGCCTGAACTAGAGGTACTAGCCTGTGTACCCGATGTTTCACGCGAGTTTCGGCGGCTTTGCAGAATTCGGAGGCTTTGCTCATATTCGAGCGCGGCCTGGTAAATCTCCCAGAATGTGTTATACTGGGCAGATAGCCCTTTGTATATAGTGAGGGTTTGCTCGAATTGGTAGGGTAATGTTTCGAGCAGTTTCTTGCGCATCTGGAAGTCGGTAGGCTTCTCCCACATCTTGTCGGCGTGGAAGCGCATCTGTTCGTAAAGAGCTGCGACTCCACCCTTAGTGGAGTCGTATTTCAGAGCAGCGAATTGCTGCTCTGCTACCAAATGCATATCGCGGTGAATGAACCGTCGATATAAGCCTACTATGGCTTCTTCGAACGTCCAGTGCGTCTTCTCGCGCGTCGGGGACTTGATGGTGTTGTAGAACCAGGTGGCTGCGTTGCCACCTAGGCTATTGCCTGCTAGTCGCAGACGATCCTTATCGAACCCTTTGCCAGTTAGGCGCAGGGTACTGAAATATTCGAGTAGGCTTTGAAGCCAGACCTCGAACTTGTCGGCGTCGTCCTTGCCTTCGAATTGCGGTGGAGCTGGCAATTTAGCCAGCTTCAAATACGCAGGCGGCTCGTCGGTGGGATCACTTCCCACTTGTTCATCTATCATGGTAAGGAGCCTTTGGACTCCTATACCATCGCGTACGTTGGCTATGGGGCCAACGTAGGCTAAGTCTTCTCGTGGTTCGCGTGAACCCGAGATAGGCGCTGTGATAGTAGGTGCCATCGAGGTCCTACGAGGACCCCAGGCACTCGGTCCCGATAATGGCAAAGTCCACGCCGTCTGCCTATATGCCGGACCTCTCGATGCTGAAGGCTGGGGATCCGCAACCAGCGAATCCTCAACGGACGGCATCGAACTTGGACCAAGCCCATCGAACGCGACACTACGCCGAGGGGCTCGTTGCTCCTCGGTGCGTCCAAATTGGGCACTGGCCGAATGATACGACGGGCTTGTTTGAGGAGTACTAATGAAGTGCTCCTCTTCCGCCAATCCGGCACTTCGCAGACGATGCATTCGTCCTGCATCAAGACGGTGGAGAGCTTCTTACACTCCACTCACGAATCGTTGAGGTCCTTCTTCTTCGGGGCCTGACTGGTCGTTTTCTTCAGGTTGGACTAGATCGTCCACCTGCTGTTCGTCTCTGGAGGACATGGCGTCATCCTCATGAAATGACGACTTGTCGTTTTCTCGCTCGTCTTCCCAGTCCAAGGACAACCCAGTAGCAGCCATTACAGCTTCTATTTGAGCTGTGAATTGCTCTTCAGCCTGCTGCACTTGTTGTGCGAGCTGGCTATATCGTGCTCGCGCATCTCGAAGTAAGCCGGCTATCGCGGCTTTCTGCAGCGCTTGGCTGCCTTGCTCTGACTGACGTCTAGACACTTGTCCCGACTCGATTGCTTGTTGCAATCGTCCTTCGTGATCCGACCTAGGTGATTGCTTGTTACCCGCGCGAACTAATTGCTCGGCGGGCTCTTCTGTCTCGGGTGGAGTTCTGTATGCTCGGGGCGAGGTAGCCCTTCGCTTACCTCGGTCACTGTTCGCGTTTGAACGGTTTGATGATCTGCTGCTTGGCCGGCTCTTGCTAGCTGCTCTGCTAGCGAGAGGTGAAGGTTTCTTGGAGGTCGTCGCGCTGCCAGCTTGCAGCAATTCGAAAGGTGAAGAACCCCCCGCTAATTGCGAGGGGGTGGACCTGCTCGGACCTGATGCCGACGTGGCAAGAGGTGCGAGAGGAGGACGAGTTGTCTTCGGGGACAACCGTGATGGTTGCCCCTCTCCTGTGGGAGAATCTCTAGACGCCATGTCTAGAGATAGAAGTTGAGTTGGTGGAATGGGGGATTCTTGATGACGTGTGACGTCGGGCCCAATTCGGGCTTGTTGTTCGCTACTCGGGAGAGTAAAAAAGTGTTAAAACTCACGGGTGTCTTCCACACCCTATCCTCAAGTACTCTGGACCGGGCTCGTATTGGGCTCGGCGTACTCGTGAGGATGGTGGGTAAGAAAGACTTACCCACCAGGCGCCCAGACCCCGAACGTCTAGGGCGCCGTACGCTCGCATAGATCTAGTACAAGTGTTTGTAATCTACGCGGATGGCGCAATTAGCGCCATCCCCTTCGGAATGTCGGAATGTGCTCGTGGCACATTCCAGTGTGGATCCGTGCTAGTTGCACGGAATCCTTACAGTACCACACAACAAAGGAGCACAGCCCAGACTACATCCGCCCTCCACCAGTTCCAACCCCAGAGTCGACTGAAGGGGAGGAATGGGAGGTAGAGGCGATCCTAAGTCACTATACTAGAGGTACCCAAAAGCAGTATCTCGTGGCTTGGAAGGGTTGGCCCGCATCGGAAAATTCTTGGGAGCCAGAACAGCATCTCAAGAATGCGCAGACGATCCTGCGCAACTATAAGAAGAGGCACAAGTTGCGGCGAACAACTCATCGCACTCCCCTCTCAAATATTTCTTCAAATTTCTCAACAAATTTTCATATCTTTACAATGGTCTACACTTGTACTTGTCTCACTGAACACCGCTTCACTGAGGGCTCGAGACGTCATATCCCTCGCCCTCCCAACTTCATTCGTGAACGGCGAATGGTGTTCTACAATCATCTTCCCCGACACACGATTTCTATTCACAACAAAGGTACCCTCACTGATTGTATTGGCTGGTTTATCATTCACTCTGACCTCTATAGCCATGTTGAGGCTAGGGTCTCCCATCTCCCCAAGGTTAAGGACCTCATCGACGTCTACCGCGCTCTGGCTAGGGCCACTCCCTCGTACACTGTTCTCCTCAAGTACAACAAGAGAACACCGGCGCCCAAGTCGGAGAAGAAGAAGGTGATTTAAGTCGCAAGCGAGGCCTACCAAGCGGTGATCCATGCGGCAGAGAAAGTCATGTCTATGCTCGCTAACCCCCAGGTCACAGGGGTCCTCTCGGATCTCATGCCGCTTCGCAACCAACATAGTACTCAGAACTGGGGACATGTTTTCTGGCCTACGCGTCTCGACAACTACTAGAAGCCTTTCGGAGCAGATTCCTCGGATGAGGATGAAGATGAGGACGAGGAGCACTCTGGAGGATGGTCCACTCCCTTGACGGACCCTTGAAAGGTCTCCACCCCTGACCCTGAGGAGGAGGCTATCAAGTGGGGTCTGACTCCGGCCAAGGAGTCCACTCCCTCCCTTGTCTCTTCTCGTTCTGACTCACCTTGCTCTGAGGTCGGGTCTTTCGACTTACTCCCGGAGCTCAACAATCTTGAGCTCAGCACTGTTGATGAACTTTCGGAAGAGGAGTTCCATGAAGCCCTCAAGGTTGCTGTTAGGGCTCCCTCTCCTCCTCCCCCTTCTCCGATGACTCTTATTAAGAATGTCGAGGACCCTCGTGGACGATGCGGTTTCTTTCGAGGAACCAGAGGAGATCGACTCGGTTACATCAACTCCAATGGTGAAATCTTCATGGTCCCTAATGAGTCCTTCGGCACGTCAGTCACTCACATCATGGCTTTCTACCATCTTCGGTGGCCAGAGGCTTCAGTAAGGACTACTAAGGCAGCTTCTCTTCTCATTGATGACGTTATCACTCAACGAGGGAATTTTCCTGCCTTCAAGATCGAAGCAGTGCGCATTCCAACAACTTACCACCAGACTCTAGGTATGTCGATGATGGAGTGTACGTTGTGGGATTGCATTCAGGTGGTTGGCAATGAAGCTGACCTCATTAACATATCTTTGGACATTTATCGCCCAGAGGTTGTTGAGAGAAACCCTAATGCTATAGTGGATCTCTAAGGTCGAGAACGACCTTCAGCGGAGGGGGAGCTGATGTTACAAATGTACGATAAGCGGTTTACAAACTTTACGATTTGTTATGGACTTGTGCTATGTTCCCTGTATAATACGGATATGGTGGACCCTAGGATTGTAGCTATGGTTCTTTAGGACAGGAACGTTCTTGTCTTAGCTAGGACTTTCTAGCACTTACTCTATACTTACCATATAGGGGTGCACAGTCGCTTCTGCGCATCCGCCCGCAGTGCACAGCAGCACTGCCACAGTGGTACTAGGTTCAACTAGCGCTGACTACGACATACCAGAAAGTCCCTGAATACGCTAGAACATTCCTCTCTTTGGTTTCTGTACATGTATATAAGAGGCGATACCACAGAGCGACCCTCAGCTTTCAGTCTCTTCGCAAATTACAAACTCGGATTGCTTGTTAACTCGCTTTCACTGAACAAGTTACTACACGCTTATCTTCAACAAGCTAGGGCTAGTAATCGAATAGAAACAAGCTCTCTATTCATTGATGTCTTAAGGCTTGATAGTTTAAGAGTCACGCTCAAAAGCGTAACAACTGTTGTTATCACACTGGTGCCCCCCACACTGAACCGCCACCTTCCTTGGATTCCTCGTCCTCTATTCTATCTCATGGCTCAAGCTGTTCATCTTTGAGCTCTACTCCCGGGTCCCCAAGTCTTTAATCCTCCCACAGCTGGTGGCTCGGCCACGCAATCCTCGAGCCAGATGCCACTCTGCCCACTGGCATCCATTGAGGCCACTCAGAAGCGCAACCATATAAGTCTGCCACAAGGCACGACGCGAGACAGAAAGCTACATGTGCTCTAGCAGCTTTGCAATCCAGAATTGGTGCAGAATGTGCGATCTGCTGGACATAGCATCCACGGCACCTCAGGCTGCTCTACCATGATCAACTGGAATCAAGAAGGAATGCCTTCACAGATGTTCCGCATGAGGACATGTGTCTCCGCATGGGCAGATCATTGCTGATACCTCCCTTTCCCTCCATGCTGCCCCCACTTCCGACCTGAGCTTACCTTTGACCATTCGTTCAATATGCTTACTTCTGAAGTACTTTGAACCTCTAGCACTTACTAATGTTCTGTGAACCTGCACGCTCATGACTTTGTCACTCATGACTTATGATGCGACGTATATACTGGACAGTAGTTACACACCGGGCCCTTCATAATACACAATTAATAAATGGACTCATACTTTCTGAAGCTTTGTTTACATCAGGCGGCCACTGGCGGCGGTGGGCCGATGCTAGTGTGACTTTTGCCTGCTGACATTGCTCCCTTATGTCGTGTCACGACAAGGACCGGACCGTGGGTATGGTTGTAAATGGATGCATCTACGGATACCGTGGGAACGGATGCGTGGATAATCCCGGATTCACTCAAGCCAACCCCTGACGGCGCCTACACTATCTCTGTCCATCGGGCACCTCGGCCATCCTTAGACGCTGGTACGTTTTTGTTGGCCCAATTGCCAGACCCCATTGACTCAATGCGCTCGGCGTACGTTCATTACGATCCATTCAATAGCCTTGGACACCTTGGTTGGGTTGGGAACGTCGCTTGTCCGCGTCCACTCCGAAATCAAGCCAGCTAGCAAGTTCGAGCTTAGCCAGCTACTCCGCAACTCCGCTTGCTACAGCCTGCTATCGCAAGCTCTCCGGCTTGGTTTGGCTGGCTTGACGGCAACACTATCCAAGCCAAACCTGCCATGGCCTGCCAACTTGGCACTACTAGATACCTCCGTGGTTCAAGTTTTACGTATCAAACCTCGCTCCCGCCTGAAGCTCGCGAGGCCCAGGTTGCCCATACCGGCATGATCCTGTACACCTCGATGTGCAGATGCCGCTACAAGCACACCTGTGCGCTACTGTTCACCTCGAAGTCGTTCTGTGAGCGTCTTGTTAATCTGTTGCAGACTTGGCCGAGTCCCGCTTCTCATCCACTCGTGGCCACTTGGCGGTGTCACGTTCGCACGCGACGGTCAGGCCTGGGAAACGGCTCGACTTCCTATGTGCTGCGGTAGCGTGGGGGCACCCTCGCCTGCAATACAACTCGGATCGTATATCCTTCGACGGACGGTCAACGGCTGGCATACACAATGGCCCCTGCTATCATCACATATTGCGCTACCTACGATGACGCGAAACGGGCATACGACACGCTCTCCCGCTTTACCACCCTCATCATCGACTGCGAAGCCCACGACCTCGGCAGACCAGGTGGCACCCTCAGCCTCCTCAGCATCTCCGACATCGGAGCCGCGCACATCTTCCTCATCGACGTACTCTCCCTCACATCGCCATCGCACCCTGCCCTCGCTGCCCTTCTCTCCCTCCTCGCGGACCCGCGCATCACCAAAGTCTTCTGGGACGGCCGATCCGATGCGCTCGAGCTGCTGCTCGTGTTTGGGACCAAGGTCGCCGGCGTGCTCGACATGCAGCTCGTCGACGTCCTAGCACGCACACGCGACGATCGCCCGGAGGCTCAGGAGCGGCGCATGAAGGACCTCGCCAAGTTCTTCCAGCCCCTTAAAGACGACCTGCGCGAGAACCCTGCAGCCTACGACGGCATCTGCAGGGTCCGTGGCCTCGATCTGGTCGTGGGCTTGTTCCGCCTGTGCAGCAAGGAAGCAGGAACGCTGAAAGATCGTAAGTAGACCTCTGAGAAGATGTGGCTTCAGATACTCACCCGCTTTCCTATAGCTGCGGTAGTCGCCATGCATCATAACGAGGGTTCCGCGATGTGGCTCGTCCGCCCCCTCCCGGCAAACCTTCTCCAGTACGCCGCCCACGACCTCCAGATGATCGCGCTCGTCTATGCCCACTATATGCGCAAAGCTTGGGTGCGTTCCTCGCTCGAGCAGATCAAGCAAAAGTCTGCGGGATATGTCAGCATGATCCGCTCTCGCGAGCAGAACGTTCGATTCAGTCAAGCAGATTTACGGCGCTTCGTGCCGCTCGAGTTCACCTGCGGCGACGGAGGAAAGCAAGGGGCTCGTTACCCCTGTCAGAAGTGTGAACAACGCCTTGTCGGCAGCTGTTACACAAAGAGGGTGGAGGAGAGGAAGAGTAAGAAGGGTCGCTCTCGATTTGTATCACAGAGGTCAACGTTGTGTCGCCTGTGCAAGGCGATTTCACTACGTAATGGAGAGATGGAAGGTGGTTGGGTTGACCTGTAAATGCTCGTCAATGGGCTAAGATCGTAACAATGTAACGTGAGCTGCACTAGTGTACAAATAGTCAAGAACATTGGTACATACGCGACGGATAGAACCCCGCAGCCCCCCGATGACGTGACAAACAGTCAAACCCTACCGCAGCTCCTGGTATATGTTCAGCAAAACCCTTCGATCGTATACGCTCATCTGCGCTATGGCACCTAAAGTCACGTACTGCACCACCTACGACGACCTCGCCGCGGCCACCTCTACCCTGGCTCTTTCATCCGTCCTCGTCGTCGACTGTGAAGGGCGCAATATCGGCATGCCCGATGGTGCCCTAAGCATCCTCACCCTCAGCGATATTTTAGCCTCGCACGTCTATCTCATCGACGTTCTCGCACTCATCTCCACCGCACATCCCTCCCTGACCGCCCTGCACCGCCTCTTCTCCGACCCGTGCATCACCAAGGTCTTCTGGGACGGCCGTGCCGACGTACTCGAGCTCGTCGAAGCCTTTCCCGGACTATCCATCGCGGGTGTGCTCGACCTGCAGCTGGTCGAGGTCGCATCACGTCAACATTCCATGCGCCAAACAGACGCGATGCGACTATACGACTTTAGACGGCCGGGAGGCTATTTCAACTCACTACAGCAAGACATCCAAGCGAAGCCCGCCATGTTCGACGGCATCTACCGCCTCGGCGGACTAGCCCACGTCGTGCGCACCTTGGGACTCGCAGACGCTGCTGGTGCGAAAGATCGTGAGCTTTGAACAGAGATGTTGCGCGGCCAGAACTTGACAATGGGACAGCGGTCGTGGTCGCAATGCACCGGGCCCAAGGGAGCGACATCTGGATGAGACGCCCACTCTCGCAAGGACTCTTGGACTATGCTGCGCACGATGCCGTCCTGATCGCTGCAGTATACACTCGCCTCATGCAAGAGCCGTGGAACAAGGAGCCCGAAAAGGTCAAAAGCTTCAAAGCCAAGTCGGAGCGCTACGTCGCCATGTTCCCCAATAGGAGGCTGCTGGCGAAGCACCAGGATATGGACCTAAAGCGGTTCCTACCGATGGGCTTCTTGGAAGATGCCGACAGCGAGAACTCTGGATACCCGTGTTCGAGCTGCGAGCTTTTACTTCCTGCAAGCTGCTTCCTCGTGCGCCACACAGAAGACTCTGGAGCAGCGAGCGCAGGCGGGGCACAGAGAATGACGTTTTGTCGCTTGTGCCACGTGGTTGCGCGAGCGAAGAGACGAGGAACGCGGGGCGAATGGGTAAATCTATGAAGGTGAACAGGCACGACGCGGCAGCTTTGACTCGGGGGAGCAGTAGCTTACGACTGATGGGTGCGCGGCGGAAGACTAGTGTGAGCGGTTGGTCGTGATCACGTATTCATTACTGGGCGAATGTAAGATAACAGCAGTGGAGGTGACCTGAATTCCGGGACCAATACTAGTGGCGGGCGGGCTTCTTGCCTGGGAATGAAGCTATAGATGACAGCGGCAAGGAATGAAGAAGAGCACGAACCGTCGACGAACATATTCCTGGTGGCGGCAGGGAGAGTGACGTTCATGCCGTCAAAGGCTTTAGTTACTCTGACCTGACAGCCAAGGCGGGAGGTATCTGTGAGACCGAAGGCCATGTCGAGCATATCGTTCTCGTCATCCTGGATAGCCGTTAGCGAGGTTGAGGAAAGGGCCAGTGTATGTGTGCGACGGACCTCTGGTTCGGGGAGCTGATCGTAGACTTCTGGATCGAGGATGACGTGACAAGTCGAGCAAGCCATGGAGGCCTCGCATGCGCCTATGAAGACAGCAGACGGGTGGTGCATTGAGGGAAAGACTAGGGCACGAGCACGGGTGATTGCGCACCTTCGAGGTCAATGTCGTACTCGTGAGCTATGCTGAGGAGGTCATCGCCTTCGTTGGCTTCGACTGTTTTGATGAGGTTGCCCTTGTGGTCTTTGAAGTGCACCTTGATGCTGAAAGGAGCGAATGAGCGCGAGGATGGGCAAGGCGGCTTTACGGAGACGAACCCAGTGCCAGGCTGTGGGCGGTCTATGCCAAAGTGGCGGGCGACTGGAAGGTGGAGGGGTGAGAACGAGACGGCGGAAGATAAACACAGCTAGCGGACCATTTGTGGTGTGGAAAGTGCGAGCGAATGGCTTGTGACCGAAGGCAGAGGGAGCAGAGGCGGCGGAGTGGTATGCGGACGAGGAGGAGAACGGCCTGGGCAAGCGCTGCGGCCTGGACCAGGACCTGGCGGAAGATGAACAAAGAGCGAATGTCTGTGCGATCTTCCTGCCCGACATGTTCGTATGTTGTTGCGCGCAGACAAGTAGTATCTGTACTTGTGTTTTGTTCTGCGAGTCTGCGGGGGGACACAGTCATGGCGCACGTGACCTGTGCTGGATCTTATCTTATCTCTTGTTCCACGTCATGCGGATCGGGCGAGGCGACTCAAGACGGCCGCCAACAACGTCCTGGCCGTCTTGCTCATCGCCACCAACAGCGCCGACCCCCTCCACCTCATCCCTCTCTCTCCACGTCCCATCGTGGCGAGCGTTTCCCTCGTGCTCTGAGAGTACTCCCAACGCGTGCTTCGGCCGCTATGACTCTCAACATCCTCGTCTCCTTCTCCCTCCTCGCGCTGGTCGTCACCGCTCGTCCCATCCCGGACGCGCCCCCCTCGTGCGTACTCGTGTCTTTCCCTGCCCTGCGTAGACGCTAACACTGACTGCAGGGTGAGAAAGTCGCTCGAGGTTCAGAATGCCATTCAAGCCATCTTTGCTTCTCGCACAGGGTGCGTCCCCACGTTCCATCGGCGTGTCCTTCATTTCACACATCCTCCTACAGACAACGCCCCGAGTTCTGGCCTCATGCAGAAGATGAAGACGTGCACATCTCCCTCACCTCCTCAGAACACCAATCCGCCGTCCTCTCCCGTCTCAAGGATCTCGACGCCGTGAAAGCCGTCATCCCTCTCAACGTCGATGGCAATCCTTCCGAAGACGAGAAGCAGCTCTACGACATCCTCAACGGTCTCAAGGACTCTGCTTCTGGCTCTTCCCTTCAGGACCTCGATGGTGGCGAGCGCCCTCTCCCCGAGGACCACCCCACCGCCGTAGACGCCACCGACGCTGAAGCTGATCCGTCCCAGGAGCCCTCACCAGAGGACTATCCTTCCATCGGCTTGGCCAACTTTTACACTTCACCCCCGCTCATCGTCATTGCCGTCTCGTGTCTCGCTGCCTTTCTGTCTCTGCTCTGCATCGGAGTCGGCCTCTATGCTCTAACTCATCTCCAGTCGTTCATGCTCAAGTCCAACCTCGCTTGGGATATCCTCCCCAAACTTGAGCGCCGTGTCGGCCTCGACGGCCCTGACCACATTCATGTTCACACCGGCACTGCAATCCAGCAGCCGGAGAAGCGTCGTCTGCTTCCGGCCAACGCGCCGCTTCCTCCCCCCGCAGAGCTTCAGGACGAGAAGGACGATCGTTTTCTCGCAGACGAACCCTCATCTGATGAGGAAGACTTGGATGAGAAGTTTGAAGACGCCCAGGAGCACTCGCTCCTCTTCCTCGACACCGATCTCCCCCCGCAGTACTCTCCCAAGCCTGAAGTGCCCCGGATCGTCATCGAAGACCACGCAGACCCGGACCTTCTCCCGTTACCCGACGTACCCACTGCATCCGGACAATCAACTCCCTTCTCCACGCCCCTCGGCAGCACAGGACCGCTCGCGAGTCCGACACGTTCGCCTGCACGGCGCACGGCGCAGATGCGCGAGCTCCAGTCCTCGCCCACAACCGCCTCCAAACCGCTTTGGTCTCTCCGCGCAGCCGACGCACCTGCGCTCGGCCTCACGGTTGCCTCATCTTCACCTTCGACCCCGGCCCAAGTCCGTACCGCCTCGCCTGCACCTCAACTCCCGGGCGCGCTCTTCGCTGACGACGCGCCCGAGCTGAACATGGTCGAGGTCCCACGACCTCGGACACGTACGCCGCGACAGCCGCTGGACATTGCGTTTGCACTGCAGCTGCGGCCCGGGTTGGGGCTTGGCGCGGACTCGGCGTGGATCGTCCGATTCTTGATGACCATGTTCGGTTGGATGACGGTGCTCATCGGCGCCGGCAGACAAGAAAGCAGTGGTAACGGACGACGTGCACTTAGCTACTGACAACCGTAGAGCGCGTCCCCGAACATGGCATCGTCTCATCGGCACCCGGATTTGGCACTTGACGACTTGGGTTCCCTCATCGCATGCACACACATTTGGTCATCGCATTTCATCCGCATTGTACACAACCTCTATTTTCTCCGATATCCTGCATGGCTCTCTCCCCGTTTACTCGTGGACGGCTGCCGAGCGCAGTCCCGGGACGGATCTAGTTTACATGCTTGGTCCTGAGACCGATGGGCGGCTGGGATTGCTCGTCCTCCGAGGACAGTCTGGATTTTCATATATGCACTCACTCACTCCCTCATTTCGACTTTGACATTAGTACCGATGGTCGATATCGCTAGATTTGCGCCGTCGTAGTCGTCATAGTCGTGTTCTTAGTCGCTGCATTGGACGGACGGATGGAAAGGATTCTCTGGAGGAATCGTGTAGTAGCGTACATGGCGCGAATATACTTGGCTTGCTACGTTCACTGCTTGTCGCAGGCGCGAGTTGCGATTTCTCCGCACGCTCCGCGCCTTCCAAATCTCGTCCGTTTTGAATGATTTTTGCTGTTCTGGGTTCGCCTCGGCCGCGCGCAGGGCACTGCAGGATCTCAACCGATCGTAAGTACTATTAATGCGGCCTCTCCTAGTGGACTCGGACTGCCCTCCTGCGCTGCAGAACAGCGATTGCGGCGCCGTATCACAATAGTCGACCTCGATGAGATCTGTTTGTATGTGTTCTAGGACCTTGTGCGGAGGGCATAGCACCGATTTGATACGTGGATGGCAACATATATCCGCTGTCTCGCCACTACCCTCTACACAGTCGTGGGTTCGCTAACTCAACCGTCATTCCCCCGCAACACTACCTTTCATTCTTGCGTATGCAGCTCGTAGAAAAGATCAAATACGAATATAGAAGACGCATGCGCTTCGCAGGGCATAAAGTGCAGTCTAGGTACGAAAGCAGAAATGCCGTGACCGCGGTGCATCCCGAGTGCATCTTGCCATCGAACGACTCCTCCGGCCTCAGTGAGAGGTTCATATCGACGTCGTGGTGGCGAGCACGTTCGTGTATCCACAATACTTGAGCGTGTCCGTACAAGCTCGTCAGTGTGTGGATTCTGGATACATTGATTAATACGACAAATGCAGAACGGAATGTCTTGTATCGCACCAGCTGGACGCGGACCCATACGACGACCGCGCAGTAGCCACTGAATCCTAACACCATTCGCTTGGCAGAAACCTTTCAATCGCAGGCGGGGCAGTCTCGACAGTCCTCACAAGCGTCTAGTGGTACCATACATGGCCTGCCGGTATCTCCTATGGAAATTGGCCGGGGTAGTTCAGGATGATAACTGTATCGGTTCAATTAGTTCTCATCTCATAGTCTACAGCCCGTCCCATCGATAGTACGCACGGTAGTGTCGGTACAGCTTCATTGCCACCACGGCCCAAGGTGAGAACGCTGTGGGACCGAAGATCGATGAGTCCGCAGTTATCCCGCTCTACATTGAAACTCACATGTCGACATTCTGTACACAAGCTCGGAGCCGCAACATGAACAGATCGCGGTCAAGCTCGTCGCGTCCAAGCTTGTCACAGAAAGTGAGTTTCTCTAGCGGCACATCCCCGGACTTACGCGCGTAGACGAACAAGATCGACTGCGCAATGTCGGGTGAAGACGAGCTCGCGCAGACGGGGAGCGTAGAGCTGCCGGTTCCCCATATCTACCGTCTGCAAGGCTTCCATCGCGGGAACAAATGCATGCATACTATCACCGGCGTTGCCATAGGGGCGGCTTGGGGACGACCCGATGCCGAGATGGAAGAGAACTGTCGAAGGAGGCTTCGCCACATATTCAGAAACACGTTCGTCGAGGGGATGATAGAGAGACGGTTGAGCGGGGCGTGCCGGAAGACATGTAGGAGCATCCGCCAAGGGTGCGGACCGGATTCCAGGGAGCAATCGAACCTGACCGATAGCATGACGCTCCAGGAGCTGCCGCGTCTGTCCCAAGAGCGAGCTTGGCAGTGATGGGTTCCTGGTAAAATCCTAGGGTGTCGGAACGGTAAGAGAGGACTGACGCGTGGGGGATGAGTTCCTGGAGAACACGTTGCTGGGGAAATGAGAATTGGTGCCGGGATCTTGCTCGGAGGGGTGGTTATCCTTGCCATGGACCTCACACGAACTGGGAACGCAAAGTCGTCCGCAGATATAAGCCAGAGTGCGATATGGTCGCCGTCTTGAGAAAGAGTCTTCATGCATGGCAGGTATATGATCGCAGTTTCTTGAGGGGGAGATGACACCAGGTTATCCCGAGCGGCGGTTGCAGAAGTGCTCAAGACGTGGGCACGAACGGAGGAGTTGCAGGACTTTGTCGATGGTGAGCCGTGATGCCATATCGCGCATCCTGAGATATTGCAGAGTCTTGTAGACTAGGGAACCCCACAGGAGGTTGATGAAGCTGCAGGACAAGGCTTCGAAGGAGCTCATTGTAGGACAACACCTCGGACGCGATCAGGATTCCCGCGTCGAGATGCATCTTGTCCTCGTTGATCACCCAGCGTCGGTTTTAATCGGCGTCGACACTGTGGGCGTTGAGAGAGCGACAATACCTGCAGACCCGGGTGATGCGAGGCCACAGACGGATGGCGAGAGGGTCGAGCCAACCGTATAGTTGCTGCACACCCAGACGATAGCAAGCAACTGTGGGGATAGTCGAAAGCTGAGGAAAGCGAGGACCACGACTTCCACTCACTTGCGATTGGGATGCACTGGCTACATTGGTGTTATTCCGACTGGGCCGCGATGGTTGTCGCGACTCGTGTCCAAAGATCTGTGCGCTGGCTCGAAGGTTTGTCTACTCCCGCAGATTTCTCCCGGCGGTGCAAGTAACAAGGAACGTCGAGCTCGAAACGTGTAGTACCGGCGCTCCTCCCTCTCTCCATCCTACCACCACCACCACCACGACCGTATGCCACCACGCCCATCACCGCCGACCGCCTCACCATCCTTTCATCCACCAAACGATGCGGCGACATACCGCGATTTGCTACTCTTCGAGGAGCGACTAAAGACAAACGCCGCGTCGCTGCACCGGCGCAAACGACGCTACCAACGTGCGTGAGCCGTGAGTCCTCCGACTCCCCGCCCGCCTCCTTCCACAGCTCATCCTTCTCTGTCCAGTGTTTCTACTTCAGTTGCTCCTCATCATCGCCTTTCTCCTCGCCGAGGTCCTCCTGAACACCAACTTCCTCGGTGTGCCCTACAAATGGGTCCTCCATCAACTCCTCCCTGACATCTACACGGAAAGGTCAGAAGTGAGGGTCCATCCATACTTTGCCTCAGGTCTGCTCTTCGTGTCCGTTACCACCCTCGTCCTCTTCTTCGCAAGCGGCATGTACTCTGAGAAGATCGGCTATGCGAACAAGTGCGTCTTCCTCCATATCCATCCGTCTCTTCCATATCATAACACCTTCCAGGTACGTTCCGCACGCCAACCGCGCTCTGCGCAACTTCAACATGTACCTCAACATGCGCCAACCCCCCTTGCGCTCCAAACTCCCCTTCAACCCCTTTTCCTTCCTCTTCGCCCGCCCCTCCCCGCCCGCATCCCCTACACTCACCTCCCCTCGGCGCACCCGCAGCCCTTCTCCATCCCGCACATCCTCCACCACTCGCCGCTCCTCTTCCGTCCCAATCGCACCCATCCCTCCCGCCTCCAACCCCCGCGGCGAGCTCATCTTCTCCTCCCGCGTCGACCGCTCCTTCCGCGAGGCCTACGACCGCTACCGCGCCCAGTTCGAGCGCCGCCGCCAAGAGCGCGAGCGGACCGCTTACGCACAGACATGGATTGGATGGATACACCTCAAGATGCCTTGGATGCGCAACGCCGGTGTGCCGCCCGCGAATGCGGGCTCTGGTTCTGACACGGCGACACCGGTGAGTGGAGGCGGGCGGAGCTGGAGTGGGGGGCACGGATCATCCTCTCTTAGGGGGAGAGCGCAGGGCGGCACGCCCACGGGCTCGCGTAAATCAAGCCCCGTTCCAGGGAGGAGCTCACGCAAGGCCTCTGGCGGACTATCATCGTCATCACTGGCATCCTCAGCGCAGCACCCAGCAGAGAAGGGCCCAGGCTCGAGCCCATAACTTCATTCATTGGTCCCACTCCGGGCCATGCATGACTTAGAATCACCCTTGGACACTCCCCGCGAGATTGTACTGTAGACGTCCAAATATTGGAATCATTGTTCTCGGCATGCGTGATAACAACTGCGAATACTACCTAGCCCCGGCTTCTTCGACCTTGCCAGTTCCTGGGATGGAGTTCTAGTGCCGATGTCCGACCCCGCATCATATTCCTCCTATGCTGCGAAGGCGCGTCAAGCGGAGCAATGATGGCGTTTGTGAGTGCTTTGGATCCAGCTCACGAGAAAGCCCTGCGTCACAACCTGCTGTTGTGCATCTGACGTTCACTTGCAAATGTTTCGACTGCAAGGATGAAGACGGGAGTACGTGCTAATCGGATGCATGCTAGACGGCTTCAATGCGATGCGAGGGATATGATGGTGGCAAGTCATGCCGCCGCTGCCCTGCGCCGTTGGTCTCGCGCGTACATCCCACTTCTTCAGACGCTGGCACTCATGTGCTGGGACTCGAAGCGAAGGATCCGGGTCGTCCGTCTCATTCTGTAAACCCAGTGGTGCTAAAACGCAGAGGAGGATGCAGACTAATCGTATCAGGAGGGGCATTGGGAAGTGGAGATGAAAAAAACGAGCCGCCGGAGATCAAGGTGGCAATTCTCAGCCCGACCATACGGCCTGTAGGACATGGTAAGCATCGTCGGTGCTGATGAACGTCTCACGTGTACTTACGGGACCAGGTTGGGTGTAATTCTTCGGGATGGGCCACTAGTAAGAAAGGCCAGTGCGACGTCAGTATCCTCCCCTCGAACACTAAATGTGAATCCATGGCTTACGTTAATATCGATCAGGATGCCGGGCTCCTACAGAACAATGCATTCACGTCAGATCATTCCTCGGGTACCATCTCGCGACTCACATAGCCCGTGTACACTCCTGGAATCGGTACCAGAGGACCAGGTTTGCCATCTCCGCCGCCGTTGACGTTCACCTGCCCACACGAGATCTACATCGGCGACGGTCACGTCAGAACCGTGGAGGGCGCTCGAGGAAGTAACTGAACTCACGTAGAACTGCGCTCCACCATACTGCTCCGCGTCGTGCAGCGCAATGGCCTCCATCCGAACGAGGTACTGTCCGCTAGGCAGGCTTTCCGGGAGCGTGAAGTTCACACTCGGAAGCCCCTTCGCAGGGAATGTGATGCTGTGGCCGCCATCCGTCTTCGCCGTGATCTCGTATGCCTTGAACCAGACGCTTCCGGAACCGTCCCAGTCGGCAACGTCAGTCCCATCAGGAGACTTGGCCATATAAACGTTCACCACGCCAGCGTGGTAGATGGTCTGATCGCACGCGATCCCGATGGTCGAACCGGCATTAACCTCGATGGTCTTTGCGTTGGCGTTGGTCTTGGAGGTGTAGCAACGGAGGTCGGTGCTGTTCACGTTAGTCACCTACCAGATGCTTGAGCTATCTACATGCACTCAGATGACTCAACGAGTTACTTACGGGAGCTCTGTCGTAGTGATTGTTCGTCATGCGAACGTTGACCCAAGGCTCAGTCTTCACGCCATCGATGATGAGACTGGGGAAGGTGTCTGCCGGCGTACTAAGCAACAGCTCGAAGCTTGAGGAGCGCTGGAAATAGATGACTCACAGTGAGCGAAAGCTTGGGCGACGAACGCCGCAGTGAGGACAACGGAGCGGAGCATAGCTGGCCGATGTGAGCGGGGTCGAGCAGCAATAGCGATTCACTCTGGCATGGATTTCTGTGAGTATATATATCGAGCCAGGGCAGCACCCTCGTATGCAGAACGAGAGGTGTCGTTCCTCCAGACCGTAATGACCTCAATAGTCCAGGAGCAGCCGTCTGCGGCGAACCGAAATTGCGTCATGGGTCTTGCGGCCAATACCTTCGATATAAAGAGCATGCAAGGAGATGGAGTGGCATCCAGTAGACGAGACCTCCCTGTGTCAACGACGTTACCACGCCCGATTGGAAGTATTACGGTTTCAAAAAACGCCTCCATAGTGTACACACATCGGAACTGAGAGAGAATGAAGAAGAATGTAAGTTGGAGCGGATGTTGCGTCGTTATGTGCTTGGAATGTTGGCACATACCAGTCTGGGAAACGAGCATTCCGGGGAGGGAATCTCAATCGCAGTATATGGAATGCAGTCCTCTCAGTATTCCACAAAATACTATCGTGTGAGGTGTACCCATTGTCGTCGTTCCAACTTCCAACAATTCGCGTACACTCTGGCGAGTTAATGTTCATGTCCGCCCTGTGTGACAGCCTGACGCGGCCCATACCAATGGGAGCGGAGGCGATTCTAGCAAGACTCCCATCGTGAGGATTTGAAGTATCTGACCTGTATCATATATACCACAGCAACACATAGCTCATGTTTTTAGACGCACAATTATCGTGCAGATGGCACGCCAAAGTGGTGGTGAACGAGCAGGGGTCCGAGTCATGACTCGCGAATCGTTCAACACGGCCGGCCTGTGGCGCCGTGCCACTACGATCTAAGCGCCCATGTTATGGCATTGGCCTCGGAGACGCTGCTCGTTTGGTGGCAAGCTTCCGGTTAAGCCTCTTCGAAGACACTCTCAGGTGACACAGGAAGAGACAGCCACCAAAAGTCTAACGATAGCTGACTGCGTAAGGCCATAGCCGCAGTAATCCAGCATATCAAATGCATGTATTGAGACTAAGTACGCCGACATCCAAGACGATACTCTCTACCACTACTGACGACGGCTATTCAAGACCTGAACACGGCGCAGAATATACGAAGTATATACTTGGCACAGAATCTGTTGTGTCACGCAGAGGTTGAGGGCTGCGAACGCAAGGCGCGCAATCGGGGAATAGATCGCCACGGAAGAAGCAGAGAAGAGGACCTGAACGACCAACTCACCAACCAGAGATCGATAGTTCCTGCTACAATCGACAGCTTCGAGAAGCTAGGATTAGCCTTGGCTCGTGGTAGCAACAGTCAACGGGAGAACTCACCAAGCTCGCTCGCACAAAGATCGATGTGGCGCACGTTGGTTTCCTCGCCATCGACCTCGGTCGGCGACGAGTACTCACCCCGGAGGCCGCGAGAAGGCCTGCGCCATCGCTCCGGGATCCTTCCAGCCAGCCGCCCCTCTGCCATGCGCACTTGCTGGTCGCCGCCCGTTTGGGGCTCTCTTCTTCGGCGCCGGCGTCACGTCGCCCTGTTGATCTTCACCGACGTCTTGAATCGCTGGACGCACGCTTAACTACGCACTGTCTGCGAAGCCGACCCAAGCTTTTTTGTTCGCCATACCGGATGCTCTGAGGGTGTGCCGGCAAAGGTGCTCGTGCAGGTCTCAGGCAGCTGGGTGATGGCGAAGTGCCACTTTCTCCTGGCACTGGCGGGGGAGGTCAGCGATGAGTAGGGGAAAGAGGACGGGGACGGGGACGTACTTGGAGGGGATCCGATAGGTCTGGGAGAGAGATAGGACGAGAGGATGGGGGACTTAAGTACGCGAGAGCTACCAAGGTTTAGACTCCGCAGGCCCAAGGAGAGCACCGCATCACTTTGTCATCAGATAAAGAACAATGGGACTCGTTGCTCTGGGTGTCTTGCACCCTCGTGGAGGGTGCGGATGGATAGTCGAGCGGTGCCGTAGGTTGCGCTCAGGCCGCCGAGAAAAGGGGCGGAGTCGCTGAGTTGCACAATGCGCTTCTTCATCTGATGCTTGCGGTCTATTGCCGAGAGTCCAAGCCTCATTCCAACGGGCGAGTCAATCAGGCTGCTTCGCGCGGCACATCCGTTTCCGCTGTGGTCAAAGAGCTCAAAGAGTGGTCCAAGAGACAAGTCGCAGAGGTCCAAAGGGTGAAAGAGAACAGCGAGGGGCTGTACGAGGACAAAGGAAGAGACAAACGGCTTGCGCCACCGCATGGTCCTCGCCGCGGCTGCTGTTGCAACCAATGTTTGGCCGTGTTTGTTCGTGTGGGCGTGTTCTGGTCCGACATGGCAATGGGTTCCCAAGATGATCGCGTACGGACGGGCACGAGCCTGCACGTTGTCCTAATTGTTGCGAAATGTCAGCGGAGAGACGTCGCGTGACGGACGGGATGAAGGGGAGACCCCCAAAACGCGGCTTCGGTATCATCGGACGCCCCAATACAACCTATCAGCGAGCTCCCTGCGCGGAATCGTCTGGACTCATCGTAACGAGAGAGAGGGCTGAATTTCAAAACCAGCACGATACACGCTCAGGAGACGCGACATCCCCGTATCCCTTCTACACGTCCTGCGCGGTTCTCGGAGTTGTATTCGACGCCACCCTTTGGCCAGTGACGAGCATTACGACGCGAGAATGCGGGGAAAGGCGAGGGTTCCGGTGAGGTCAGCGCACCTGGTCATCTGAGAAGAGAATGCAGCCCTGTGTGGGGGAGGTAGAGTACCTGACCGGACTGGCCCGGGGGGAGACCCTTGGACCGTTGCTATATCGAGAGGAGTGATTGGGCGATGGCGTCCTGTTTGGGACAGAACGCACACGATCACATGACCGTGTCCTAAATCTCCTGATCTTCGCGCGTCGACGCGTCCGGCACGGGCGCAGACGCACAAACTCCGCCGCGGAAGAAATACGGAAGAAAGTGACACGCACTGAGAGGCCTGGACTCAACGCGTCATCCGCACGACTTGAGCGCAAGCTCGCTTAGGTCAACGCTGCAGGTGCCAGTGGCGGAAGAGGTGCTCGCGCGCGTGTATCGTCCTTGCGTCCTCAATCACGGTCTGATAGCGCACCTTGCGGCTAGGCAGGCGTTCGACAGGCTCTCGACACCCGCAGCCGCGCGCCTCGTTTAGAACCTGCCGGAAGCAATCCATGCCCGTTAAGACAATAGTCCGGCGAGAAAGGGACATCCGTTCACCGCTTACCTATCATCGGCGGTGTGCGCTCGAGCCGGACGGCGCCACGCTGTCGGTATCCACACTGACTTACGCGAGGAGAGAGAAAAGTTCGTAAAGTTGCAGAAGATGCAATTCCGGCGAACGATGCCCCCTTTCCAAACGCACAATCAGCGTCAGCGCCGAGCTGGAGTACCCATGTCCGCGTAATGGGCAGGGTCGCGTCACCCGCACACGCCCACCACGAAGCGCGGACGCACGTAAAAAGCGGTGCAGGCCCCGAACGAGTCTTGGTTTCTGCCTGTCTCGTAGCTGGGATGGGGAGGGAGTGGCGGGAGCAGGACAAGAGGACCAGGAACGCGGCGCGAACGCGCACCCGTCCACACTGTTCGCCGAACATCACGATCCAGGACGGCCATCCAAGTGCCTATTGCTCAGAGCGGTCAGGGTTCATAGGGCGCTCCGTCGTGGCTACCGGACTGGCTCGCGATCCTCCCAAGCTGCGCGCCAAGAGATAGGCCGGAGCATGATAGCGCCACTGACCTAGGGTTCCAATTATCTGGTCTGCATAACGTCTCGTACTGGTGTTGGGCGAGGCGCACGGGCCCGGCCCGCAGGTGGGGTAGCATGGACCGTGTGCATGGCCAGTATCTCGCCTACACTGCAGGCGAAGGAAAACTCTGACGGAGATTGGAACCCGACAATCTCGATCGCCTCTCGAAGCTGTGTTTTTACGTCGCCCATGAATCGTTTTGGAAGGTCTTTCATACCGGGCCACAACCAGCGCGGGAGGCGCACTCTATGTGCTTCCTGCGCGGAAAACGGTGGGATCCCGGAAGTATCGCACACGGGCATAGCATATGGAGATGCGCCTCTGCGCCTGCTACCGTACTATTCTGGCTTCGGCCTGTCTCATGCAGGGACGAGAGAATGCGTGTACGTATGACACTCGAATCTTGTCGGACACCGTCTGACAAGACGGGTCGCAGCCGCTTTGCTAGAGAGCGTGGCCGGGAGAAACCAACCTAGAAGACGATGCTGAGGGCTCCCCATCCGACTGTCTCCTCCCCGGCCGTAAAAATCTTGCACTTCTTGCGGCATGGGACTATCCATCTGACCTCGAGCCAGAATAAACCGCCTTCTTGCGAAACAGCAGGTCGTAAGGTCGAGACAGCGATAGGACCCGGACACGGCTAGAAGCGTCCTCGCTACATGAACGCAGCGCAGCCTGTGATGCCTCTCGTCAGGGGCGAGAGTCGGGGGTGAGACCGGCGTGGAGCAGTTCTCAGCCCTGAGGTTCTCTTGGTGGATCGGTGACAGGGCTGAGAAGGCGCAGCGCAGGGTGCAGGATGATTATGGGCGTTGAGTGCCGTAAATTGGGCTGCTCGAGCTCTGAAGAAGTGTTATAAGAGATTGGTGTACGGCAGGAGAGCGCAGGTACCTGACAGGGAACAAGTCAGTTTGTCAGAGATGCCGTCTACCGATCGTAAACGGCGGCCAAAAATCTACGTCAGTGGCGGGAGTCTGTGAAGGAGAGGCGTTCAGGCGATAGGCGGCCCTGGAAAGGAGAGCTGCCTACCGGTAACGAGTGGTTCAGATGCACGTAAGCGGCGTAGTAGTCGTCGGCAGAGAGGAAGAAATATTGTGTGGCTGACCGACAAGCCAAGAGGGGTGGGTTGGGCGGTCATATCCGGAGTAGAAATACGGGGAGTCGAAGGTTGATTACGGCTGTGGGAGTGATTGACAAAGAGGGTGGGAAATGGATATTTACGAACGCGAAAGTGACGGCATAGCCATTTCGGGCAAACATACGGAACAGCTGTCATGGGTGAACAATTGTAGGTATAGGCGGACGACCAGGGCGGAGGCGCGACAAAGGCATGTCTCAGAGAGAAAATAGAACCGGTGGGACGCATACTAGAGCGATGATACGAGAGAGGTGGGCGTGGAGTGCGGGCGGAGATGGCAGAAGAGGCCAGGCACATTAGGATATAGCGAAAAAGCAGGTGCTGAGCGAGGAGAAGAAGAGAGCGCTGCCGAGAGGAAGGCCCGGGAAGTGGCCATGTTTCGGGCTGTGGCTGATGGGCTTGCAGGGAAAGGGAGATTAGCGAGGAAGGGAGTCGGATGCGAGTGCGGGCGGAAAAGGGGAAATGGAGATCGGACGGTAGATTGCTCCCGCGAATGGTGCAGCACCCAAAACGAGCACGGGGACTTGGAGGGGGAGGTCGGCTCGGGCGGGGGAGGGAAGTGGGAGGACTGGGAGCCGGCGGAGGAGGAGGAAGAGAGCAGGAGAGAGGCCGCACTCTGGTAACTATCGCCCGTCCTTCCAAATCGGGCAGGTAGTGTAGTTCGCCGATCAAAATGTGCCGTAAGCGGGCGAGGGAGACATTGTCCTCCTCCTCCATCCAGCACTTTCCTCCGCCTTATTCCCAGTCCACGCCCGGCGGTGCGTACGGGGCCGCGGGGGGTGCTTGGTGCGAGCAATTGCCTGCGTCGGAAGGCCAGGCCGGGGGGAGAACGAGGGAGGAGGGAGGGCGTGTCCGAACGGACGAGAGAGTGTTTGTGCAACTCCGACTCCGATATCTCTCTTCGTTTCGTTTCGTTTCGTACTGACGGTGCTCAGCGCAGTTCTTCTCTCCCTCCTCCCTCTCTTAAACACCGCCTGCTTCGCGCCATGGCCAACTCCGACTCCCCCTCCTCCTCCTCCTTCTCCTCTCCTCTCCCATATGTACCCCGTCTCGGGCTCCCACTTCTGCGCTCTCCCGTTCAACGTTCTCGAGGGCGTCGCAGAGGATTTGGCTTCTTTTGACCCCCTCAACTCTCCTCGCGATCTCCTGTCCCTATCCAGCACATGTCGCTACCTCTACAGTGTCCTCTCCGTCACACACAACGCACATCTCTACGCTCGCATCTTCTGTGCTCGGTTTGACTGTCGCGCCGCTCGCCGACGTCTCCCCCAAGATGCCATGTACTCCGCTGGTCTCGCCTATCAACTCGTCGCGTACTCTATCGCTCTCAACAACATCCGTCGCGGTGACATTGACTCTCCCACCCTTCTTCACGACCTCTGGCGCGCGTTCACTCTCTGTCTCGAGAACGATGGCAAGAACGCGGTCCACCTCGAGCATGTGCGCCTGCACGACTACGTCGAGAGCTACATCTACAATTACCTTTGGGAGGAGAGGAGTACAGGCTGGCCCACCGAAGACATCACAAACTCTCTCGCCCTGTGGTTATACTGGTACACCTTATCTGAAGGTCCGTCCCTACTCTTTCCTCCCAACCCATCTCGTCCAAACCACAAACGCAGAGCGCCTCGCTTCCAAGACTGCGGAAGAGCGCGCGGTTCTCATGGCGCTCTTTCGCCCCTACGCCCTCTACAGTTTCCGCTATCCTCCCTTCCTCGCCCCCGACAATCATGCCCGTCTACCACTCCCAGGCCACCCTGACATGTACCGCGAACACTCGACCATCACCCCTCATGGCTACTACCCCGTCTACCGCGACCCCGACCTCTGCCAGCATCATCTCCTCCACTACGGCTGCAGCATCACGCTCGTAGAGCCTCCTATAGGACTCGTCGCCAAATTGCTTTACGTCACCTTCCAAGAGCACCATTGTCCTGTCGAGATCAACCAACCCGTACCAGACGACCGCGAAGAGGCCATTCGTCTTGGTGAACGCGGCCCTACGCGCGCCGAGTATCTCGAGTTCGCGCTCCACCGTGCTGTCAAGTTCCCTCTCTGCATCGATTGGGATTGGCAGGACCGTTTACCGCAGGACAGCCACACGCGCGAGGACAATTGCTTATTGCGGCGCGGTTTAGTACGCGCGAGTACGGCGCACGACGATGATTGGGAGCGGTGGAGAGGATGCTACAATCCATGGGCTCGACCTCGGTCGCACGGGGTGCCATACACCTACGGGAGTCTCACAGGGTCTTGGGGAGGTCGCTCGTTGGTGCGTCCCCTCTTGCTCGTCGGTGCACTCCCGCCCATACTTACCGGAAGCCGTAGGACCCTCGCGGTGACGAGTACGAACACGCGATCCGCGCGAGCGAGTTCGACGAGGTCCTCTCGAACCCGGATGCACCTCATATTACCGAGTATCCGCTCTTCTTCACGCTCCGCGAACACTACTGCATTAGTCCCGCGACTCCGCTCCCATTCACTGCCCCCAAGCCAGACCCGCTCGACGAGGGCATCATGAACGCCTATCTGCCGCGCGGGTTTCCACAGGCCTACGCCATGACGCAGCGCGACGGGAAGCTGATTATGCGGCACGGCAAGGACAGCTGGGTGTACGAAACATATGTGGAAGGCAAGGAGAACTCGCACAACGAGGATACGTGCCGGATGTGCACCGAGGCAAGATGGCGCGACGAGCAGGAACGCCTGCAGGATGTCGCCAGCCTCAAGGATGAACAGATGTCGGACTACGACTCGGACCAGAGCGAAGACATAGACCTATCCCCAGAGCAAGCGCGGGAGCTCGCCCGAGACACCATCGGGATGGACGTGGACGAGTTCATTGATCACGTCGAACGCGAAGTCGACAACGAGAGCACGACCACAACCGATGTCCCTCGTGTCTGTACCGGCATCTGCGATATCATCATCACCGGCCATGTACGTCCTTCTCCACACATTCACCTATTCCTCAACTCGCCCCTTACACTCGTTTCTACAGACGCCTCGACAGCATGCTCTGTCGTGGGGAGACTATCGCATCTACGGACGCGTCCGTGCATGGGACGGCCTCATCGTTCTCTTACGTCTTCCAGCGCCCGCGCCTGACTTCGTCAGTCCCTTCCCATCCCGGCTCCAGCCCTACGTCTTCCGCGGGTACATCGTCGCGGGCGAGAACCTCGTCGGTTCCTGGCGGCACATCACGGAAAGCATCCACACCGTCCCTATAGAGGGTCCGTTCGTCGTCAGCAAAGTCGAGACGCCATCCTCGACCGCCGCCCCCGCGCAGTCCCAACCCGAAGCTGCTACGATGACCACTCTGGCCGAAGCCGAAGCTTGAGCTCACCGTAGCTTCATCGCTGCTCTCGCGAAAGAAGCGTTTGGACGATGTGCGCCACTTGCTAGGACATCATACACGACCGAACAACGACCCCTCCGCGGGTGAAGTTCCCCCGCGCCTCGCTTCAGACGCTCCCGTTCTACATCGTGGATTGCCTGTACTGTACGATGCGCGGTCAGCAGATATGCCACACCCCCAACTCTCCTGCCAGATCGGACACGGTGCCGTGATCGTGATATTGCATGCTCTCGGTTTGTACGTTGTGATAGATAGGCCACATCCGGTTGCGATCTATGGACAATACAGCATCTGGATTGGTCTGGTATCAACCGACTGATAATGTAACTAACGAATGGGCCTGTGCTGAGCCACGAAGGCAGCAGTATGCTGTCCTATTCCATCCTTCCCGATCCACTGTACGAAGAGCCCGATGTCTCCCCCGCTCGGCAACTTTATCTGTCCTTCGCACACGTCCTAGGCTTTTGCCCGACCTTTCCTTCTTCCCGCAAGACGCCGCAGCGCCATCTACGCAGAAACCGCACCAGATCGAAGGGCCCCCTCCCTCCCGCGCGGGCCAGGTAGGTCATTCTAGACGTGCGCATGAGCCATGGCCGCCGTGGCTCCGCCGCCAGTGCCACCGCTGAGCCTCTGCGCCCCAAGCGCGCTTCCGCTTCTTGAGCTCTTCGTCCTCGTCCGCCTCCGCTCAAAGAGCGTCCACGAGAGCGCCATGAACGCGAACCCGGCCACGATGCAGACCTGCCGTATGTAATACGCAGAACCGTCAGGGCGAGGAAGAACACACACACAGAGATCGGGCTGAGCGGAAAGGCACCCCTCGTCGCACGCGCCGGTCAGCTGCCAAGCTCACTCCTCCGCTCCCTCGACCCGCTTGATCAGACACAGCTGGGGTGGCCCAGAATAGACCGACCACGCTGAGCTCGACGAAGAGAACTGGAAGCACCGCACGGGCGGCACGGAGAAAGCGGGAAGACAACGGAAAGAGGACGTACCCCGGCGAAGACAATTGCCTTCCACCAGACGAGCGTGCGACCGGCGCCGCCCTCCGTATCGAGCAGCGCACCGAAGATCGGTGTGCCGACGAGCATGGATGTGCCCACGAGCGAGAACGCGAGGCCCATCCGAAGGCTTCCCATACGTTGCATCCGCGCACATGGGTCGGGCGTGCGCGACGGGTGCCGGTCGGCGACGTAGGTTTGGAGCGTGCGGACATGCGAGCGTACGAACGTAACGAACGCCGCCAAGTGACCATGCAGTGATCGTCAGGAGTCGCGGAAATGAAGGAACGGCGGGAAGCCAGCATGCGTGATGTGGGATGATGGCGGCGCAAGAGAAAATGCCAATAATTAGCGTTCACCATTCGATGTCAATAAGCCAAGGCGCGCTCGCGCTGGAACGCCGCGGAGGAGAAAGGGAATGCGCTCACCCAAGTTCGCTAACGTCCGTGCAGAGCGTTCCGAGAAGGGGAGGGATAAGCGATACGTCTATGTAGGCAGGGTCGCGAGTGCGCAGGAGAAGCCAGACGTAGCCGTCGGTTCCACATGAGGAAAACGTCAGGTCAAATCCTCCACGAAGAACTCCTAGTGTGGGATGTCACGCACATGCACCAGATGAGAATCCAAAGAGCGCGGCAACAGTGACCACGCCTGCGGTATCCGTCGCGGCGAACAATGAGAAGAGGAGCACGGCGGAGGCGAGGATCGCGGGGAGGAGCATGTTGTACACCCCCACTCTGTCCGCGAGCGCCACTGGCAGGATCCGGCCGAGAGTGCTGCCCGCATTGAGGATCGCGAGCTGAAAGAGGAGTTTGTGCACATTGAGATGCAGCAGCGGCAGCGCACGGGAGAAGGAATTAGCCACGTACGATGTACGTTGTGATTGCCGGCGAGACATTGTAGTCGGCGGCGAAGAGCTGGAGATAGAAGACTAGCTCTGGTCATGTCAGCTCTTTCAATCGAAGATAATCGCAGACACCACACTCACACGGGACGAAGAGGCCGAGGTTTGTGCAAAACGCTCTATGAGGCTGTTTTCAGCACCCGGCGCGCAATGATGACGCAAACCGCATACCCAGCGATTGACGATGTGTACGCCCCGTCGCCCGCAATATGAAGTAGTCCGTCGCGAGTGAATACCGCACGTCTCTTCTTCGGCGGGAGGCGCGTGCGCATGATACAGCTGGCAATAATCAAGAGCAAGGCAATGATCCCGCCGCTGACACGCACGCCGTTCGCAAAGCCGACCTTGGCGTTCGCGAAGAGGTGGTTCAACAGGATAGGGAAGACCAGCCCGCCTGATGATGCGCCACTCACGACGAGCCCGGTGGCTAGGGCACGACGACGGCGAAAGTGATGTGAAACTATGCTGAGAGAGGGGAGGAAAAGGAGACCGACGCCAAGGCCAATTCCGAGGCCTTGTGCGAGGAAGACTTGGTAGTATTGGTTCTGCTGGACCAGAGACAGCATAAAGATGGAGAAGACGAGTAGGATGGAGCCACAAGTCTGAACGTGGTGACTATGTTTGCGTTCAAACAAAATCCTCTCAAACTTTGAATAGGCCACTCACAAGTATCCTGAATCGAAGGCGCTCCCGACGAAGACGGCGGGTGCATACATCAAGAACAGCTGGACACTGCCTATCCAACTAGTGGAATGCATGAGACGTCAGCGTTGGCTTGCATTCGCCTTCCTACAAGGCGCACCTGATGTCGGAAGGTGACGAATTCGAGAGGAAGTCGCGGGTGTAGAAATCTGACCGACTGTAGTATGAGGATTGGGGCCCAATCAGAGACTACGCGCCACGCATACCTTGGTAGACCCCAAATGCATTCAAGTATCTGCCATAAATGCATGTTAGCGTCTCATGAGATGCAGTGAAGCCAAAGATTGTCTTGTACGGCCGAATTGACTTGATCTATCGTATAAACTCGCGCTCGCTTACCACCCCGAGCAGTATCCACGAATGCGGAAGCGGCTGGTCCAGAAGGAGCAATGCTTTCGACGCCGAATCTACTCACCCGAATGTCGAGAATTGTACCATCCACCTGTGAGCGCAATGAGTGTGAGCGTATGAGGGATACAAGTGGAAGTACCTACGCGCCAGCTACAGTGAGCCATGCATTGCGACCACCATCTGGGGGTGAAAAATTGGGCAATGTGACCGGTGCGCTGTCGTCCGACTTCTCGACAAGGTCACTACGGCTGTTGTCAGAAAGAGTGGTGCCTGTTCCGCGAGTGTCAGACATGTTGAACAAGGCCTGGTAGATTCTAGGAGGTGAGAGGGAGCTTGAGAACAGGAACAAGATCCCGACGGTTGAGAGGAGGCGAGAGTCGAACTGTGAAGGAGAGACGGCAGTTGGGGGGCGGCGAGAAGACGAGAGCGAGAACAGGGAGGAGAGCCGGTTTGAATGCCGGAGTACGGTTAATATAATGTGAAGGGGGGGTATGAGAGATGGAAGAATGGACGACTGCGAACAAGCACGGGAAGGGGAAGGCGAGGAAGATATCGAAGGTAGCCGGTCTGGTCGGGGACATATCCTCTCCGCCAAATAGAAATTGGCCTGCCCCGTGCCGACCGGAACAGGCATGCTGGACGGGAACATGGAGAGTCTGGTTTGACGTTCCGTGTCTGCCGCCTGGGCGGCCAACGGACAAGTAGACTTCTGCCTCGGATCTGACTTCTGCTCCGCGATAGTGTGAGCGGTACGGAGCTCGTCGAGCATGTGCAGCCTTCGGATTTCTCAGGATAGTCCTCATGGCGACCGACTCCTCCGCCGTATCCCCTCCCCGGGGCACCAGCGCACGATTCATGAGTCGCCGAGATGCTATGCTCAGGGTTCTGCGGTCAGAGAATGCATAGAACGGCAGTTTTCCGTTCGCCACGCCTAGAATGGCGATCGGGTTTCTAGCAAGCCACCGGCCCTTTGCCTCCCGTGCCAGGTCAACCTCCTACATGCGAATCAAGTCGAACATTGCTTCCGAGAAAGGCTGCGGCATACCGGAGGATGGGGAGTTGCACCGAGTAGGAGGGAGGCACCCGTTCCGCAATCTGGCGCCTTCTCGGTCCGCGTCTGAGAGCGGTCTGCTAAGCCGCCCAGTTCGGGCGGATACTCGGAATCACGACACATATTGATAGGAACAACACATGGAGTTCAGTTGATGCCAGGGGAGATGGCCACATCTTGCGCGATCTTCATATGAGTACAACCAACGCAGGGCTCGTAGTGTCGTGGACTGAGAGTGGCTTGGACGTGACCACTGATCCCGTGTCCATCTTGCGCATGGACATGAACCAAACGCGAACCAGGTCAAGACAGCGTGAGGTGCGTTGGGCAGTGGATGAATGTTACTTGGTACAGCTCGTCAATACATCTCTAAGATCTGGCGATGCGCTCACCAGTCCAGTCAAGTTAAACCCACCGTGCCAGACGCGTGTGATGACGCCGTGCATGCGCGTTCAAGGCGAGTTAACAGCTGTCCACAGCATTTTTCATGGTCACTTTAGCACGGTGGTATTGAGGTTTGGCGACGGGCACGCTCACTGCCGGTACGAGTCGATCGCGTGGCAGTGAGCAACGACGTGTTCAGGACGCTGAGCTACGAGCATCACCGCTGCACTTGCTCAGGCTACAGAGGGAGCCCTATGAGTTACGTCCCAGGTATCGTGCTATCTCTGCACGGCCTGCGGGATGCTGGCAGGTCGCCACACTGTGCTCGTCTGAGGCTGCTCGGACGTCAACGGTGTTGATTGCGTATGCTGGTCAGCACTAGTAGATGGAACCAACGTTCGATGCAACGTGCGGGACCTACCTAGGCCGCTCAACGATGACAGTAACAATCTGTGCAACCTGGTTACTGACTGAGGAGAGAAAGGAGATGTCGGAAGTGCGGAAGGTGCAACGTTAGCTAGGGCTAGGCAGTATTATCTGATAAGATAAGATGAAGCGGCGTCAACTCCACCAACCTGCGCCGACTTGCTCCTCGCTTTCGACCACGACCACGACCACGAGCTCGCCCTCGCACCCTTCTCTGCATGCGGCTGTATTAGTTATCGAATATCAACATGCATTGCTTTAGAAACTCGTCTTGCGGGATCTCTGCCTCAATTTGGCTCTCAAATCATCAACGTCTCTCTCAACCAAGACAAATGGCCATCCCCACCCGACTCTTCTCCTCTTCATGTTCGTTGAGCGGACATTACCAAACCTTAGACATACCCAAGAACGCTACTCGCAATCAGATAAAGGTACGTACACTTCCCTAGACTATCCCCATCACCCGCTGAAGGCGCTCTATAGGCGAGCTTCTACAAGGTACGTATCGTCGTGTTCAACCCCCGTACGACCTGGCCACGACGCTTACCTGCTCAGACTATGTCTAGTTAAGCAAGAAGTACCACCCAGACGTGAACGACGACCCAGGCGCTAAGGAAAAGTTCCAGGCAGTCAGTGAAGCATACGCCGTCCTCGGTGACGAGCGCAAGCGGTACGTCTATCGCCTTGAGTTTCTCCTCTCTTGCCCCCCTCCCACACGCTCACATCTCCGACCCAGGCGAGCATATGACCGCTCACTAGGAGAGCCCGCGTCACACGCCCACGCCTCCACTTCACACGCCGAGTCCGTCCACCCCCATTTCTCGTATGAGGGTCGCCGAAGAGGCGCAACGCACGCCTGGGGCGAATACTCTCGCCGCCCCAACGCCGGTCCGCGCTACACCTACGCTCCTCCGCCTGGCTCGACGCACTACTCTCACTACGCCCACCATCCACCGCCTCCGCATGGGGGCCCGAACCCGTTTGCCAACCCGAACGTCCAGCGCGCGACCGGCAGGCGCGGTCCACTTCCAACAGACAGAGGGCCAAGTCAGTCAGATCACGTCGCGCGTGAGTCGATGCTCATGCGAACTGTCACTGTGACCGCTCTCGTCCTCCTCATCGCAACTATCGCACACGGAGTCAGCGCCGCGGCATGAGCCCTCACGATCCATGCATAGTCCTGTATCATATCACACCGCAAGTGCAGTCGCACTTTAATGTCAGCGTTAAACGTACGTCTGTTGGGTAATATCGGACGAATGCTGTGGGCGAGTCCAGTAAGTACCACTACCATACCAACAAACAACCAGCGTCGAGGGCGTCGGCGCTGAACGTGAGGCATCAACGACGGCCACTTGTCCGTTCTGATTGATTTTCTCTCCTTCTCGTCACCCTCGCTGTGGAACAGGAAGGTATACACGAGCCTCACATCCCGACCTCATCACTCCGCCGTCTTCCGAGCCCCTCGTCAGATCCTTTCGTATACGATTACCCCGCTACTTGCATCCGGAAGTGCCACTGAAGTTCCCACAGTGCAATGATTCCATTGAATGCTACCGATTTCTCGCGTCTCGACCCCGGTGGCGGTTTCTTTACTTGCACTAAATCGAGACGGCGATACGTAACACATGGATCACCGAACACTATCAAGCCAGATTGCACTGAGCTTCTTCCATCTCAGCATGTTAGGGGTTGTGACCTGAAGACCTCGATCCTCAGCGCTCAGCTCTTACCTCAGAGCCGTAGTGGATATGCACTTCTGGTGAGGAATACCATCCGTCTCAGAAAACTGCGGGCTAGTCATAGGTAAAGCAGTCATCATCGTCACGGAAATTTTAATGACTATGCACCATCTAATCTCGACGGGGGAAGATTCAGCTGTGTCCCTGTTCGGACCAAACTTGACATACCCAGTCTGCGATGATCGCACAAACTCTGGAGACTGCCTTCCGCTTGAGTAAGTTGTCCGTATCGTGTATAAAGATCTCACGAGATGCGAGATATATACCACCTTCGTCGGTAGTGAGCTTCAGGATAGGATGAGGAACAACCAACAACGTCCATTGGTTAGATCCTCGCGAATACCTGTTTGCCCGTTCTCCTGCAGAACGATGAAAGGCTTGATAGACATACATGCATTCACGTGTAAACTTACCTCATTACCTCAGAAGCCCTGCATGCCCATACATCTCACAGATAGCCCGATACACAAAAGCGCGGGAGATAGCTTCTCATCGAATCACTGGGTAGAGACAACGCGCTCTATCCGCGCGTAATGCCGTCTGAATAGACATAGTTCTGCATCACAGGACTCGTATTTCGAAGCGTATTGGATGGCGACTCGAGCATACGAAGCGGCAGACCATTCCGACCCTATGCGGCCTGACATACAGTTGATCACAGGCAAGAGGAGACTTCATGTTCACCTACTTTGAAGGCGACGATCGCATACCGGGTACTGGCTGTCATCCAGATACTGCACCTGAAGTACTTCAAGTTCAACGCTGTGCGTCGTTCAGGATGCAATATTAAGAGGCTATGCATACAATGAACTATGGCATACTACCTCTAAATGTGGCGCCTAGCATTCAATCTCAATACGAGGCATCGTTATGATCCTTCGTTGGCGAAGCGTGTACACGGGACGCCATCGGCATAAACCTACACACCAACGAATCATAACACAAACTCGTGCCAGTGTAAATCTACATTATATCAGCGCAAACACCCTTTGATGTCGAGTCTCCCTAGTACATGCAGTCTACCATCCAGACCCACATCGAACAGCACCGCCGTCAATGATGCGGTCGTACGCTCGTGAGCTCAAAGTGGATAACTCACCTCGTCAACCTCGTCCACCATGGCCTCACGTATCCATCTGCTTATACAACGTCATGGAGATTGTCCTCCTTTGCCTTGTAATCTGGCGCACTCCCAGCCGAAGGCCGGCCACCAGAACCGACGACCTGCAGCTGGAACACGGCTGGGCTAGCCTCATCTGACTGATTCCGCAGTAGCTTGTCAGCGCGCTGGGACCAAGAGGTGACGAACAACTCACACTTGTGGACCCGATCCGATGGCCGTTCCTAGTCGACACAGGCTCACGACTCATGCTATAACCATAAGGCGACTTCTTTTGCCCATGTGTCTTCAATGAGTTGCGAGAATTTAATCTACCTCGAGTTGATGACCATCGACATTAGGGAAGTAATGCACAATACCGCGAGAGAAGACTTACGCAGCCAAAAGGGTCGTAGCGTATACTAGCGATGGGATGTATGGTGTGAGACACAGATAGACGTGGTACCCATGGAACGTGAGACTCACATTTCTTCCCAACGATGCCCAAGGCGATGTAGATCAAGTGCTGCGGGGCGTAGAAAGCCTACTTTATTTCAGTAAGGGAGTCCCGGATGAGTCTGAAAAGACTCACAAAGATCACAGACAGTAGGTCAACGATGCTGCACAGAGTGGCCAATGAGACGATGTCCGGCCGTGGTTCGTGTAACAATTTCGACATACCCAGTAAGGACTCCTACGGGATAAGGACAGGTCAGCATGTTCCTCTGTGCTGTGCGATGAATTCAAGGATTCCGACCTGTGTTGACCGTATACAAGATCATGAGGTCGATCATGCTGTCCGTGCTGCAATCATCATACTCGGTCAACTAGACACGACGGGAGATGGTGCCAAATACCTCTGGAAGCCCGTACGATTGGAATGCAAGATGTATATCAGAACAAACATGAGCACCCAATCGGCGGCCATGGCAAGTGTGAATCCAGTGGAGACAAGCCACTAAGCGTGTGTCAGCTCAAGTTTAGTCTGCGCGAGCGCGCCCAGGTTACTCGTTGACGCACCGTGTAATGGCTAAACTTCGCAAAACTATACTGGGTGAATCTGTGGTGTCCAGTGGTTTAGTACGGTGCGATTAATGCAATACTTGAGTACTGACGCTTCGGTCGATGCAGCTATAGCGGTCTTCAGTTGCAGTCACATTAAAGGAACTAGATGAAAGGCACCTGCCTGCAAAGAAAGCTATCATCACAGGAGGTTCATATTCAGCATGTAGCGAGGCCCAGCTGCATGGAGAATGCGTACCAAATTCTGCCACGCAGAGGACCGACTGCATTATCATGAGATATATGAGCTCAGTGCGCGAGCACTGTCGAACAGAGTGCCGTACCACTACAACGACGAGCGGCCGGAATCCCCGACCCAGTATCCAAACACGTCGAGCGAAGAAACTACACCTTGCGCTTCAGCGCCAAAGACATACAGACAACGTTTGTGACACGGACCTCTGAGCTGCAAGCATGACCACTGCCTGTGTTGTAATACGAACGATAAGGACTTGAAGACTATGAGATGAAATGGAAGAGGACGAACCGAAGATACTGGGAGTAGCTGCGGTAGACGCTAGGTTTAGCTGAAGACAAGGCTGTAACTCATGTTTGACCCACGTTTAAAGACCTGACGATGGTAGTGCACGATATTGAGCCATCGATTCGTCCTTAATAAGAGATGCTGCGCACCAGACACCGTTCTCCAGGGCTTCGGGGTGGAAGTAGTTGGTCGTCAGATAGTAATAGCTGGTCGAGACATTAGCGTTACTGTGAATGACAAATCAATGTATTGGAACACGCACCAGGTATGCATGCTTAGCACCGTCGTCCAAGTCTCCAGCAGACTGCGGGACTGATGAGATACAACTCCGAGGGGGCTAGTGTAACGATTCATCTCACACGATGACAAGGACCTAGATATACACCAATTCTGATGTCAATATCGTATAACTATCCTTGATATTGGAGTCGACCGACTCACCAGGCCTTTCAACACTCTAGAATCTCCAGGATACGAGCGAACGTAGCGGTAGTACTGATGGAGGGTGATGCCGTAGACACTAAACGATCACGTCAGAACAAGAGGCTAATCAGCTTAAGTCGTCGATGAAATGCCTGCTACGCACATAAGTCCAACGAAGGTGCCCAGTTGGATAGCCCCGAAAGTATTATCCAAGGCCGGGACCTTGGGTGGGGCAGGCGACGTAGCCGAGGGTATCGTGGCGTTGGGGCCGGAGGGCATTGTGGCGAGCGTCACTAAGTGCTCATGGCGCTTCAGTCGACGACCCTTATAGATTTACAAGTGCGAGAAGCATGTGCCGGCGGTTGGCGTCCGACTCCGTCAGACATGTTGGTCGGATCGTGGGCAGATCACGCAAGGACTCGACTGTACCTTTCTTCTCTTTAGGTTGTGTCTCATGAACTCGAGTTCTCAATCTGATCGGGAGTCAGGCTGGCCTAAAATAGAGGAGGAGGGGTGAGAAAGATGCATATGGAGGAGAAGATGCTTTTGCACCGGCCTCGAAGGGGTTTGGAAATTGCTCCAAACATTCCTGCTACCCTCGACGCGTCCCAGACAAGCTGTGTACCGCCGGGTGCTTGATCGCAGTCGTATGAGATGATGTTGCTTGATCTGCTTCGAGGGAATCGCGGCCTGTAGACAAAGCCGAAACCTTCAGCTACGGATCCGTATAAGACGGGGTCAAACGCATAAGTGGTGACAACTACCTTGCAACGTTATTCACTCTTCCCACCCTATCGGTTTTTCGTCAGACGCACCCGATGCGCCCATGAAGCAACGAGGCTTTCGGCAAATATCGTGACCTTTGTTGTCAGCGAAAGGTATATCTCGTTTGTGTACTGACCGAGTCTGGCGACGTGCTGCGGTGTCGGCTCGGACCTTCCATGGCAGCTGCGTCGGGAAGCACGGCTACATATCGTGGGCTCATGACGACAAGGCCTTGTCACTTTCTGCATATCTTCAGGCGTCTTTGTACCGCAATCACTAGCTCGGGTCCTGAGCGAGGACGCTAGTGTCCACGTCGGACAGGGCGTTCTGAACTTGGCGATATCAGCGGGAAATTGGACTCCACTGGCGACTGAGAACAAGTGCTTGTCTCGACACAGCGCCCCGTGAGGATGGGGTAATTGACAGTGATACCTTCCGGTTTTCACGGCGACAGCGGGGATGTCGATAGCAAGTACTTGCCAACCCTCGAACGACTCGGAGAGCTCGTTCGACATGTGGCCACTTAGGCGCCTATCTATCACGTATCCATCCGTCTCTGACATAGATCCCTTTGCACTCCTTGACATTGAATTCCCCAAAACGCGACGACGAAGGTGTCGCACTCGCAAGCATATCAATAGTAGCGACGCACAGCAGATGATACATGGTGGTATAATCGACAGGGATAGTACATAACGTTAATTCTACAACAGCATAGCGATGACGAACTTCAAGCCACAATACAACAAAGAAGCCCTCTAAGAGTCCTGATCTGACGCCTCCATCCGAGCCTGCAGTTCTTTGAGACTGAGGTCGGCTAGGAGCTGGAGCTGAGAGATAGTAAGGAATGGACGAAGAGCATAAGACAACGCTGCGGCCGAGAGAGAGTCGAGTCCGTAAGACGTGAACGGCACGTCCGGCGACAGATCCTCCGAGGCAACATCGAGGATCTTGCACACGACGTCCTTGAGACTAGAGGACGACTTGTCCGCTGATGCCTCTTCTGCGTCTGCATCCTGAACAGGCACGAGGTCATCGAACAGCGGAGAGGCACCCATGTTCGATTGAACCAGTGCCCAGTCAAAGGCAGGGATGTACTGCCAGACGGAGCGGCCGCCGAGGCACCGAATCGCATCCTCGACGTGGGTGAAGAACTCTGGGGACAGATAGATTGCTCAGGATGGCCTCAGATCGGACAATCATTCATGTGCATACCTGTGCTTGTCATACCCCAGTTACTCAGATGTCTGAGGCGCAGAGCGGGAGAAGACCCGGCGAGCTCTCCCTTGATGGTCGACGTGTCCAAGATCGCTGGCGCAACTATGCACACAGCGTTGCGATACTTCTTGGTCAGACCTGCAAGGGACGTGTTCGCACTGCGAGTGACAGTTGTCAGATTCATGATGCAATCATTTCGCCCTAAGGGGCTCATACCTTGCGTAGTTGGTCTGGCCGGCGTTCCCGAACATGCCCGAAACCGACGAGAAGGCGACGAGGAAGTCCAGGTCCTCGACAGGGAGCACTTCTTCAACCAACTTGAATGCGTCAACCTTGGCCGGGAATGGCGCCTCGAACGTCTCTTCAGTCTGTGAGACGAAGGAACGGTCTACGAGGACGCCGGAAAGAATGAAACAGCCGCCAACGGGTAGCTTGAGCGCGCCGACCGCCTTCTTTAGCTCCTCAGTCGGCGCGGAGCCTGTTGCCGCGACAACGATGCGCAGACCGGGGAGCTTCTCCAGGTAGTCGAGGTAACGCAGCGCAGTATAGTCGTGTCGACGACGGAGGCCCTCGCGAGCCGAACGAGACGTCAGTAGAAGCTCTCGCGCGCCGTTCTGATACATCCAATATGCCTGCTGCAGGCCCAAACTGCCAATGCCACCAAGAAGCACGTAAGATTTCGATGGGTCGAAGACCCCGGTGGCGAGCGGAACGGACTCAGGAAGAGGGCATGTCACGAGCTTCAAGGGCGGGGATAGAGGGGCGCAAGGGAAAGGCTGGTACGACCAGGCGGCGCGCAGAGCGTCGCCCACCGAACAGGGATCTGTCTGCAAGAGGTAGGCGATGCCGCTGTCGGGGTGGTTCCAGAGGAAGACACGGCCATAGCGACTGACCATGTCGCGGAACGTCTTCGCTTCTGATTCATCTTGCGAGCCCGAAACAATGACCTGTGGTCCGCGAGCGTAGGCAGCCTTCAATTCCGCGACAGAGTACTGCGACGGAAGCACAACGACCTCGGCGCCCAATGCGGTGTAAATTGCTGCAACTTTCGCGCCGACAGCCGTGTCAGAATGGGTGACGAGGATGACCTTCTGTCGGAGATAGTCAGGCCTCGAGAAGGCAGCAACACCGACAGCGAGCGGGGCAATGGCAGCGGGAAGAGCTTGCGGAAGTGGGTCGCTCTCGGACTTCTCAGAAAGCTCGAGTAGAGAGAACCTGTGCGCGACCACGACGTTCGCCAGAGGTCCGGACGCCACGCCAGCGATAAGCGGCGAATCATGGCCTGTTCGTCCAACGAAAGACCACAACTGATCAGTACCCATCGCAGCTCCAGTGACATGCACAAGCACATGATCAGGAGGCACGTAGGGTGCGGTGACCTGCACGACGGAAGCCTTCTCCTGTTTCCAAGGCAAGAAAGCATTGAACTCCGCGTGTGTAGGGGGAGCGGCCGCTTCGACGATCCGCGGAACGCTGATAGAGCCGTCGGCTTCAACAACGATCTCAGGCTCCATTGATACGTCGTTGGACAATGTATTCAGTGCTGCTGCAGCGTCCCCTTCAGTCCACGCGCAGTCAAAGACGACGGTATGGATGGACCACGTCAAGAACTCCTTGCGAAGAGCCCTAGCAAACCCAACGAGAGCGTCGCCGTCCACTCCTGCAGACGCGTAGAACCAGAGTCTCTCCAAAGCGAGGGCGTCGAGCTGCTTCACCACCTCCTGGATCTTCATCTCCGATCCACGCTTGTAGGAGAGCACGATCGCTGTAGAGGATCCTGAGCTGCTCCTGTGGCGTTCAATGCCATCAGGTACGGTAATCTCGGTGGGGGCATAGCCAGAATCTGTTGATTGGGTCCCAGGAGACGTACGCCCAGACGAAGGCGTTGTCGGGTTTCCATCAGGTTGGACGAACTCGCCGTCTGAGGTGATTGAATATCCAGTCTTGTGGTAGGCAACCTCGAAACGCGTTTCGACACGAGGTACATTCTGGCCATGCATCGAGATCTCGAGCTCGTCGACGCTGTACAGCGGGGTACCGTCCTCCGTCATGATGAGCAGGTCGTAAACGAGCGTTTCTGTACAGGCCTCAGTCAAGTAGTTCGGATATTACGAGAGAAAGTACACACCGGGGGTCCACGCCTTAAACGTAGCATGGGTATATATCGTAGAGGGGAAGGGATGCTCTAAGAGCGCATCGTGGATAACAAGAGCACCGATTCTCGAGGGAAGATAATATCGCGCAGGGTCATTGATACCCGTGACGATGGGGTGCACGAGGATGTGGAGGGAGGCGTCCAGAATGGCGGGGTGGATACGGTAGTCTGCGATACTGAGCACCAAAGTGAGCATTATCATGTGGCGTGATTCAAATCCAGAATGCACTCACTCAGGGAGGTCCTTGTCAGCCCCTCGTAGCTTGACCAGCCATTCATCGTTTCCGGTATTTGGGTCCCGAGCGTAGCTGCATCCGACTACTCGCTGGTATGTCGGGCCGTAGTCAGCGAAGGTGCGAAAGCCGTCGTAGAATCCTGGTTCAATCTGAATATAAGACTATGCAACAAACATCGACTTGTTCGTACCCTTGACATCCACAGGCTTGAGACGGCTAGAAATCTCTTGCACATTGCGCCCCGCACGAATATCTTCTGGTTCAGAGTGCATGGCGAGGAGGCCCTTGGCATGCAGGCGGTTGTACTGCAGGACAATCAGTCATGCATATGCAAACTATGCGGTAGAATGCATACTTTGATCGGCCAAGTCTTGTAGTAGTCCACGTTGGCTGCACTGAGGACGCTCCAACGCGAACCTTCGAGCTGGATCTCCACTGGAGTGGGCCGCTTGGCAGAGAGCGAGAGGATGGACACAAGCTCGATGTTGTACACCTTCCTCGCGCCGTACTCCAGAGCCTTGCATACGCACCTCTCCGTTAGCCTGCGCACTAAGAACAATTGCAAAATAGAGAATACTCACCATCTCGATGTACCCAGCTGTCGACATAATCGGCTCGTTCTTGATGACGTGCTCCGCTAAGTCTGGGTGCGTCTTGTCGTTCATGTGCAGCTGCGGGTAATTGAGTGGACCATTTCGGCGCTGCTTCTGCTTTGCGATCTGTGTTGTGGGCGCTGTGTACGGGATGTCTTTCCGCGCGAACGGGAAGGGCGGGAGCGCCTCGGCAGGCGCTGTCGCCGTTCCGTAGAGCACGTCAAAGTCCACACGCGTGTAACCCGACACCACGAGCTTCCCAAGCGCGTCCATGAGACCCGCAACCTCGACCGCGTGCGTCTCCGTGGAGCGCGGCCGGCGCAGAGGGCAGAGGGTTACAGCGTTCTTGCCGGCCATCGACGCGACATAACTCGTCAGCACAGGGTGAGGGCCCAGTTCGACGTAGATCGCATGCGGATGCTTCTGTGCGATAGATTGCAGGGCCTCAGTGAACCTGACCGCGCCGCGGGTGTTGTCCCAGTAGTACTGCGCGTCGAGGACTGAGTCGAGGAGAGTCCCGGTCTTCGTCGACCACGTCTCCACAGTCGCTGCGCTGACCTCATAACGCGAGAACACATCGCCAACCAGCCTCTGGTACTCCTCAGCACAGATGTCCATCATTGCTGAGTGCACTGGGATCCGGGTGCGCAGTCGTCGAGCAAAGATCCCAGCGTCGGATGCCTTCTTGACCGCAAGCTCGATATAATCCTCATGTCCCGAGAGGGTAATCGCTACCGGCGCATTATAGCATCCGAGCTCCAGAACACCCGGTCCAAGCTCTGCAACGACCTCCGCGATCACCTCCTCGGCGCGCTCGGGCGAGCACGACAGCGCGGCCATGGTGCCCTTCTCCTTCTCGAGCAAAGACATCGCCTTCCCCCGCGCGATCGCAAGCTCCATCGCGAGCGCACGTGACCCAGATGCTGAAGCGTACAGCAGCGGTGTCTCGCCTGCAGAATGGCCGACGATGACGTCGGGCGAGACGCCAACCGCAGCGAGGGTGTCGAACAAGGCGATCTGAAGCATAGTCAGCGACACGAGTGTGACCGATATGGGCCAGATCTCGCCGAGCGGGTCGGCGGGGCGCGCGCCGTCGAAGATGCCAGTGGTCTCTATGAGCGACTGGCCCATGACGCTCTTGTAGATCTTGTCGAGCTGCAGGATGCTCTCCCGGAAGACCGCGGACGACTTGAACATCTCACGGCCCACTGATACAGGGGTACGTCAGTCAGCAACGCTACCCACGCAACCCACAGATACGGCAGCACTCACTAGCGTAATGCTGCGGGCCCTGACCGCTGAACACGAATACGACCGGGGGTGCGATCCTCGGTGCCAGGACGGGCTCCGTGAACTTCGTCACCGTCTCGCCCTTCTTGACCGCAAACGACCGCCAAGTCATCGAGCGCGCCCGCCGACCATACGCGCGCGCGATCTGCATCTCCAACTCCTCGACAGCAGCTCCGGTCCAGGACTGCACCTTCTCAGCAATATCGCTGCCCACGGCTGCGGTAGACCTCGGCGAGAGGCCTCCAGCAACGAAGAGCAGGGGCATCTCTGCCAGACCCTTGCGCCAGAACGCGCTCGGCTTGGGCTGGACCGCAGGAGGACCCTGGATGACTGCGCTCGCGTTCGACCCTCCGATGCCGGAGCTCGTGAAGGCCACAAGTGCGCGTCCCGACGCTGCGCGCACCGGGAGAGGCTCCGGCTTGACCGGGACCCGGAGCTTGTACTCCTTCCACTTGATGGCGGGATTGGGAGTGTTGAAGTTGGCATTCGGCGGAATAACTCCCGTCTCGAACATGGAGCAAACCTTGCACAGCGACGCTAGAAACGCGGCGATCTCAAGATGACTGTGATGCGAGCGTCGTCTGTCAGCGAAGGTTCTGTTGTGCCAAGAGAAAGAGGCGCGTACCCAATATTCCCCTTCACGCTACCGACGATGAGCTCGTCGTCTCTACAAAACTCTTTTCCGACCCAGTTCGCTTCGGTGGGGTCGCCCATGGCGGTTCCCGTCGAGTGAAGCTCAAGGAAGTCGACCTCGCGCGGGTTGCGGCGCGCTTGCGCAAATGCCCGTATCATCGCCTCCCGCTGAGCAGAGGCTACAGGTGCATTGACAGGTGCGAGAGATCCGCACGAGTTGATCCCCGTGCCCAGAATCTACGCCACCCGGATACAGCAGGATGAGTTTCATTCACTTCATTTGAACGCTGTGGAGACCGGGACTTACGGTGGCATAAACTTTGTCTCCGTCACGAAGCGCGGCCTCCAGTGGCTTGAGAACCATACACACCACACCCTCACCTCGCCCGAACCTGCACCAAACGTAATCAGAATCCCCATGCAAGACACTTAGGATAGTTGCTGCAGGCACTCACCCATTCGCCGAAGCGTCAAAAGGCTTACACTTTCCATCGGGAGACAAGACACCACCCTGCGAGTACGCGAGCCACTCCGAAAACCTGTGCAGCGCGCGCGGAGGACGACGGCGCGTGCGCCGATCAGACTCCGTTCAAACGCAGACACAGCCACTGCGGACGCACCTGTGATTGATCTGCGAGCCTCCCACGACGGCCGCCTCGCACTCGCCGTGCATCATCGCCTGCACTGCGAGATGGGTCGCAGACAGACTAGAGCTGCAAGCGGTGTCGATGGGAATCGACGGGCCACGGAGGTCGAGGTAGTATGATACCCTGTTCGCGATCATGGATGGCCCCGAGGCGAACGACCCGCGCGCCTCGTCATCGTCCTGCGTGACGCCAGGGGTAGAGCACAGCGCCGATCCGCCAAACGCATCACATCAGATCCCAACACTCAGTCAGTAAGTACGTTCTCCTCCGACTAGTTCGATAAGAGGAGCACGGATGCAGCACTCACATGGCCAGAGACAGAGAACATGTCAAACGCGACACCCGCAGTGTAGCAGCCGATGTTCCTCCCACGGTAGTCGATCCCAGAATCGACGAGGCTGAGAAAGGCGGTCTCGATGAGCCTGCGCGTGCTGAGCGGCATCATGCGCGCATCCTTGTTCGTTACCCCAAACTCAAGGTGGTCGAACAGGTGGACATCCTTGAGAAAGGAGCCGGTGTCGGTAGCGACCTTACCGAGGCCGCTTCCGACTAGCCTGCGGGAGGTGAGATGCCCTAGTCAGCATTACGGGAACCCGGGAACACGTCAAACTAGTCCTTACGTGTGGATATTGAACCGTTCGAGGGGAATGCGCTCGTACGCCTCGCCCCGGTCTAGGAGGAAGCGGAAGAAGGAGCGGTGATCGAGGTTCGTGTCGCTGTACGAGCCGCTAGGGAGTTCCGCAGCGATGCCCACCTGTGAAGCGAGGCAAAGCAAGCCAAGTCTTAGCACCCTCTGACGATGGTGAGTGTGAGAGGGACGGTCAGGTACTAACAATGGCGATTTCTGCAGGAGAAGGAGACGGCATCGATGAGGATGACATCGTGGAAGAGGGATATGGGTATAGGTACAGAGGTGATCGTCTGAAGTAGGTAGGGGTACTTCCGGTTCAACCCAGACGATGGGCACTGAGACCCAGGGATGAGTTTTGAGGATTTTCGTCGGCTGCCCAAGGACTCATATATCGGCCCAGCTGGGGCTATGAGCGCGCCCTAAATGAGATCAGGCCGGCGTGACTGTTGTCGGAGTGTACTCTTCGTCTCGCCTGGGCAGTCGCAGGACTTGGCTTGTCGTATTCCAAACGACCGGAAGACGCTGGTGAATCACGGAAGTGACAGTACCCTGTGTGGAAAAACCAGGCGGCAGGCGAGGAAGTAGAAGACCGACAATCAGAATGAACATGGAGAAAGGCAGGCACAAGGGATTTGTTTGTCTGTGAGCGGTCCATGGCCTCGGAGGAGAGAGATACGCTTAGCCGCGAGCGGGGTGTCCGGGGCCTCGACGGACCAGACTTGTGGGAGGAGCAGCGAGGGAGACTCGAGCTCATCACAAAACTCTACGGAGAATATGTCAAGTTAGCGCAGTGCGTGCGACATGCCATGTGTGGAGAGCGCGTCTGAATTTGGGAAGCTGATGGGAGTTCTGTGCGGGAGAACGAGAAAGACGAGGCTCATGATGATCTTGGATCCAGCTGCGGGTTGGGGTGGACACGATGGCGGTGGTACTCGCTGCTGTAGATCTCGCATCTTGAAACCAGGCTATCTCGTGGCGGGATGACGATACAGACCACGGGCGCACCATCTCCTGCAAGGCACCCTACTGCACTGAGTATCTGGTATGGCACGAACGTGTCAGACCTGCTATATCAGACAGAGGGAGACAGACGGTATCATTTGCTCACCCGTGATAACCATCCATCGACGGGAGCGGCGGCACCGGGTTCGTTGGACGTCGCTATTGGCATGTTCCTCCGTTGGCGTAAATGAGTACATTGCCGTGCTATGGCCGCACTTGGGAGAGATATGAAATTGCGAAGAGATGGTGCGCCTCCATCGGGAATGTGGACGCTCGTTCGGCAGAATGTTGAATGTTCTTGGAGTGGCAGGGCTAGGAGGGAGCAATGCCCGGCGCAGCAACGTACGACAATTGAATAACGGACCAAGCGTGATTGGAATACGCTAGCCTCCACGTCGACGACGTGCAGCGCGTGGGGCTGATCATAATCTGAGAGCTATGGTGGTAGTCCGTGCCCAACGTCTGTTCCGTCCTCGTCGTTGCGAACGAGTAGCAACCCCTAGGGCTTTCAAGTAGCCGTGGGAACAGAACGCATTACCTCCCTTTCTATCAATTCGCACTCCGCTCCGAGAGCTTTAGCGAGACGGAGGATTTGCCCGGTCTCGCCAGCCAGAAAAGGCAATTTTGTTTCCAGGAAAGGGCTAGCGGTCGATCGCCGGGCTTTTCTTGGTTCGCCTCATCCTCGTCCATGATCAGTACTCAGTCCTCGCTCTGAGGTCGTTCAATGGCCATACCAGAGACACAATCTGCGTGGTGATCAAAAATTACACGACTCACAGCTACCTTGTGACGTGTTGGCTAGGGCAGCGACATAGATTGCGTTCAGTCGCCGCTACTTCCCGCCAACAAGGCCTGGGTCTATCTTTGGCCAGCGTACCCTGGTTCGCAGCGCTCGTGTTTCGTACGGACGTTGCCAAATCATGACTATCCCAGCTACTAACGGCGGTGCCGCCTTGACAGGGATATATCCACCCCCAAGCCTCTGCAATTCAAGGGATGCAGACTCCGCGTCCAGCAAGTACCCACTCCTGTTGAAGCAACGTAAACTTCCCGTACAGCTTATACTGTCAATCTCTCATTATTCGGAACACCCTTGGTTCACCCTTCTATGGCAGGCCACAGCTCACCCGTCACGAAGTGCTTGACAATACAAGGGCATGATGATATCACTCGTCCTTGTCCCGAACATCTTCCGCCTCCGATACCCTACGGTGCACATTCAATACTAGGCAGCGCAGCGCCAACGACCCTGAAACGCTGCCCCGACCACTACTGGCTCCGAGGCCGCCTCGGCCAACTGCCACGGCGTCATAGCTGAATTGTGGTCGTCTACTTCAAGCTCGGCGATTTCAACAAATGTCGTGGGGCAATCTCTCCGACGTCAGCCCCCATAGACTATTTCGCACGCCGACCACACATAGCGCCTTCGCTGTCCATCGTCTGCTAACCGCTAGTCGGCAATCGCTCATACAACGATCAATACTGATACTGCCCGTGACGGGTCGCCCGGTCGAAGAATGGTAGCCTCCACAATCCTTATCGCAGAGGTACACAAAATATCACGGCTCACGCACCGATATACGCGCAGTATCCACGATCTATCTGCCAAACTGAGCGTCCAAACCGATCCGCGAGCCCACGCTGCCCGGTCTGTGATCCTTTCCAAGCGCTCCTCTCGCGCTGGTCAGTCGTGAACAAATCACCCTTCCATCTTCTCTACAGGATCTAGACCCTTCTTTACAGAGAAAGATGTAACGCGAGACACGCGTCTCCGACATAGGCTGCTGCACAAGCAATGTCTTGACAAGACACCGATATCGCGAACCAGCCCCAACTCTCTCCGACACCATACCACGAACATGATGCGATGTCGCGCAGACACAGGCGCAGCGGCACTTCTTGCTCGCCGGCAGTGCGATCTCGCCGACGACATTGGGAGCTTGAGTCTGCTACGCGCCCTCGGACACCCTGACATCTAGCTCGCGCCGAGTCTTGTGGAGAACCAAATTAGAACCACAGCAGAGATGCGAATGACCGACAAACCATAGCGACCCGCGCAAATATGGAGAGAGGCTTGCCGAACTTCTTTGTGGACAGCGGTCAGATTCGAGACTACCGAGCCGGCGGCATCGTGCGCACACCGATTGCTCCATGGGAGCCGACCCCGAATGGGAGAGCTCCGGTTGGTCTCGGCGGGCGAGCGCAGTCGGGAGAAGACCACAACCAGGGCGTATGTCATACGGGCGACGAGACTAGGTGCTCTATCGATCTGCTGTGTGCAGGCTCGAAAACATAGCCGAGTGCCATCCAGACGCTACCCCTACTGCTGCTGTTGTTCCGCGTCGACTACGGCAAGTGCAATGATAGAAGAACAGGACTGAATGAACTCCGCCGTGACGATATCGCCGCTGTGCAAGCCTGTAACCGTACCTCCCTCCACTGGCAAGCTGCGACGCGGCTCACTGTTGATCCCATCTACTTACAGTATCACAGAAGCCTGTCAACGGCGAAGCTCTCAAGGTCGAGGACGAATTCGAAGCTGATCTAAATGAGGACAAGGGGGCCTTTTGCTGTTTGCAGAGGCCGACCGGGTGTATTCCGTGACCAGCTGGGTGCGTTCCGTGGGGACATGGGAAGATCAGTCTGGATTGCAACATACGCATGGTCATAGCTGCATTGGGCGTCACACCCCATCTGCATCTGTCCACAGGCTGTGTTCTAGTCGGGGCTAAGAAGACGATGCTGATCTAAAGGACTCTACCCGTAAGTACGCGCTGTGCTTTGCACGATTGCCGACTTGACGAGTTCGTTCCCCTGAGCGCGGTCACATGACCGAGGTGCTGATGCTGCGGTGTGGAGTTCTGTTGAAGTTCTGTTCTTGACCAAGGAGCTCCCTAACTCTGAGTCTTGTCCTTGTCGTTTCTGCATCCGAGCGAGCCTGAGGGTGGACAGCCTCGCGCCGGGTGACCGATTGGCTGAAGGGTCGAGGTAGTGGTGATGCCGCCCACGGATGATCGTTCTCACGAGTTTGAGGTTGAGGACTCAGCGCCGCCGACTCGTGCGACGCACTCCTCAAAGGCACGGGCTTGTGTTGCTTTGCGTTTCGTACGACAGGAGCTTTCCTGAATACACGAGCTTGATGACACACCAGGAAGACCGGGTAACATGTAAGCCGGCGTCCTCGTCGCTCTTCCTGTGGGGGCCCCAAAAGTACCCTTTTCGAACTGAATATGCCAGACCTTTGCGATAGTAGGCTTGCTTCCGGGACCGGGGGATGTGGAAGATAATCTGGCTGAGGATGATCAATAATCGTGCTCATCCAATCGCCCTCCGCGCCCATCGCAGCAGAAGCGGGAGAGGAAGCACCGAACGCTATATAACAAGGTTCATCGCCCTATCCCCGTTTCTCTCCAGACTCTATCGTCCTTTGCGGCACAGCGTCTCTGAGAGTAGTTGACACCCCAGCACCTTTGCCTGCTAACCACATCTTCAAGCATGTCTGAGCAGAAACTCGCCACGGTCGCCGATATTGCTGACCGCACCTTCGACTTTGTTATCATCGGTCAGTACGAACATCACTCGTCTATTGTTCTCAGCGCTCACATCACTCACTACGCTTTTTGTGGCACACTATGATGCGCAATCGTCCTGGTCGCGACACATTGTACAGGAGGAGGCGTAAGACCACCCATCCTGTTAAATATGACTGCTTCCTGACAAGGCTTGCAAATGTATCGCGATGGTCACATAGACGGCCGGATTGGCTCTTGCCGCCCGCCTGAGCGAGGACCCGAGCGTCTCCGTCGCCGTCCTCGAGGCCGGTAAAGCTCACTTCAACGACGAGCTCGTCCGTGCGTGCTCTCGTACGAACGTTCATGCATCCACTATTGTTGCTGACCTTGTAATACCTGCGCTATGAATAATCCACCTTGCTTATTGCAGTGGGCGTCCAGGGCTGGATGCGCCAGTTCATGAACCCAGAGTACGACTGGAGGTTCTTCACGCTCCCCCAAGTGCACGCGAATGGCAAACCCACCCTCTGGAGCCGGTGAGTCCTTTCGGCGGTGTCGCGTATGCAGTTAACAGTCACGGAATATCAAACCGCGGCACTTCTGAGCGTGCCACGCACCCCAAAGATGCAATACCATGTTCTATCAGAGAGGCTCTCCACTGAGGACGCCCGTGTTGACAAGAGCCAACCTTGACTGACATGTCCTCTGTGCAGTGGCAAAGGCCTCGGAGGCAGCTCCGGCATGAACTTCCTCATGTGGACCAGACCTCAGCGACAGGACATCGACGGTCAGTTCCATTCTCAGGCACCGAACGTCATCGCACTGAGCACCCTGCCCATCGCCCACTCGCAGCCATCGAAGCGCTCGGCAACTCTGGCTGGAACTGGGAACGCTTCTACGAGTACTCGAAGAAGACCGAAAGGTGTGTCCATTGTCACACTGCCTTCCGTTCTCACGTCGGAGACCATCCATTAACCTTGTTCGTCCTTCCCAGGTTTGTATCGCCGCAGAAGGCAACCGTAGAAGACCTCTACAGCAAGGATGCCGTCGGCACAAACGGTATGACATCTTCGCTCTCGCACGCCCCAGTCACCCGTGGCTGACCACTCGCACCCCCACCAACCTACTACGCACCCCTGCGATGCATAGGTCCCTTGCCAATTTCCTTCGCGCGCACCGTTTCTAACGCGGAGCAACCCTTCCGGAAGGTATGTCCGTAGTGGTGCGCGCATTGTCTCCGTTGCTTATTCGAACCTTCGCAGAGTCTCGAAGAACTCGGAGTGAACATCAGCAATGACGCGGTATGCATAGATTGATAATTCTCGCCCACCCGTTCCACTGGTCTCTCCTCGCACTGATCCACCGCGCTCTTGCATAGTTGAGTGGGGACACACTCGGTGCCTGGAAGCCCGTCTCAATTATCGACCCCGCCACGGACACGCGCAGCTACTCGACCACTGTACGTGTATCTCCCTCCTCTCTGATCCTGTACCAGTACTTACGCCAGTCAACAGGGCTACCTGCTCCCAGCGCTCGACCGGCCGAACCTGCGTGTTCTTACCGAGGCCTACGTGACGAGGATCATCACGGAAACTACGGACGACGGGACGGTCGTCGCGCGAGCGCTCGAATTCGAGCACGGCGGCAAGACTCATTCCGTGTGCGTCGGGAAGGAAGCCATCCTCTCCGCTGGGTACGTACGCCGGTTTCGTCTCTCTCTAAATGCAGCTGACGACGTGCGCGCGCAAACTTGCAGGGCGATCAAATCCCCCCAGATCCTCGAGCTAAGCGGTATCGGCGACCGCGCGCTGCTCGAGCGCCTTGAGATCCCCGTGAAGCTCGACCTTCCCGCCGTCGGTACGAATGTCCAAGAGCATGGCTGCCACAACGCCACGGCGTATCGTAAGTCCCCCCTCTTCCATTCATTCACTTCTAGCCTCCTTTCCCTCGTCTTCCTTGCGCGCTCTCTATCTTTATCACCTTCTACACCTTCATATCTGTCATTATGGCATCCCGTACATACTGCGCGACTGGATGTATCGCCAGGAACCCGAGCACAAGCTGACGTCCGGCGCCCGCGCGGTGTCTCGCTAGTCATGCAGGACGGGAAGAACATCATCACGAGCGACCTCCTCCGCGACCCCGATTTCCGCGCCAAGCTCGTCGAATCCTCGTGCGTAACCTCTTCTTGCCCTACCGCTTACCCCATAATCATCACCCCGTGCCCGCAGCCCCGACTACGCCGAACCACTCGGGCTCGCGTTCACCGGACTCAACTTCCTTCCGATTCAGAAGCTCACCTCGCCCGCCCGCGCTACCGAGATCATCTCCAACATCGAAACCAGGGTCGCGCGGGGTCGCGCGGACGGGTCGATCCCGCCCGGGTTGCAGGCGCAGTATGAGCAGCAGATGGCGATGCTGAAAGACCCCGCCGTGCCTGACGTCGAGATCATGGTGACTCCGTTCTCATTCAAGCCTGGGGAACGTGCGTGTCTCATCCATCTCCTCTGTGCTGATGCCATCGCTTACGATGATTCTACTGGTGTCGACTCAGCGGCGAAGAAACCCATCGTCGCGATACTTTCGGCGGTCTGCCGCCCCTTTTCGCGCGGGACGATTGTAAGTCTTTCAGATGGCGCGGCTCATACTCAGGCATCTCCCTCGTCTGACGATGCACTCATTGCTCATTGTAGCACGCGGCCTCCACTGACCCGAAGGAGCCGCCGGCGATTGACCCGCAATACTTCGCAGAGAGCGCAGACCTCGACATCCTCGTCGAGGCTTGGAAGTTCGCGCGCAAAGTGGCGCATACGGGCGCGTTCAAGGAGCTCATGGTTGCCGAGGTCTCTCCGGGGCCGGGCGTGCAGACCGACGAGCAGATTCGAGGTGTGATGGCTGCACTGACGCATTATGAACGGCTAACGTATTTATGCCTGTGCATCGTAGAGCATGTGAAGAACAACTTTGTGACCGTCTGGCGTACGTCATGCAATTCTGCAGTAGATCGAACGTATGAGGAAGTTGATGCTGTGTATTACCTACTATAGATACCTGCGGTAGTCTCTCAATGCTGCCCAAAGACAAGGGTGGTGTTGTCGACCCCAAACTCAAGGTTCGTTCACCCTCAAAAGAAAACAGTGCCCGAGCATTGATGCACTGTCTCACATCTTTTCAGGTCTATGGCACCCAGAACATCCGTGTTGTCGACCTCTCTATCCTCCCGTTGCAGCTCACTACGCATACTCAATGTAAGTCTCGTTGATGTTCCTTTCTCAAACACTGTGCGCCCATGCGTACTTTGAAAATTTGAACGCTGACCGCCAATTCTATTTTACACTCACACTCGGGCCATCAACATTTACCATCCACACAAACACCGTCACTGGATACACGCACCTTTATGTTTCGCTTTCCCCACAGCTGTTGTGTACGCCATCGCCGAGCAAGGTACGGCTATCTGTCCTCGTGCTACTTGCCTCATCTCGCCTTTCTCGACATTTTCTGGCTAATAAAATTCTTGTTGCAGCTGCGGACATTATCAAGAAGGACCATGACATGTTGCTCAAGTGATCACTGTCGTGTACGGCCGACATTTCGTAAATCAGAATGATCTGCAACAATGGACTGCCCCTGGAGGATATCAGTTGCGTCTTGCGTTGATGCATGTGCACCAGAAGCGATAGTAATGTCAGAGGTTGTACTACGGCATGAAATCCGGTATCCAATATACATATCGTCCCTCGCCGACGCCGCGGTAACAGTCGTCCTGATTCTGATGAGCGTCCCAGATTGTGGCATCACGTGACCGCGTACGAACTGGCACAGCCACGTCGACACGTCGACGCATCCGTTTATGGTTGGTTGCTTTGAGTCACTTGCCATATTGGTGGATCTACAACGCCCAGAACAAGTTCCAGTCGCACCACCGCATCCCAGCTCGTGCACAGATACCATCAGCATATCGTCTATTGATATGAACGGAGGCCATATATACTCTGCATGCGCAACCCATCCCGACCACCCCTCGCCCAACATCCACCTCACCGTCCTCAAGCTACGTGTTCCCCATCTGTTCAGCTCTCGTCGTCGCCCCTCCCGCCCACGCAATCTTGCCATCATGCCCCAATCCGCCTCTACCAACAACCGCACAGTCGAGTTGAGCATAATCATGGACTTCGTCGGGCAGAATCTCGACGGACGCCAGGGAAATCCCAATGCCCCGCATTCCCGTCGTCCATTGATGTTGAGGCAGCTGGACTGCTATCAGGTTGGCATCCTGACTCACCATCTGCTTGCCACCAAGCGCAACGATGCGGATGTTGAGCGGCGCTGGCAAGAACTCCTGCAGAAAATCGAGGCAGCCTTCAAAGCCGCGAATCCTTCGCATGTGTCGCACGTGGACGCCGCCGGTGCGAATCCGTACGATAGCCTTGACCGATGGATCGAGGAAGCGGTACCGAGACACGTACAATTAATCCGCGACGCCTATGCCCCAGGCTCGAAGGAAGCCCAGGAACTAGTGAATCTCATCGAGTCTCTCGAGAACACGCGGAAGAATCTGAAGTCACTGGCAAGATCCATGCCCACCGATCAACAAGGTCGACTCAAGCAGCTGGACAACCTCATGGCGCGTATCATGATGGGTCTAGAGCGCCAGCAGAGAGAGTTGAGCGACGGACTTCCCAGAGTCGAGCCATCACACCTCTCACAGTTGGCAGACATTGCCAACGAAGGCGACTTCAGCGATTTCGCCCATATGTGTGATTTGTCGTACTTATCCTCTAGCTCGCTCGTCGTCGACCCCGAAGGTATGTTGGCATCTTGTGTGCATCCTCACTTGCTCAGTGCTGATGCAGCATGGATATGTAGCCAACGCCAGTGACGGTTCTACTTCCATCGAGTATGCCACTACTGGTGGATCAGGCGCACATGCAGGAGATGTAGCTGGGAGAGCTGGGGGTATGGTCAGCGGAGTACAAGGTGCGCATCGTCGACAGGGTCATCCGACGCACACCATTCTCTGACGTGCGATACGTGCCAGATGACTATGCGGCACCTGATCCCAATGAACTGGCTGGCGGACGCTGTACGTTGTCACTGTCGGCTCGATAATCCACACACTCACAGAACTTGCATCTGCAGCTACAGTCCACGCGCCGTTGACTAGAGATGCAAACCCTCAAGGCCGAGCCGGTGAGTAGCTCCAACTTGCGCTCCTCATGCACTTGCGACTGACTCGTCGCCTGCTTTGTAGGCGATAGCGGCGCGTCACACGCCACCCAGGAGATGCAGCCTATCGCTGCTCCCAACATGGAGTGTGATCCGTCCGACTCCTCTAAGAAATCGGTGAGTATCCGCGCACCCGAATCCGCGCGCTCTCGGTCCTCGTCGCCTCGCGGCCATCACGGCTCGCATGGCGCGCGCGCGATAGGCGGTGGATTGCCCACGTCGACCCTCATGACGAAGACGCACGACGAAAGCCGCAGATCATCTGGATGTGAGTTCACATTGCTTTCGCTTTTCTGTGAGCACGTCGCTGAAGCAACGCCTACAGCGTCGGGATGCTTCACGAATCTGCCTGTCCCTGTGATCCTGCTGCCGGACGTTTTGAGGCAGCAAGCCCTTGATAGAGAATACTACGAGCGCCGGATCGCAAGGGAGAAGGAGGAGAGGAAGCGTGAGGTCAATCTAGTGAGAGGTTTTCTCGAGAGACTTCTCGAGAAGGAGAAGGAGGAGAGGAAACACGAGGTCGAGAAGGAGAAGGAGGAGAGGAAACACGAGGTCGATCTGGTAAGAGCGCAACTTGAGCAGGAGAAGGAGGAGAGGAAACGCGAGGTCGAGAAGGAGAAGGAGGAGAGGAAGCGCGAGGTCGAGAAGGAGAAGGAGGAGAGGAAACGCGAGGCCGAGCGGCTGATGGCTGAAGTCGAAGTGTGGAAGGCCGAAGCCACCAAGGCCAGAGAACGCGCCGACATGCTCGTGGATCACCTGATCCCGAAGTCCACCTGAGCGCCGCCCAGGTGTGGCCGCACATGGCTCACGAATCCAATTCCGTCCTGTCCAATGCTGATACAAGTGCTAGTGTTCCATCATACTGCTGTCCTCGAGTTTTGTGTTCTGTGTATCGCTCTGTACCACCACGTCAATGATCCATACCGACTTGCAAGTGTATTGATGGCTATAGCAATGCCTAAACACCCCAATCTGCTCGGACTCTGCGAGTGAGCGTTGCAAGTCATCGGAATCAACGCTCGGCCATAGTGATTTTAAGTGGCTGGCGATAGGACACTGGACATCACTCGTGGTCGTCCGAGCCAACGTTCCTTCAGTAGCATGTGTACATACAGCAATACATCCAATGCCTATGCGAGCTAAACCGCAGTCCTTCCAGATGGGTTAATATCCTACACCTCACCACCTCCGCTTTCTGATCGATAAATAGTGGCGACAGTATCTACCAAGAATACCTAGTGTTGAGAGAGAATGAAGATGATGTGAGGTCTATAGCAAGTCAGCTAACCGGGTTCCACACCTCTAAGACAGATGGAGGTCCGGAATGTGCAAAGGATGAGGAGGTTCTAGCCACTCCACGGCGCGCGCCCAAAGAGACTTGGATGAACATCGAGCGCGCACGCGCAACGATTCGACACACATGACGGTTATTGCATCCATCCAGCAAGCCGAGCTCGAGTTCCAGACTTATCCCGAGAACAAGAGAAGTCGATGCCGAGGCAAGCGAAGAGTCAACCGTCCACCGCGAAGCACGGCGAACCGCACGAACCGCCACGACGCAGAAACCGCCACGCGAACTTCAGCGCATAGCAAATACCGCATCCGCCTGACGGTAACGTTGAGAGCGAGACGTAGTCCAGGATCGTCCAGCGTATCTCCCTAGCACTGAGCCACTTCGCACGACCGTCGCCCGTCGAAGGGCTCGTCCCTCAGGGGGAACTAGAGAACCCATCAAGGGTAACAGCAGCGTAGCGTGGCAGCTCGCAGACCGCGAACGACGGCCATACCGCACCACGCCCCCGATATTCCTGCATAGTTCGCACAAGAGCAAGGGTGACTGGGGGAACCGTTGACGACGAGTGAGAATCGCGATGACGGATTGCCGTCGGCGACGTCCTAGCCCCTCCGCAGAGAGGCGTCGCTGAATAGTGGTGGCCGAGGATCCCATGTGATCTCTGGCCTGCGCACTGGTCGCTGTGCCCCGTCGCTGTCGATGCCATTGCCACTGGGCGTGGGCGTTATCGCGGTCGCTGTCGAATGTGCCGTCATCCATGCTTCGTCTTCAGGCAATCGCGATGTATACCTGGCACAACCGACACTGGCCGAGCGAATACACTGAGACGGCGCAGCTCCTCCCAACCATCACATACGCCGGCCGTCAGGATGTCCATAGTCGTGGGCGGATTCGCCGTCATGTTCGTCCTTGTCCTCGTCCTTGGGTTTATCTTCCAATCCCATCTTCATCATCCATCTTCCCCACTGACAGACGCACCCAAACGCCTCTTTCTGATCCCATCCTACCATGATTCACCGTCACTCATCTTCTCCCCGACCCTCCCACACACACGCATCGAGGGCGGGACGGCCCATCCCGCGACCTCCCTGCCGATTCCCACCCATTCATCGACGTGCCCCATCCCATCTCCAAAATCACGAATGCGAAGCCGCAGTGCATCGCTCTCTCTCGTCCGCCGACCGCCGTTGTTCCCAGAATTCCTGTACGCTTGCGATGCAGATAAGCAAGGGAGATGTGCGAGTCGTCCGCCGCGGGGTATGTGGGTATGTAGTGCGCGAATGCTCTGGCACCCGAGGGTATGGGATGGTCCTGGACGAGCGACCGCGGTCTGTCCGCTGCAATGGCTTCCTGATGACCGGAACACGCGATACCAGTGGCCGCACAGAGTGAACAGAGGAATGAGCGACCAATCTGTCGAGATGTACACAGTCGGGACTTGGCGAGAGGTGCATGATGGGGAGGAAAGACGGATAGCAGGGGTGGTAGTGCGCGACAGTCCTGCCTCCAACGCAGCACCGTCACGACTCCCCCTCCCTCACGCTCGGCCTCCGTCTCTGCAAAGACGGCAGCTGCATACCCGGGGACGGCTCCAGCTGCGCTGTCCGAACTACCACCCCGTCCACATGCCTATCCCGCTCGTCTACCGCATCCGCGATGTACGGTACCACGCGCTTCGGATGACCATTCGCGCCTGCCCCACTTCCCTCGCTCGCCCACCGTGTGCGAGGATGAGCACTGGCGCGAGCCTGGGACTGCGACTGTGAAGACCAGCTGCCCCTGCGCCGCCCTTCCCTTCCAGACGCCCCGTTCGCGCTTCCAAACGGCACCGAGTCCAGCTCCACGCTCTCCCGCTCGTCCGGGTCCAATCCGCGCGGCTTGCGCGCCCTCAGCGTCGCACCGTCCATTACGCCCTTCCTCGAAGTTGAGTATGACCTCGACCGCCTTGCCTGCCCATGTCCGCGTTGAGTTTGCCGCCGCCCGGAGCCCGAGCCCGATCCCGACGTGCCGATATCCTCCATCTCATGTTCCCAATCCACATCCTCACTCGCGCTCGACGCCGTCGCGCTATTCGAGTCGATCGAGAGCCTCGCCACCGCTGCCGCCGCACCCACCGCGGAAGTCGTCGGCTTCGTTGGAAAGGCCGCAGCGGCGGCAAATAACGCGCTCTGCGACTGTGCGTACGTCCGTAGCTGGTGCGCCGTCGCATGCAGCGACGTCGAGAACAGGTCGAGCACGTTCTGCAACGGCGCCCCACCGGCGTCTTGTGACCGCGAGAAGCTGACCGGGAGCGCGGGTCGGCGCGATGTCGGCTTTCGGCTGGGCATAGTTCGGCTCTGCGCGCCCATGCCCATGTTGAAAGAGGGTGGTGGGGGCTGTCCGCCGTTGGCATGCACGCGAGGAGGAGAGGACTGATTCGGAGGAGGGAAGAACGACAGCTGAGACGCGGGCACACGGCGCAGAGTGTACTTCCCCGCCTGCTCAGACCGACTCTGAGAAGCGGACTGGGAGGCGGACGCATCAAGATGATCTGCAGCGTCTGAGCAGTGCGGGGGAACTTCCCCGTTCTGGAGAGCGTCGAGGACGAGGTGCTTCATATGGCGCGCTTTGTCGATGGGTATGTAGAGAGTATCGCGGAGGTGGATGGGATCGGACGGCCAGAGTTGATTCGCGCGACGCAGGTCGGCGAGGGAAATGCCATACTTGAGCGCGACGCCAGCGAGCGAGTCGGTGGGTTGTACCTAGGCCTACGAGTCAGTATGTTGTGCATAGTATACCTCATAGATCCAATCACGATACTGGGGAAAGAGCAGTCTCTCGAACGAGGAACTCACTTCATGGACGATGACCAGCATCTCCCTCTCCTTCCCCAGACTCGCCTCGCCTTCCCGCTCGCGTTCCCATTCGTGACTACGTCCACGCGTCTCCCCCGCATCCTCGTCTAAACTCAGCAGCCTCCTCATCGTCGGCCGGGTATTATGCACGAGCCCGCCCTCGCTCGACGACGACCCGGACCCGGACCCGCTCCCCGACTTGAGCGGATGATGGCTGGTCGACGTCCCCCGGCCCACGTCCCCGTCGAGCGTCCGCGCCCGCGCATGGGAGTGGGCCGCCGTCTCTCCCGGCCCGTCTCTAGGCTCTGCCCATGGGTCGTGATCGTTCCTCGCCCGGCGGGGCGTAGCGTCCGAGCCTGCATGCCGTCTCTTCGCGGGGGTCGTCTCGTTGCGCCTCACAGCAGACGAGAAGGACGAGGAGGAGGAGACAGTTGGTTCTTCGTCTGCCTCTCCGTGGAGGCGATGTTGATGGTGGTGGTTATGGTTGTGGTTGTGATTATGGTGTCCCCAGACGGAGTGGAGGTCGTCAACGGAGTGAGAGTGAGCATCGGGGATGGCGTCGTGTGCAGTGAGGCCTAGTGAACGGGAGCGGGTCTGCGTTGGCATCGGCGTCCCAGAGAGCCTGAGACTGAGAGGATAGCTGAACTTGAATGCAGAGAGCTACCAGACGATCGAGTCTAGCAAAACGAGACGTTGTGTCTAATTGTGTACGCAACAGAGAAAGCAGAGGGTAACAGCAGAGAATAATGCGATAAATAGAGTGTAGAGTGCGCTGGCGAGAAGAGGTTGAAGATGAAAGATGGTGGTAGGGACTGGACTCGGGCGGCCAACATCTGCCACTGTGTCCGCTGCTGTGGCGGCTATCCTCTCTTCCTCTCTCCTCCATCTGCCACGCCCGTGGGAGCATCCCTCTCTCCTACCCTGCATTCACCCAGTGCTCGACAAATACACGTCTTCACCAAAGGACGAGATCCTACAGTAACATCGTACGCGTCCAATCCGTCTTCCATCAACTGCACCACGCACTAGGCCGGCCCTCCCGCTCAATCCGGGTCTACGCTCTCACCGCGCTACGCACTCGCTCACATACGGGCAGAAGAAAGAAGGTGAAGGGGCAGGAACGGGAGAACGGCCAACACGAGCCACAAGTGTTCAACGTCCAACAACACGACCCTGTTGTGTTTTGTAGGTGCGCCATCTGCATTCCACACTACGTTCAAATTCGCGCAAGCCAGGAGCGTATGCACCATCCATCTCGAGATGGAGTCCGTGCCAAGCGCATTGAGAAATACTTGGGCAAGCCCTAGGATCGTCATCGCGTCCAACATACGGATAAATATCTATGTGTACAACAACAACACCAGCAGGTACAACATCAGAACCTAGAGGCACATAGGAACCAAGCCACGATGACCCACACCGGGAGAGAAGCAGGGGAAGGCGAGCGTGAAGCAGAGGCTCGTGGCGCATCGTATCGAATATCGATGGCCGTGCATCAAAGCCCGCGTAGATCGAGGTATACAGCGAAAGTCCGTCACGCAGCGCAGCGCATAACGGCCGATCCGCCCTCGTCCACGACACTCATACCGACGACGAGTCGTCCCTGTGCTTCTGCAAACCCCCACCGTACGTCAGTGCCACCGACTCAATCGATCACCCAAGCAAGACGCACCCGGAAGTCGACCATCGGATAATCCACCTCGGACTCCTTCATGACCTGCACCCGCACAACCGTGTCCGACTCCGCCATGCTCATCGCGCCCTGCGAGTGCGCTCCACGCGCAGTGACGGTGCTCATCGTCGGCGCGAACGCCGACGTCGTGTTCACCGTCGACATATCGCTCGCCTCGCGCTGGAGGAACGCGCGGTTGTTCAGCGACGTCACCATCATGTTCGCGTACCTATTCGCGCGCAATTCCATTCAACATCAGCTCTCTTAGGGTCTGGATCGGGGGAGTGGGGTACGCACAACTTTGCGAGCGCGAGGGCGGGACACTCGTGGTACAGCGTCTGCGGGAGCGCGGCGAACATAACCACATCAACGATCGCGACGCTCGCGGTGATCGTCCCAGACTCTATCACAAGCCGCACGAGCTTGTTGACGAGCGAGTCTGACCGGCGGAAACCCGTCTTCGTCCTCAGCAGCTACAACGAACCGCAAATTCATCGTCAGTGACTCGCGGCGAAAGTGCGGGCACGCCCGCTCGCATCGGACTCACCAGGATGGTCATTGTGACGGCGATGACGATGTCCACAAGGGCACTCCCCCCAAGCCACGTCTATCGGTCGAAACGAACGGTCAGTTCGGCCGCGCACAGCTCGTATGGAGGTGGAGAAGACATACTGCGATGGCGGGGGTCGTCGCCTTCTGATCAGCTGCGGTGTGGATGTTCTTCAGCTACGCCACGATCTGTCAGTCTCCCATCCCTCCTCCGAACCCTGTAACATCCTGAAACTCACCAAGACGCCACTCGCGATGGCCGCCGAGCCCTGCGTCAGCGCGAGCTGCAGAACCCCAAAGTCAGCCCATCCGCGCCCACCTGTAGAGGGAGAGGAAGGACACGCACCAAGCAGATGACGCCGGCGATGATGTACGAGCCGGAGAGGACGAAGATGCGGCGGGCGTAGAAGAACTGGACGGAGACGGAGACGATGCCGCACATGACGGGCACGCTGAACCACGAGTTGTGGAACTTGAGGACGTTGGGCACGTCCCCAAAGTTGTACACGAACACGTTGAACGCGTTCTCGGTGATGAGCCCCGTCTGGACCCACTCGAACACGAACAAGCCGTACACTGTTCGCGTCGCCCCAAATCGTTTGCGGTCAGCACCCTTCCACCCGCGCTTACGTTATGTGGACGTACCGAACCCGCGCAAGGAGATCGGGTCTTTTGGGAACATGACATGGTACAGGTCTGCATAGCAGGCGGTCTATCAGCGACGATTGAGAACCCCCACGAGGCGAAGGGACGGCTCACAGATCTGGACGGACAGTGCGCCCATGAGTCCCCAGTTAATGAACTGGCCCAAGAGCTAATAGCGGCAAGCAAGCACAAGAACAGTCATGAGCAAGGTGGTTCTGGTTGACAGCGCGAACGGTGCAGGGGCGACCGACCTGTGGGCCCGTCCTGCGATGATCAGATGGACGCCCGTCAGCCAACTATTATTGGACCCCGCGCGGGGAACAGAGCGCGAAGACTCACAGTTGAGCTACGCTGGCTGCATCGCTCATCGTGTCCGGATGTCAAGGAAGGAGTGCGGGGGTGGTGGTGGGAAGGAGAAGGAAAGGGAGGAGGGACAAAGAGGATGGGTGGGACGGGCAGCGCGCGCTAGCGGTGAGTAGCAGGCTGTGTAGGAAGAGGAAAAGAGTCCGACCCGGGGGCGGGTGACGCGAGGGAGAAGTGGAGAGAGAGAGGAGGGCGAGGCGCGTGTGTGGCAAGCGGGGACCAAGGCAGTATAAGTAACTTGGCCGCTTCCACGGATGCAGACATCAGCCCAGCGGCAACTGCACATACTCACCCATCCCATACCCAGCAGACTTCTGGCAGCAGATCTGTTGGCAATCGCTCTCCAGGGGAAAATTCAGACATTGACAGCGCTAGCTCCGACAACCTCCTGCAGCGCCCCGCACGAGAAAGTATACGCCCACCACAAACGCGGCTCTAACGCCAGATCAACATAGCACATTGCTAGGCGCCGCAGTAGCGTAACCACATCCGGCGTATCTTCTACCGCGTCTGTGACTGTTTCTATTCGCAACCCGACACACTGGGCGTTACGACGAATTTTCCCAGAGCAAATGTAGTCCAAATTCCATCTATTACTCCACTTTTACTCAATCTTTACTGCATTCTGTATTTGCGTCGTCTTTGACCTGTGCAAAGGTAAAATTCTTCCCCAAAGCAACAAGTCTTCGAAGCCTCCCTCAATCGAGCATGTACGGTGTGATCATGATGTCATAGCGTTCGCTCTACGTCAGTCGGAGTTCCAATGAATGCAATTGTCCTTAAAACCGAGTCAACTCTTCGTCTGCCAACCATTCGCTCTTCTCTTCCCTCCATCACTGACCACCAGGAATGCACGTCTAAGAGCTCTTGAGGCTAGCATATAGCACAGGTATGTCAGGGAAGACATTTACCTATGGTGAATACAGATGTTGATTAACCCTGCCTGACTTTTTAGACACCGCATATAGTCACTAGGACTCGCAAATCTGACCTTGGCGGCGGGTCCAAGTCATCATGTGAGTAGTCTCTTCGTGATAATTATACGCGCTCGCTCGGAGTGTTGTTTGTGCGGGTTACTGGCGACTGAAGGTAGGCTATGAGCTAAATTCTTAGACTCTAGTAGTACGTGCACACCCTGTTATATATGTATAGCCTTTTGTTCTTGTACGAACACAATCAAATATATTTATGGACATACACGAATCCCACCTAAATAAGTGTGACCAAAGTGAATCAAGAAGTAATATTCAAGGAGGCCTGCGACGAGCAAATCAGGCCCAACTGGCGCCCGTTTACAGTAAGCGCCCGTGTCAAAGACGGAACAAAGATTTCAGAATTTCAAAGTTTCATATTCTTTTGCATTGCTTTGCCGCGATACATATCTGGTGCAAATCTGGTGCACACGTTTATCTTTCCTCCACATTTACTCGGCGAAAAAATATCGTAACGCCCAGTGACATGCCCATCGTCCTCCGCTCGCGTCCGTCCCGAGGGCTCCTCCGGTCCATATCCACTAACCTCCTCCGTCCATATGCACCCAACCACACCGCGCTTCATCCCACGACCCAGCCACTGGCCCATCAGCCGCCAGCGATCCAATGCAGCGCCCTCGAAAGATCAACCGACCCTAGTAAGAGCTCTGAGAGAGCTACACCGTGGACCGCCGCCGCCGCCATCATGCTGTCCGCATTTTAGGATCCGCGATCGCTGTCCGACGCTGAGCGCCGTGCATTCGCCCGTCAGGCTCGCTTGCGCCTCCTCGACATCTCTCCATCGCCACGCATATGCATCAGATTCCGTTCGGGATCCTCTCCTCCTGCGAACAACGTGCTTTCGCTTCCCATCCTCCTGCACCGCCTCCAACTCTCCTCTGTTCGGATTTGTTGTACCTCGTAGTCAACGGGGTCTCCGGGGGCACGGATCTCGAGATCAGCAGCGTCCATGATCTCTCCCGCAGGTACCAGCTCGCATCGCACCCGCTCGGCGGGATGTATGCACATTCACAGTACCTGTACATGACGCTTCGGGTGCGGAGAGGTCCCGCCGCCGACCTCACAACAATGCTCCATCATCAGGTCTGTCCAGGGGAGATCGCAAGCCGGGCGTAGTACCGACACGATATACATCTATTACTCACCTATCTATGACTACATCGCAAACATCCCCGGGCTTGGCTCCAACGCCGGCGGACGTATGTACGTACTCTGAATGACAACTTCACTTGGAGACTCACATCTGAATTCCGAAGGATTCATAGCCCATCACCCGGCCAACATCTTCTTTCGACTTCCCGCCTTCCTATATTCCCATCGCGGCATCGTTCCCATCCGACAATGCGTACGTACACGATACCGACCATCGACTACCGACCATCAATATTCCAGTGGTCATCTACTATCTCGAAGTCTGACCTACTTTTCTTCTCTTCCCCGCCGGATCCTACCGCCCGCGGAGGTCGAGCCTGGGGCCTGAGATACTGCACCCGTCCGTACTTCTCACTTGGAATTTCCCTTAGAAGGCGCGAACGACCTTAAACAGCCCGCACGAACGTCGGCCGTGGGGCTCTCGAACAAGGCCGTCTCGAGGTACCACTTCTGCGGTGGATGCAGTAAGCCAGCCAGCCCTTGCGACTCGCGAGTGCATGCGAACGTACAGTCAACTGGCGGTGTGGACCCCACTTGGTACATACGCTCGTCGCTTGGGCGGCTGTGGGCTGCTGCAGATCACTGCACAGCAAACTCGTGGAAGCAGTCACGACCCTGGGGGCCCGGGATGCATGCACCAACACACTAGGAATGCACAGGTGGGCGGCAAGTCGCGGCGATGCGCCGAGCGCGAACCGAGCCGAGCTGATGATGCCCGGCGTACAACGGTACGGTGCACTGCGCATGCAGGTGAGCGTCGCGCATCTGGCATTTCGGGAGGGGGATGACCACATACCGCTACATGCGCCGTTCACGATCACGACTCAAACCACATCGCACACTTTCGGCCCCACGAACGACTCTAGCTAGCTATGGAACCAGCATGTAGTACGTACGTACCGCTATCATTGATCTCAGTCGCCTTCTCCCGCTTCCGCATCGAGCGAACGTGGAAATGAGCTCCAGCCCTCAGGCCTCAGGCAACGCACTCACCCCGCGTGCCTCGTAAAGGGACCGAAACAGGGTCGTCGGACTTCAATCGTTCAAGGCTGACGGCATCCCGCCGCTGCGCCTCGTCTAATGTGGTCTGGCAGCGTTCCACCGCTCGTTTCCAACCTTCTCAACATGCCCTGTAGAGGAAGAGGTGAATACAAATGGAGAACCCGCCGCTCGCGGCGCCTGCTCGTCCATAGCCATCTTTGACGGTACCTCGCGCGACGCGCACGGCCCATATGCTACACTGTGTTCTCCTTGCGCGCGTTGCGCGAGCTGGCATCCATCGCGCAGAACAGATGCCCGGGATGTCGCCGTGACAGCGCGACCGGGTCCGCGGTGCGATCACAGTACTTGTGCAGGAATACAAATGGCCATGAGACGCATACCTTCCGATTTCCCGACGCGCGCGAGAGCCAGGAATATGCACCGAGTCCGCTATCCATCATACCCGTGATGAGTGCTCGCGCAGGAGATGGACATGAATGAATAGATGAGCGCGTACCTATGCGTTGCTCCGCCGTTGGCGAGACGACCGGCCCTGGATGACCTTCTCGTGATAATCTCAAGTCCTCATACCGATAGTATTCAGTATGAGAATACAGTTACACCAGCGGAGCACCCTCTCGTTGGGACTGACGTCCGGGATCCGTGGCGTCTGATTTGCTGATTTGCATGGAAGGCATGTCAAAACGCACGCTCTCTGCGTTGATGATGGACATTGTACTCCGAGGATAGCCCCGTACGTCCTCCATATGCTCGCCGGAGATGTCGTAAGGCTGCTAAATCATCGGTCCGCGCGCTTTAGACATTGGCCTTCCCCTCTTGGTACTACGCCTTGCGCTCAAGTTGAGCTATCATCTTGCATCTTGAATAATGAACGGGTTCCTGGGCACTTGCTCGTCCGTGCTCGTCCGTGACTATATTATACAGCCTGTTAATGATGATAGGAACGCGTGAGTTCTCATCTGAGGTCGATTCGACGTCGACCTTGCCAACTTGTAGAAGACTGACCTTATCGTCCACATACCTATTCAGGCTGTACCCTACCTTGTCATTGACGTTTGTTCGACGGAAATTCGACATCCATGACGTTCGTTCATCATGTCCCAAGGGGCGGACGCACGATTGTCGGCCGTCGCCCTCGAACCTTCCTCGAGCCATTGAATACAGATAAGTGGCTTGCCAGCTGCAGTATACGGAACACCGCATGTACGCCGCCTTCTCAAGTGGAGAATCGTCGAGGATGTTGGACAGGTCTACTGCCGCGGGATTGGCAGTACCGGCACATAGCATCCGTCACTGTCCGAGGTCTGAGTGCAGCTGGCCATTGGGCGGGCGTGTCACGAGCCATGACCCAGTGGGCCGGGGAATTCTTGGATCTCCAGCGGGTGCACCTCGAGATCGCAGTGATTGTCACTCTCCAAACCACGGAAGCTTGCATGTGCATATCCCACGAGGAATATCGTCAACTTCAGAAGAAGGCTGGGAAGGCCTAGGGGTACGCACGTTATCGGGCATGGAACGGGAGTTGACTGACGAGTAACTCCACCTCGGTGCTTCTCCATCTCCTCGAAGCTTCGACGTCAAACCTATTTTCTGATTCGTTCTGCGTGGTTCGCGGGCACGACGTGACCGCACGACACATCTGAATTTGACTAGGTACCTCCCATACGCGTTCTCTCTCGCCGCGTCCCAGTCGCCGGTTGACAGCGCCGTGCTTCTTCCACGTCGTTCTCGGAGGCTTTTGCGCCCTGCGTGTTCTTTGCATTGTCGTGGCCTTAGACCATCGATATCTTGGTGGAGATGCGTGAAGTATGACGTCCTGCGGTCTGATGCAGTTCTGTCTATTCCTGATCCCAGCCAGAATGCGCTCCAAATAGCACCCCGTCGTATGGCTGATATTGTCCAGAGAAAAACTCGGGAAGGCTCGACAGGCACGGCCAGTGCAATGAATCAGAAAACAAGAGCTTGTGATACGCACCTTCGTCTTGACCACTCTACAACTTGTCGAATGCCGACCTATGGCCGCACGATGATGGTCTGCCACCACTTGTTCGAGAATCACCTGTACTGAGTGATCAACGAGATAAGGAGAAGTCTTACGAAAGAGAGAAACAGCCAACAGGAGTCAAAGTATTGACAATGACCGAGGAAAAGCCCGAGAGGGACCGCCGCGACAGTGCGGGACAAGAATTGTGTCAAGACAGCTAGAGTTGAGTTGCCTCGTGTCGCTCTTGCATGCGACCCGGCAAACCGGTACCCGAGCCGAGCCGGCGGAGGAAAGTGACACGGTCACATGATCGTGGGTAGGGCACAGCAAACCAATGAGCGTCTAACGCAGCGTACCAAGTTATCGTTGACGAACTGTGAGAACGTCCTCCTGTGCAGCCATCCTGTGCAGCTCGCGGTGATCTGTCACTAAACATCCCTGAGCTTTTTGATGACTTGGTCTGAGCTATAAGCTCAAGTCTAGCTCCAACGAGAGCTGATACCTCACCGTTGGGTCGGATGACTGTTCGGCTCGGTGTACCCTTCGGCCATAATGGTGACAAGACAGCTTGCGTATAGGTATCATAAACCCACATACGCAGACATACATTGGGTATGAGCTTGTCTTTGTTTTTATTCATGACTTGCAGAGAGTCATGTCCGTGTCGCGCCGCGTGGCTGAAGTGGGACGGGACGCCGACTCTACCGCCGCTCGTGGCCCGTTCTCACGCCCGCAATGGAATGGACATCTCCTATTCCTGCCCCGTTCTTTTCTCTCTCCCTCACGTAACCCTCTTTCACTTCCGACATAAGCAGCAGCCACTGCCCCATTAGCATCCACCTCGCGTCCTCACCCATGCCTTCAAACTCTCCCAAGACTAACTTCTCCTCCAAACTCGCCACCACACGCGCGTGGGTAGACCCCGCTGCGCTCCCGGACTACCTCGACCCACGCGCCGTCGCCGGGAATGCGTCAGACGAAGTCAAGCGGCTCACGCTCAACACGCTCGGGGCGTATGGCGTTGGCAGCCCGGACAGCTTCGCGCACGCCGTCGGAGCGCGGATCCGCGTAACGGAGATAAGCTCGGACAGGCGGGACGGACGCGTCGAGGTCGTCGTCGTTGCGGAGGTGCAGGCGTGTAAAGGTGTGCAGGCTCCGGTTCAGTTCGCTATACGCGCCTTTTCCATTTAGCATGGGCGCGTGAATCGCCCTTATGCTCACCTGTATCCTGCTGGGATAGAGATGCTCAATGGTGCGGGGACGGTGCACGGTGGCTGCATATGCTACCTCATCGACAAGTGCGTCTTCATCCCGCCTCCACATCTCGTCCCTTCTCATTCCAAATGTATCGCCTCGTCGTCTGTGTAACCACAGCTGCGCATCGATACCCCTCGTCGCGCTCGGTCTCATGCAGGACATCAACGGCGTCGGCGTTAGTCAAGCCATGTCTGTACTCTTCCACGCCCCAGCGTCGATGTGAGCTTCTCATCACGCCCAGATCCCCCTGTGCAGTCGTGCAGTGCTGACGAAGAGCCCATCAGAGAGACGTGTATGTTAGTGACGAGCAGGACAGTAACACTCGGTGGGCGCATCATGTCTGCGCGGTGTGAGGTGAGTCTTTCATCTCGTGGAGGCGCATTTGTACTCGTTACATCCTCCGGGTTGTCAATGCACATCGTCTATACCGGCTGTCTTTGCTCACCAATAGTCCTAGATCACCGACAAGCAATCGGGCCGGATGATCGCGTCCGGGATGCTCGCCAAAATGCAACCCAACGCACCCCTACCTTCGCCACACCTCTAACGGCGCGCATATATGCAGCTCTCTGGCACAGCCAGATCCTAGACCACGGCCGGTGCACGGCCTCGTACGCGCCGCGGCCTCCTCTGGACACCATCCAACCTCGCGTGTATCCGTACATTGTCCCATTTCAGGACGCCATTTGTATCATTACACTGCACGCCCGTATAACTTAACGTTCGCTCTGCTGGATATCGCCGTTGGCAGTCAGAAAGTACAAATAGCAGACAGGCGCTGCAAGGCGTTCTACGCTGGTACGATCGCAAGGTGAATGCTCTTCCTTGATATCAGTCTGTAGGCGTAACTGAAGAAGCCCACAGGCAACACGGCTCGGGCATATACATGCGCAATAGCAGACTCGCGCCATACAGGGCTCTACATACCCCCATGAACATCGCATTCCTGGCCCGCGTAATCGAGCCACAGCACGGACTTGAACTCATTCACAACACGTCATCCGCAACGTCGCTGTGCGCGTCGCATAAAGTTGCCACCAGGGCTCATCGACATCATCCGACGACATCTGCACCATTAAGCTGGATGGTTCTGAACCTCTGTGGCGCGCACGTCGCACGCCGAATTCCGCCACACGCATCCACCTAGTATCTGAACCCAGGCGTGCCGAAGGCTGCGGTGGGATCGGCTTCGACTCCAACTGCGAGTGAACAGAATCGCTGGGACCCTGTTCATGTTTCAAAAGCTGGACAGTGGTGCCTCGCCGCCAGAGGCTGTAGCCTCGTTCTCGTCGAACAAGTGTCGCTTCACACAACCCAGTGTGCAGGCGACGACATACACACCTGACTTCTGGATGGTACTTGGGCGCATTGTCCGTAGACGTCGGTCTACGTGAAGCCACTCGCTGCTCAACACCATACAGGCATAACTCAAGTCCCAATTGCGCAAACGTGCCGACCGAAGTAATACCCCGCGGCAGGCGCACTGTCTATCCACATTTAAACGTCACGTCTACAGCCGTGTGGGAGTGTCCGTGTGTACGCAGCAAAGTCCAAGAATACCCTCTGTATCATCAGGAAGGAGATGGGCATGCCAATCGCACTACTCTTTCCTCCGACGGTGATTCCTGTCCTCCGTTGAACATCTTTCGGCCCTCTCAGCTCGCAAACGAGAACTGCTGAGCAGGGCCGTCATTGATGCACCCCATACAGTCCGCCTCGTCGGAAATGTATGATGTGGTCATTAATCTTCTACGGAACGCGCGGGGACCTCCCTGTCTGCTCGCTGTACGATTGCTCCGAGTATCGCGTGCGCACCCGCCGCGCGATTACGAACCTCCCAGCATCGTACTCACTCACTGACACGCTTTTTCTATCATATACCGGGCCTTGAGGCTGTGTGCTTGCGCTCCGTTCTGAATGCGTAACCGAGACCTCTAGCGAATCATCATCGTAACACTCAAACAGCGCGAGGGAGTCTGAGACGACGGCAGCGAGTCCGGGTCTCTCGCGAGCTACTGCGACTATCGCCCGCATTTCACTTCGATCGCACCGCGTGCGGGAGTGTGCACGACTGATGCATCCATCACCAGCACTCCGAGTACGTACCTCGAGAACATCGGTGCATTCGGGTGTCTATCTTGGAGGTGAAACTGGAGGAGGGCGCCAGGACGGGAAGGCGGGGTTGCTGCGATGATGTTGGGCCATCCATCGGTACACCGTCGATCCCGCCACGCCCATCGCGTCCTTCGCTGCGCATGCCACCGTCTCGAGGACGACGAGTCGAGGTCGCTACGTCCTCAAGGCCGCTCGCTGTCCGCCTAATAGCGATGGCAGCACGACCTCTTTCGCACACAGTTGACTACAGGGCAACGTAGTAGGAAGGCCGCGCGCCTGAAAGGCCACAAAGCCGTGATCGCACCTGGATCGACCAACATCCGCTCACTTGCAAGTCTTGCGCCACGACGAAGAAGACAGCACTCGCCCCAACTTGGACTCTATCTGCTCGCCCTGAGAGAGGCACCCGCCCCTTGGCAGATGGGAGTGATGAACGCCCGTCGTCCGCCTCAACACCGTCGCTCGCTCGTCCACTGGCACGGTCCCCGCCGACGTCGACGTCCCTTGCGATGGCGATTTGCGATGCGGGTCCTCCCGGTCAATTAACCTATCCGTCTCACTCTCCCATGCCGCTCGCGAGCTGCTTTCGGTCAGTAGTGCTCAGGGACGCACCGTGCGCGCGCATCTCCCCATATATCTCCTCCATCTCCTCCCTCATGCACGCTCTCATCACACTCTCCCGCTCGGCATCCTCCCTCGAGTTGCTAGGTTCAGGTGCGAATCGCCTGCATTGTCCGCCCCGTACGCGTGTCCGTTCTCTCCTTCAGCCCCACACTCATCTTCGCTCTCGACCTCCACCTCTTCGGTCCTGTACAGGGCACGGTCCTCGCTCTACTACTACCTTAGGTCTTATCACGGAATATGACACGCGCAGCCACAGCAGACCGCGGTCAAACTCAAGGTCTCCGCACGCGCAACACCTCGCGCTTCAGTAGCCTACGTGCGTTTGCGACGCTCGCGCTCCTCGGCGCGGCCGTGACGCTCCCACAGGCAGCGTATGGTGCGCTATACACGGACCCCGCAACACTGCCCGCGAACAAGGCATACGACTATATCATCATCGGCGCGAGCCCAGGCGGGAGTGTCCTCGCTAAACGTCTGACCGAGGTCGCGGGGACGAACGTCCTCCTCATCGAAGCCGGGCCCAAGTACGCTCTTCCACTCCCTCCACGCTCCTCTCGCACGCTGTCTCAAGCTCGCGCGATGACCGTGCACAAAGATGCTGACTCGCGCGCGTGATCCTCCCTCTCTCTTCGCAGTGATGCGGGCGTGCTGCCGATCGAAGTCCCGCTGCTCTCGTCGCAGCTGCAGCCCAATCAGCTGTGGGACTGGAACTATACGACTGTGCCGCAGTCCGCGCTCAACCAGCGCGTCATCCAGTACCCGCGCGGCCGCGTCCTCGGTGGGAGCACGAGCATCAGTGAGTCTTGCCCCGCCGATGGCGCCGCGCGGGTCTGACGGGACGCCGTAATATGCACAGACTTTATGATCTATTCGCGCGGGTCGGAAGACGACTTCAACCAATACGCCGAGGTGACCGGCGACTCTGGCTACTCGTGGAGCTCGATCGAGCCCTACTTCAGAAAGGTCAGGACGCGAGCCTGTACCCAGTACTCATCCGTCTCGCACACCGTACTGAACCAATGTATCGTATGGAACACCTCAGCTCGAGCGCCTCGTCCCGCCGGTCGATGGACACAACACCCAGGGCGAGGTCGACCCGAGCGTGCACGGTACATCTGGCCCGCTCAACATCAGCGTGCCGGGCGCATCGCTCCCGACCGACTCGCACGTCGTGCAGGTCACCCAAGAGCTTCCGAACGAGTTCCCGTTCAACGTCGACATGAACAATGGGAAACCTATCGGAGTTGGTCTGTCTTCCTCTGCCAAGTTGTATAATGGCAGGATTCCGCTGACTGACTGACGCGGGCGCGCAGGCTGGCTGCAGGGCACACTTGGGGGAGGCGCGCGTGTGAGCTCGTCCGTGGCGTATGTCCAGCCCATCATCGACAGCGACAATCTGGACGTCTTGATCGACACCACGGTCACGAAGCTCATCAAGACAGACACGCAGAACGGCCAGCCTGTTTTCCGTGGTGTGCAGTTTGCACAGTCGAGCACCTGTATGCCTCTTGCCCTATTTCAACCGTCTTGTCGCGTTTTCTCACCAGTATCGCCGTTCCACAGCGCCGCTATATGCCCTGAACGCGACCAAGGAAGTCATCCTTGCGGCAGGAGCGATAAACACCCCGCAGCTGCTCATGCTGTCCGGGCTCGGTCCTGCATCCGCCCTCCGCGCGCAAGGCATCACCCCCATCCTCGACATCCCCGCGGTCGGACAGAACCTCGTCGACCACCCGATGCTCACAAACCAGTTCGGCGTCGCGAGCGCAGACGACGACCTGATCGAGAACCTCTCGCGCAACGCGACATTCGCGGGGGACCTCGTTGGGGAATGGATCGCGGATCGCATGGGCGTGATGGTCACCGCCGGGCAGAACCACGTCACCTGGCTCCGAATGCCTGCGAACGACAGCATCTTCAAGACCGTGCAGGACCCGAGCGCGGGCCCGCTCTCGCCGCACTTTGAGTTCCTCGTCGTGGTGCGCTGTTCCGTTACATATACTAGGATACTAAGGGGCCTGAATACCTGACCTGTGCTCTTCTAGCCCGGCTTCCTCTCGTACGCCCAAGCCCCGCCGGACACGGGCTTCTTCATGACCATACTCACCATCATCGTAACGCCCACCTCCCGTACGCCCTCCATTCTCCAGTCTCATCCCCATCATACTAGGCTAACATCGTCCCCAGGCGGCAGTGTGACCCTCTCCTCCTCCGACCCCTTCGTGCCACCCACAATCGACCCCAACTTCCTCAGCACGGCGTTCGACCGCGCCGCAATGCGCGCGGCCGTCCGCTCAGCAGTGCGCTTCGCCTCCGCGCCGACATGGAAAGGGTTCCTCACCGGGCCCGCCGCGTCGTTCGCAGGCGTGGACGTGAACGACGACGACGCGCTCGACGCGTGGGCGCGCGAGCAGACGTCGACGATCTGGCACCCGACCGGTACGGCGCGTATGGGCAAGTGCGGGGACAGCAGCGTGAACAGCGTCGTCAACCCGGACATGACCGTCAGAGGCGTCGTCGGGCTGCGCGTGATGGATGCGAGCGTCTTGGTACGTCTGTCATGCCGTCCGTCGTCGAATACCCGCCTCACTTGAAGCTGACCGTTTTTCAGCCGTTCATCCCGGCAGCGCACCCACAAGCGGCGATATACGCGTTCGCAGAGCGTCTCGCAGACCTGATCAAGAGTGGGAAGTCGAGCTGTTAGTAATTACACCAGCCCTTATTCTCGCCACGGTTGTCCTCCTTCCCCAATCCAAAACTTTCTTGTATACCTATCCCCCGTCTGACGACCCTCTCGCCGTATATGCATCGCTTATTCTATGCATCTACACCAGGCTCGTCTTCGTCGTCCTCGACCTCACATTCGCATTCGACTTCGCATTCGACTTCGCACTCGACTTCGCAACACCACCATCGAGCCTCCCCAACGCCGACGAAGCAGCCCTGCCATAAGCACGACGGTCACTACCATTGTTGAAGGCTACAAGGTTTCGGAGGTTAGGCCTGTTATGGGGTGCGATATACGAGATTGATATGCGCTCTCTTGTGATTTCATTGAGCTTGGGGCATTCACCGGTGCTGAGAGGATCCTATTGTCCGCTATCTCGCCATATAGTTGTGAGGCTCTATGTGACCAGTGCTATGCGGACTCGGGTGCAGGCACTTTCACCTACTTGTACCTCATTGTCTGTTGTCAATGCAGTGGATGGTGCATGTATGCATCGCATTGGCTCCCTACGTTCCTCCCTACCGTATAGGAGAGGCATACTGGAGGAGCGTTCATATGGAAGGCTTCAACAGCTCCCTTGCAAGATCACACCGACTAGTCGCATCCGACACCATTCCATCTTCCATCCTTCCTATACATGGTGAGCATATACAAATACATGTTGCTTTGTCGGACGAGCGTCGCCCACAGCTTTCCTGAGCTCGACGTTTTCGCCGGACGACTCACGAGTGCGTCCAGGTCGGCTTCCTCTTCTCCGCGAACGCGGACATACCTACCATCGCTCACTCGTCAGCCCCCAATCCCAACGTCCACACACAATCAAGAGTAGCACTCACCCTCCTTCTGGTCCTTCGTCGCAAACAGAGAATGGAACACCCTCCGCTCATACCTCAAGCCCTCCTGAAGGCTCTGCTCGTACGCCGCATTGACGACCTCCTTGCCCGCCTGGACGGCGATCGCGCTCTTGCTCGCGATCAGGGCGGCCATCTTGACCGCGGCGTCGACGACGGAGCCCTCCTCGGCGGGGACGACGCGCGAGACCATGCCCCAGTCCGCGGCCTCCTGCGCGCTGAAGTTGCGCCCGGTGAGGACGATCTCCATCGTGCGCGACTTGCCGATCGCGTGGGCGAGGCGCTACGTACCATTCGGTGTATTGCATGAGTAAGAGGTGAAGAGGTTTGTGTGGAGAGAGGGAGAGCGCACCTGGCTGCCTCCACCGCCGGGGATGACGCCGATGTTGATCTCAGGCTGGCCGAAGGTGGCGGTCGGGGAGGCGAGGATGATGTCGCACATGAGTGCGAGCTCGCAACCACCGCCGAGCTGTGCGTACTATCAGGACCGCTACTCAAGGACGAAATGACGATAACTTACCGCATAGCCGCTGACGGCGGCGATGATGGGCTTGCGGATGGTAGTGAGGAGGCTCCAGCTCTCGAGGAACTTGCCCTTGAAGACCTCAGAGACTGTATATAGCCAACGTTCAGCAACCTCAGGCCAGATAGCGAACGGATGAGGAGGACATACACTCCTTGTCCTTCATCTCCTTGATGTCGGCACCGGCTATTACCCCGCATTCAGCGCGCGATCTGCATGACGCACTGCGGCCTAGGACTCACCGGCAAAGGCACGCTCGCTGCCTGTGAGGACGAGCGCACGGACGCTGTCGTCGTCGTCGAACGCCTTGACGGCCTCGTTGAGCTCGTTGAAGAGGGGGGTGCAGAGGGCGTTGAGGGCCTTTGGGCGGTTGAGGGTGATGAGGGCGACGCCGTCGGCGGGGCGGGAGGTGAGGATGAACTCGTACTGCTTCTCGGTCGACATGAGGCGGACGCTGAGGGGGGTAGCGTGTCTGAGTGCGCGTTGGTTGCGGAGGACGGCGGCGGCAGAGGAGGAGAGGGGAGTGCGGAGACGGAGGAGAGACGAGGCCATGCTGTGGGCTTTTGTAGATCTCGAGGATTGATACCGGAGCTGATGAGAATGCAGTGAGAACGTTGCAATGTCCGCCGTCAAGAGGAGCGAGTGTGCTGTGGTCGACCGCGTGCTCGACGTCGTCTGTCAGCCTGTCGTTGTCGTCAATGACGGCGAGCGCGCGTCCGCTTATGTACTCGCCGTCTTCCCGAGCCCCGACCCGGACCTCGGCCGGAACGTTCATGTGCTTCTCTATACCGACCATCTCCTCGTCCACATCGTCCACGGAGCTTGTCGCCATCTGGTCACCTGCTTTTGCGTCTGTTCTCATGCCCAGCACAACTTTGCAGTATCTGGGGCTCAACCTACACGCCGTGCATCTATTGGCTTGCGCTCTCATGCCGACTCATTGCCATCTGTCGTATGTTGACTTGCTAAACCTGTCTGGAGCGTTCGTAGATGTCGCGACATTATGCATTTGACCTGCGGGCTGTCTGCGCTGATGGACCGGTATGTCAGAGACCTGGCAACCCTTTGCAAATCTGCGGTACCTTGTGCGCCATCGTACGACCCGTGCGTTGCTTGATTCGAGTAAGACTGTTGATTCGAGCTCACGAAACTCTCAGGTCCTCCGTAATGCACATGTATCGCGATCCACACGCTGACGCATCAGCCGTCCACTTCAATCTCGGCAGCGACTTCAATAAAGCCTGCGTCGACCTCTAAATCTATGTCGATGTCAGTCATCTATTCCTCGAGCTCGCTAGCGTCAACTATGATCAAGCGAAGCAGCTCGTCCTCCACCTCGCGCACTTCGTTCTCGAACCATACACTCGGGTCGGCTACGTTTCCCGTCTGCCCACTCGCCTCGCCCAACCTTCCAAGGAGCAACGAGGCTTGTCCACAGGTAAAGTTGCCGAGCGTCCCCTCGATAAGGTCCTTCGGGATGCCTATCCTCGTGCCGAGCTGGGTGATTTACGTCCTCTGCTCCACGGTAGGCTCGCCGTCGCGATTGTGCCAGTATTGCGGGTGCCGCGGCGGGTCAAACTGCCCCTTCGCCATTCAGCCTTCTGGACGATGATGATAAATACCAAGGACGAGAATGCGTACCAGGAAGGGTGCTCGCATCGGCCTTCGTCACGTTCTGGCCGTTTTGGTTTACACTGAAGAGGAACGGCACGTCCATCGAGCGGTAGATCACCCATGTTGATGAGCCCCCTCTTGGTGCTGGCGTCATCGGTTCTGAGCTAGCGGTGAGCGCGTGTTGCGTCGAGATCGCTGAGTAGGGTACACGGGAACGCTCACTCCAACCTGTAGCCCATCCCTCCGGGGGACGCATGAATTCGACTTCCATCTTGTGTTGTATAGTTGATTCGCAGACGGTCGGTAGGCAGAAGAGAAGCGAGGGCTATGCTTCAATCCCTTTTCGGTCGAGGGCCTCAGTCCTTCCCCTCCTCGTCGTATAGAGGACGAGAAACGATCGCGATCTCGCGACACACGGAGCCAGCTACGTCAAGGGCGCGTTGTGCACTCGGCCCGCCTGGTGTGCCCATCTCGCAAACGAGGGCTGCAATTCCTATGCTGATTGTGCGTACGAGCTCACGGTGCCGGCGCGAGCCAAATCTCACGAAGTAACGTCGTTTTCCATCTGCTCAGTAATGAACTCCGTCATGGGCGGATGCTACGGCGTTATCCGGGTGGTCAATCCGGGATTCTACTTATGCTCTCCACACCAACTCATGCGGTCTGTGATTTGCTTTCGTCTATTCGCCGCGGTGGTCGCGCTCTCGGCGGGCCGCGGGTCCTGTCCTCACTACATTCCTTGTCTGCATATACTTTAGGGCTAATGTTCAAATTGCGTGCACACCCCGATGTCAAGTCGAGGATTGATCAGGTCAGGGAGCGGCCTGGGACTAAAGGCATTTTGCGGGAAGAGGCTGGACCGGGTCGAGATGAGAGGGAAACGTGATCGTTCACTCCTCCGTCAGCAGTGGGCCCTGCGTTGTCGATGGTGTCTGAGCTAGGATTGGGGCCCGGGACGTATTGTTGTATGTACACATATGCTACTAGAGGAACGGTGGCTCGGACGACCACGAGTGATGACCAGTGTCCTATTGACCGCCACTATAAATCACTATGGCCGAGCGTTGATTCCGATGACTTGCATCGCTCACTCAGAGTCCGAGCAGATTGGGGTGTTCAGGCATTGCTACAGCCATCAATACACTTGCAAGCCGGTATGGATCATTGACGTGGTGGTACAGAGCGATACACAGAAAACAAAACTCGAAGACAACAGCATGATGGAACACTAGCATTTGTATCAGCATCGGACAAGGAGCAGAGGACGGAGTGGGATTCGTGAGCCATGTGCGGCCACACCTGGGCGGCGCTCAGGTGGACTTCGGGATCAGGTGATCCACGAGCATGTCGGCGCGTTCTCTGGCCTTGGTGGCTTCGGTCTTCCACGCTTCGACTTCAGCCATCAGCCGCTCGACCTCGCGCTTCCTGCTCTCCTTCTCCTGCTCAAGTTGCGCTCTTACCAGATCGACCTCACGCTTCCTGCTCTCCTTCTCCTGCTCGACCTCACGCTTCCTGCTCTCCTTCTCCTGCTCGACCTCGCGCTTCCTCTCCACCTTCTCCTCCTCGAGTTGCGCTCTTACCAGATCGACCTCGTGTTTTCTCTCCTCCTTCTCCTCCTCGAGTTGCGCTCTTACCAGATCGACCTCGTGTTTTCTCTCCTCCTTCTCCTTCTCGACCTCGTGCTTCCTCTCCTCCTTCTCCTTCTCGAGAAGTGTCAAGAGATGCGCTCTCACTAGATCGACCTCGCGCTTCCTCTCCTGCTCATAGTATTCCCTGTCAGGGGCTTGTTGCCTCAAGAAGTCCTGCGGCAGGATCGCAGGGGCAGACAGGTTCGTGAAGCGTCCCGACGCTGTAGGTGTCGCTTCAGCGACGTGCTCACAGAAAAGCGAAAGCAATGCAAACTCACATCCAGATGATTTGCGGCTGTCGTCGTGCGCCTTCATCTTCGGGGTCGACGTGGGTAATCCACCGCCTATCGCGCGCGCGCCATGCGGGCCGTGATGGCCGCGAGGCGACGAGGACCGAGACCGCGGGGAGTCGGGCGCGCGGATCCTCACCGATTTCTCGGAGGAGTCGGACGGATAACGCTCCATGTCGGCAGCAGCGATAGGCTGCATCTCCTGGGTGGCGTGTGACGCGCCGCTATCGCCTACAAAGCAGGCAATGAGTCAGTCGCAAGTGCATGAGGAGCGCACGTTGGAGCCACTCACCGGCTGGGCCTTGAGGGTTTGCATCACTAGTCAACGACGCATGGACTGTAGCTGCGGATGCAAGTTCTGTGAGTGTGTGGATTATCGAGCCGACGGTGACAACATACAGCGTCCGCCGGCCACTTCGTTGGGATCAGGTGTCGCATAGTCATCTGGCACGTATCACACGTCAGAGAATGGTGTGCGTCGGACGACCCTGTCGACGATGCGCACCTTGTACTCCGCTGACCATACCCCCAGCTACATCTCCTGCATGTGCGCCCGATCCACCAGTAGTGGTATACTCGATGGAAGTAGAACCGTCACTGGCGTTGGCTACATATCCATGCTGCATCAGCACTGAGCAAGTGAGGATGCACACAAGATGCCAACATACCTTCGGGGTCGACGACGAGCGAGCTAGAGGATAAGTACGACAAATCACACATCTGGGCGAAATCGCTGAAGTCGCCTTCGTTGGCAATGTCTGCCAACTGTGAGAGGTGTGATGGCTCGACTCTGGGAAGTCCGTCGCTCAACTCCCTCTGCTGGCGCTCTAGACCCATCATGATACGCGCCGTGAGGTTGTCCAGCTGCTTGAGTCGACCTTGTTGATCGGTGGGCATGGATCTTGCCAGTGTCTTCAGATTCTTCCGCGTGTTCTCGAGAGTCTCGATGAGATTCACTAGTTCCTGGGCTTCCTTCGAGCCTGGGGCATAGGCGTCGCGGATTAATTGTACGTGTCTCGGTACCGCTTCCTCGATCCATCGGTCAAGGCTATCGTACGGATTCGCACCGGCGGCGTCCACGTGCGACACGTGCGAAGGATTCGCGGCTTTGAAGGCTGCCTCGATTTTCTGCAGGAGTTCTTCCCAGCGCCGCTCAACATCCGCATCGTTGCGCTTGGTGGCAAGCAGATGGTGAGTCAGGATGCCAACCTGATAGCAGTCCAGCTGCCTCAACATCAATGGACGACGGGAATGCGGGGCATTGGGATTTCCCTGGCGTCCGTCGAGATTCTGCCCGACGAAGTGCATGATTATGCTCAAGTCGTTTGTGCGGTTGTTGGTAGAGGCGGATTGGGGCATGATGGCAAGATTGCGTGGGCGGGAGGGGCGACGACGAGAGCTGAACAGATGGGGAACACGTAGCTTGAGGACGGTGAGGTGGATGTTGGGCGAGGGGTGGTCGGGGTGGGTTGCGCATGCAGAATACATATGGCCTCTGTTCATATCGATGGGCGATAAGCTGATGGTATCTGTGCACGAGCTGGGATGCGGTGGTGTGACTGGAACTTGTTCTGGCTGCATCCTCGAGGCACTTGCCATATTGGTGGATCTACAACGACTCAAAGCAACCAACCATAAACGGACGCGTCGACGTGTTGAGGTGGCTGTGCCAGTTCGTACGCGGTCACGTGATACTATACTGTCCTACTCGATGTTGATGACCTCCGCACTGTCATTAACCGCAGGAATTTCTTGGGATTGGGCTTGTAGAGACCAACATTTTGTAGAGTTGCTACAGTGACGGCCCAAAGTAACGTCCTACCCCCTGACAGACGCTTGAATCCTTCAATTATGCAAAAAGGAGAAATCCAGGACATATTTGTACCTAGTCTAAGAGACTCTTGCCCAGGCTCCTACCCACCACCCTTTCGAGTTGAGGAGGGGCGATATATGTACAGCGGGGTTGAGACTAAATTCCAGTAGTAGGTGAAAAGCGGGATCCAGAATAAACGCGGGATTAGGCGCCATACGAGAATCAGGTCACATGCTACATACTAACAGAGGACGACCCCCACCTCAACTCTCAAGAGCGGCTGGCAACAAACAAACGTAAATACACGGAGCCCGGCCAAAAGACGCCCAAAATCCTCCCCATTTGGAAGGAGGCCTTGCGGGCGCTTGGTGGCATTTTTCAGAATAATCCGCATGCGAAGTCGCACTGCGTGCAGACATCTCGACGCGCGCGAGCAGCCACCGTCCTCAACCGTCCCAGTATGAATCGGGCTCATATCCTGGCTTGCACAATGAACTCATCCCTGCGCTCTGTGTGGAAACACAGCATGAATTCTCGAAATTATGGTTCAGCGATCGCGCGGTCCAATATCGATAAGAATATCTGATACAAGTACTAGGGCAGTGCGGTGGAGCCCCGCGCACACTTCGGATGGTCTGCCAGTCGATTCGCGAACAGCCAAATGTCTTCGCAAGAACCTATACTGACCGGTGAGCCCACGCAGTCATCCGCGCGGGGCCATGATGGATGTCTGCCCGCGGACAGGATGGATGAGTATGACTAGGAAGCGTTAGTACGCTCAATGCACTGTCTCGATGCACTGTGCATGATAGCTAAATAGAACGTGAACATGCCACGGTTGTGCACTTTTTCGTTGTTAACACGGTGGCTCCGAATGGTTTCTGTATGATGGCAAAGATTGAACTCTGCGTCTCGGAAGCGTGCGCGCCTGGATTGGTGACTTCTGGCTCACGATTGGAACAGTTGTAACCTCGCGCGCACGAGCGAAGGCAATACTGCTACTGCTTGGATGTGTATTGGACTTGAATCACGAGCCCCCACGACCCTGGAGTCTTCAAGATCCAAGCCTCACGGTGCCGAGTGTAAAACCTCCGTGCATTCACCTGTCGCCTTCTGGTGCGCGAGGCAGGCCGACGCAGGTGCAATTGTCCTACTCATAGTAGGCCTATTTAACATGTGATTATACCTGTTTCAGATAGGTGACGCTCAAGCGCAGGACGGTGGCTGCTCGCGCGCGTCGAGATGTCTGCACGCAGTGCGACTTCGCATGCGGATTATTCTGAAAAATGCCACCAAGCGCCCGCAAGGCCTCCTTCCAAATGGGGAGGATTTTGGGCGTCTTTTGGCCGGGCTCCGTGTATTTACGTTTGCTTGTTGCCAGCCGCTCTTGAGAGTTGAGGTGGGGGTCGTCCTCTGTTAGTATGTAGCATGTGACCTGATTCTCGTATGGCGCCTAATCCCGCGTTTATTCTGGATCCCGCTTTTCACCTACTACTGGAATTTAGTCTCAACCCCGCTGTACATATATCGCCCCTCCTCAACTCGAAAGGGTGGTGGGTAGGAGCCTGTACTTATGTCTGCCTCGACTGTTTGACTCTTGAGCGTGGGGAAGATCGGATCAGTCAGCCACTTGAGATTTTACGTGCTGAGCAGATGGATATGGCTACCTGGCGCAATGGTAGCGCGCTTGGCTTCGATCGCCAGTGTGTACTAGGTCCCCTTACCAAGCGGTTGCAGGTTCGAGTCCTGCGGTGGTCATGCCTTTTTGCACCACGCGAACCAACCCGATTTGAGGCTGTAGGAATCGTAAGAAAGGAGAGGCGAAGAGCGCTAGCAACTTACGTAGAAGCTGAATACCAACCCCACACACCTGCACGATATTCTCTTTCCACACCGAGCGCAACATAAAGTTATCGCTAACGAGCACGGTCTCGGTGTAGCCAGTGGTAACGTGCAAATCGAAAACAAAACGGATGAAGTGGTCCGCCGATGCATCCTGGCATATGACCATGCAACGGGGGCCCGGCATCCCGCCTTTTTCATATCGACCTTCAAGCGTAACAACAGCAGTGATTGACAAATGGCTGGGCGACAAGTCCGAAAGCTACGACTGGAACCGAGACCAGGCAAGCTTGCGCGCCTATATAACAAGATGACTCGTCGAGCAGCCTGCATCCCGCCGGCTATCTGATAGCGTATATAACCTCCTTCAGCTTCGCCAACGGCCCTAACCATCATATCTCAACGTTAACAGAGACATCCGCCAGGACAATGGCAGCCTTCATTGACCTGGCTCACCACCTCTCTCCAGAGACCCTAGCGCGACGCACGAACCCGCTGAAGGACGTCTTGCGCATCGCAATAGAAAACCCGCAGCTGGTGACGCTTGCCAATGGTACATACAAATGCTGTTCATTTGTTCTGCGTGTACGCATGCTGCTGACGACGGTGTTGCAGGAGATCCCCATCCGTCGCGGTTTCCGATCCGCCGCGTTGACTTCGAAATCGCATCCGTCGCCGCCGATGATCCAGTCGCGGGCTGGATTTCTCTCAGGGATTCTGCACCATCGCAGGTTCTCAGCACGTCTCAAGACGACGATCTGCGGACTCTACTGAATAGCTCACTCCAATACGGCCATGGCGCCGGCCTCAGGGATGCCCTCCGCATCGTCGACGACATCAATAACACATACCACAACGCGCCCAATCACGTCTCTACTATGACACTAGGCAATGCCGACGCGATTACGAAGTGTCTCCGCATGCTCGGCGCTCCGGGAGACCACTTCCTTGCGGATGAGTTCACGTTCTTGCCGATGCCCCTCGCTGGAGAAGCCCACGGGATTAAGTGGGTTCCAGTGACGATCGACGCAGGTGGGATCATCCCAGAGGAGCTCGAACGCATTCTGGCGAACTGGGACCCTGAACGAGGACGCAGACCCCACGTCCTGTATATCACGCCGTGAGAATACTACCGGCTACTCGACCTCATCAGGAACGCCATGATGGCAGGAGCTGATGACAAAATGTTGTAGGTCCGGTCAGAATCCGACTGGGTCGACTTTGGACGCGGAGAGAAGAACGAAGATATACGCTATAGCTCATCGTTACGATCTGATCATACTCGAAGATGGTGAGTCCATGCTCACACACTACGTACACTGCTGTACCTGACTGCAATGGCCGCCAGACCCGTACTTCTTCCTTCAATACGATTTGCCTCAGTCAAGTAATGACATGTTCAAGCCACCCGCACCGTCCTTCCTCTCTATGGACGTTGACGGGCGAGTGATCCGGATCGACAGGTCAGTCGTCTGTCCTTCGCACGCGCAACCTCATAGCGTCTTTATAGCGCCTTCAACTCACTTTCACTCAGCTTCAGCAAGATCATGGCGCCCGGGATGCGGCTCGGGTGGATCACGAGCAGCCCGTCCTTCCGGGATCACCTCGTCAAGTTCATCGACCTCTCCACCCAAAACCCTGCCGGATTCGCCCAAGTTCTCATCGTCGCGCTCCTCGGCCCCCACGGAGGCTGGCAGCTCAGCGGGTTCGACCGATGGGTGCGCAGCCTGTGCGCGGACTACCAGCGCCGACGCGATTTCTTTGCGGAGCTCTTTGAGCGCGAGGTGGCGAGCACAGGTCTCGCGAGTGCGTACACTCCCGCCGCGGGCATGTTCTTTTGGATCCGCGTTCACCTCGAGAAGCACCCGCGATTCAAGAACGATGCAGAGGCCGGCTCGTGCAACGGCCTACGCGTTGCGAAGACGAACACGGTAGAGCTGATGAAGGAGCTCTTTGACGCGTGCCTCGCATGCGGGCTTGTCATCTGCCCATCTTCCATATTCGCCTTACGCGCGGATCCGCGGTATGACGACGTGCCGTCTTCAGTCGACGATGTGAGTGTCTTTGCCTTACACGTTCCTCTCGCTGACAATAGCATTCTCTTCGCATGATAGCGCTCGAACTTTGTTCGGGCGACGTTCGCCGGCTCGGAGGAGGCGATTGCAGCTGGTGTCCCACTCCTTGGAAAGGCACTGAAGCAGTTCTTCGCTTGAGTGTGCAAAGTGAACGCCTGATATTCATAGCGCAGGCTCTTGGCGGTGCGGACGAATGGACTTATAGGGTTATTACATGTGCAAATTGAGAAGAGGGAACCGCTCAATACATTGGGGTATAGTGCACAGAGGGGCCGATCTGCGACGAGACAGCGTCTTCGAAGCAACCTTCAAGGCTCCCCAACACAAGCGCGGTCGACGTCTATGGCCAAAAGGCAAGCAGACGGTACTTCGGTGCCGAACCTCGGGATCACTCTCAACTCGATGATTGCGGTTTCGTTTCGGGGCGATGTGGTCTGTACAGGCAGCTGAATGAGGTTCGTAAGGGCGGCTTATAATGATGTGCCGCAGAGGCAAACGTTATTACCTGTCTGGCGCGAGCCTGAGTATCTGACGGTCCAGGGAGGGTCTGGAGCGATGCTTGGAGTCCACCGCTTGACCCAAAGACGAGGTCCGCGCTGGACACGTCCTCCAGGGTGTGGGATGCTGAGGACCGACGCGAATTGAGTCTGTTCAGTGAAGGGTGAGACGTGATAGATTGGATGGTAGAAGAATGGTATCATGGGACTTACGCGGCAAGCAGTGTAGCCGTATACACTGGATGGGCCAGACAGAACACCGTGAGATAAGTTCGGTGACAGGACCGAGAGATGACAACATACTTTTCACTCCAATGAATGTGGTTGCGACATACAACATAGAGTATGGCTTAGTATAGGCCTAGCGTACTTTAGCTATAAGCCATCAGGAGGGACCCGGGCGAGTTTCCAACGTACGAAAATCACATAAAGCATATTGAAGACTCTGTAGATAGCCGTAAGATTCACCATGCCAGCTTTCGTGAATGTGTTTCATGAGGTTTACCCTGTAAGAAATCCTACGGATTGACGCGTGTCAGATTTCATAATGTATGTGAGCTCACTCGCACGGGGACGGTCACCCACCCGTATTGACCGAGTACATGATAAGGACATCGATCTTCGAATCTGTCCTGTAGACAAGCAGTGCATCCTGAACGTCGGGCCTCATTCCGCTATCGGATTGAAGGGCTCACCTCTTGAATCCGGTGCGACTGCGATGCAGTACCACTATCAAGGCCGCTGTAAGCATAGAATCTGCCGCGAGCCCTGATATGGACGCCGCGGTAATCATCCGCTTTCAGGTGGGCGTGTTAGCTACTGTTCAGCAACGTTAGCTACTGATATCAGGGACTTCACCATCACTTTCGTAGTCTCCAAGATGTGTGAGATTTTGGAGCTGCGACATCTGTTAGTGGACCATGACTACCAATGCACCTGGAGTTAGCGGCATACAGCTTGTATGTTGCTACTGCACTGCACGTTTAGTATGCTAGCAAAAGCGTGTCTGTGAGAAACACACCTATGAAGACGGCTTGAATAGCGGGCCGACCTATCAGGCGCGCCCATTTCAAGCAAAGAGTGTGGAGAATATCTCACTGAGTTCTCCGATATACAGCACACCCTGGTACAGTACGAATCAGCATTGGGTATTAGTTATACAGCAAAACCACAATCACCGTAACGACTACCATGATCCTGAACTTCGGAGCGAGACGCCATACACGCCAGGCAAAGAAGCTGTTGTGGAACATTGAGCAGGCCGCGTATTACCGAAGGCTGACTTAGGGAAGCATTTACCTCTGACAAGGCAACATCACGGCCGCCTAGTATCAGGAGTCAGTGCGTAGCCCTCGTTTCATACGTGATTCAAATCCTACGGTGCACAACGGAAATATCTTGATGGTGTGCGTCTGGGTTAACACATAAGTCACGTATTGTGAGAACTGACGCACTGCAGTGTTCCTGTGGATCCATTCAGCACGTGTCGCATACCATGAGGAACGGTAGTGTATACCATGAAGTGTACAGTAGATCTTCGGGATGGAAGAAGTCCCCTATCAGATTCTGATAGCTTGATGTGCGTAAATACGCATGCAAACGCCAAAGAACAGATAGACAAGGGAACCAACCAGGGATTTATACTCAATACAGCGGCTGCCGTGTCCATCGTTCTGTTACACTCGTATCTCGTTAAATGATGTAGATGAGTGCAAGATGATAGGGCAGCTGACGAGACTACCAGAACCTATTGAGATCATGTCGATAAGTAGCCACTCGACTAACATTCATTCCATGAAATCGCTGGACCTACTAAGGCCTTCAGAATCAAAGAATCTCTTGGGTAGCGTCGAAAGTACCGATAGGCCTGATGTAGGTTCACCCCATAGATCCTATGACGTCGAATATCGGTTAGTACGCCCATCTCACATTCCCGACAGTGTCAACGAATATGGAACTTACATTAATCCAATGAACATCCCCAGCAGCATTGCGCCAAAAGTGTTGTCAAGTGGCGGAAGCTGAATAGGCAATACGGTCGACATCGTCGGATAGGTAGACAGCGAGCGCGGGGTTTGTGGCGGCTAGGTAGAGACTTGCTCCTACTTTCCTGAGCTCCTTTGTATCGCCGCGAGGCCCAGATCTGGTGCTCCCTGGCTGCCACATCCGATATCAGACTCATGCGGAACTGTGAGACGTCTATCTCTTGGCCCAGCGAAACAGATGAGGGTTGGATGAGCGTGAGCAAGAAAGGACTGTTCATAGCCTTCGGGAACTTGCTTTGCTAGTGAATGCTCCGTGACCTCAGATCAACAGGAAAAGTTGACCTGATACGTGTTCGTGGTGGCATGCAGTATGGGGTGCAATAATCGCAGCGGGTTCCGAGTTCGTACGTGCGCGTGAGACGCACTTCCGTTGTACCACATGTTCAACCATTCCGCCTCTTGCCATGCTGTATAGAACGTGAGCAGTGTCGCAAGTGAGGTGGGGGGAGTGAAACAGTCAAGTTAGAGGGTAGATCCTTGAAGCACGGGGTAGAAGCAAACCAGATTGAGTTTGAGACGACAAAGGACCAGATTTATTGATTCGTGCTCACGCACTGGAGGTCCTGCCGCAATGTCAAGTGGGCAGGGGATACGATGACGGATGCCTCTGTGCTTGAAAGTCACCAGTAATAATGACAGCATCTCTGTGCGTTCGAGATACGACTGCATGATCAGTCTAGTAGGCTATCCACATCTACTGAGACACCTTGTTGCGACAAGTGCTGCGAAATGACTCGGATGAGCTTCAAGTTCATGTGGTCGCATCGCTAAGAGGAGGAGACTTACCGCGAGAGCGATGATACACAATCAACTCCTATACATTCAGGTACGATGGCATCGGAATCAGGTGTACCGTTCAAGGAGACGGAGTGGATGGGTAGTTGAGCGGAGCCAGCAGCCAACTATGCCGCCATGACGACGAACGCCGGGCGCACGCGAGGAGACGCAACGTCTAGTTTCCATACTGGCGAGCAAAGACGTCGCTGTCGAGATACCTCATGATCAAGAGCCTGTATGTTCCCTGCGAGATAGAAGTGGTGCCAATGAACAGAAGTTGTGGCCAGGTTGAACTTGAAGGTGCACCGACTCGGGCGTGCCCCACACCGCCACCGAAGCTCAGAACAAGTTACGCGTGCTAATAAGTTTCATTGTGTACCGTACTAACAAGATCTTTGTAATTTACCTCTCCCTACGTTGGCCCACAATAAATTACCGTATATACTGGGCCGCATCGTATCGTACATCATAGCATAGGCAGGCCGACCGACCGGTACTATGCAAAAAAGATCGTGCAAGTGTTGTACTAACGTCCGTGTTTGGGTTGGGTATGAACAGCGAAAGCCCAAGGATATAATACACGATTCGGAGGAGTCCGAAAACTTTCGACGACGAAGCAAGACTCCACAGAGCAGGAAGAAAGGAAGAGGAGCTTCGGCCATCCGCATCATCGTGAAAAGAGATAGAAGGACGTAGAGGCGGGAAGTGAGACGACTGCGCAGAACACAAGCCAGATTCTATCCAAGGGCCAGAGCAAGACGCAGATCACCGACGAGATGAGCCAGTGACGCTCCGCACGACCTGCCTCCACACCCTCCCCAACGTATGCGTCTTCTTCGCCGCCTTGCCGTCTCCATCGCGCGCCGCACCGCCGCTATATGCCGCGTACGGCCTCCCCGGCTCAGGTGCGGTCCCCACGCGCACATGCACGCCCTGCTTGCCTAACGGGCCCACAGCAGCAACGTTGACGCCCAGGTCCACGACGGACGTCGCCGCAGACGAGGACACCAAGCTCTCGCGTGAGACTGACATCCACGGCATCGCCACGCCCGCTCCGTCGGACGCGTCTTGTCCAGAACCCAGCGCCGCAGCGGAGACCGCTAGCTCGACCGCGCGTTCCTTTCCTTTGCCCTTGTACGCCTGCGCCGGTATCGCGAGCACGCCCACAGGCACGTCGTTCAACTGAAACTCCACCGTGCTCGTGTGAGAGAGTACGCCCATCTCGTCGACCTCCGTGTCCGCACTGAATGCAACAGAAGACACGTCGCTCGCGGATGGGCCAGGGCTCATCGTCAAACTTGGGGTGTCGCACTCCACGGATATGCCTGAGGCCGCGGAGGCGAGAGACGCTCTCGAAGACGCGCGCGAGCGGAACCGAGTTTGGGTCGCGGGAGCCGTGCTCGGGCGGGCTCCATTCGTGCGCGTCGATTGTGCCGAGTAAGCAGCGTGAGGAGGGGAAGCGGTGAGGGAGGCGATGGACACCGTGCTCGCGCGTGACGACGTGCGCGCAGGCATAGGCGGAGGCGGAAGCGCGTCGAACGAGCGCGTCCTGCTAGCACCGACGGTCGCGATAGATGCGGTGGACCGACGTTTGGCCTCGCGCGCAGACACAGGGAGAATGACACCCTCCGCCTTAAGGCCGAGACGTGAGAAGCGCGGAGGTGCGGCTTGTGTGAGCCAGTTGCTCTCTGGGTTGCTTGATGTGCAGGGAGGAGGGCGAAGCGAAGTCCGACGCGGCAATGACGCGCCCGTTTTACCAGACTGCAGCGAGCTCGTATTAGAGTGCGCGCTTGGAGTAGGCGAGGTCGGGCGAGATGACTTTCCTCGAGAGTGGGTATCGCGATGCTGGTGATAATGCGGGGAGGCGTACATGCGCGAAGGCGAGGATGAAGACGAGGAAGAAGAGGCTAGAGAATGCTGGGAAGAATGGTGATGCGGAGAGCGCGTGCGTGTCGGCATGGTCTGGTGTACCCAGGACGGAACGGGCGGCACAGGAGGAGCGTCTTGCGACGTCGACGACTTGGTGCGCCTCCGCGTCACCACAGGACTCGCCGCGTTCTCATCCTCGACGGGAGACTCACCCATCGTAGTCGAAGGGAAGTTCAGCTTCGAGAAGACAGCACCCAGCGTGCGCCTCCGCTGCTTCTTGGTAGTGCTGACCTCTGCATCAGAGCTCGAGTCCGGGGAAAGCGTCGTCGAGAACTCCGCCAGAGGAGAGAGATGTCTGAGACCACCTCCGGGTGTCGGAGGCGCACTCGCAGGCGAGATCAGCGTGCCATCATTCGAGGCTGCGATTGACGGTCCGGCAAGTGGAGACGAGCGCAGCGGGCGCGAAAGATGCGAGGGCGAGAGTGACCCGACGGTGGTCGAGTGCCGTCGAGTTGAAACGGCGGGTCGTGCTGGGATGGTCAGCCGGTGGTCCGCAGAAGGCAGGCGTGGGGGTGAACGAGTGACAGTGGAAGGAGCGACGAGCATCGGAGTGCTTGAGGAAGACGACTAAAGACGAAGACCGAAGATGAATAAGTTAGCGAAAGGGCCAGATGACCGGAGAGCGAATGAACGAGAAAGAGAAGGAGAAGGAGAACAGGGAGAAGATGGTGGTAAGTGGGCAAGAGCGGCCGTGGGGAATCTGACGGTCGGGATGCTGCAAAGGCGCAGAGTAACGCCGAAGCCCGAGATATGATGAAGGATGCAGTGCGACCCCTTCTGAGACTGCACTCGAATAACAGATTGTTTGAGAACGACACCGAGAACGCAGTCAGCGTAGGAATGCACTGGAACCCAGACAACGCCGAAGTACGCTTTTGGTGACGAATGCGGGGAAGCCCAAGTACCCTCCGTGGATTGCACGGCGTTTATCTAGCGCATTTGACTGTCACCCCACGAGAACAACGCATGTAGAGGGCGACGTTTGGTGGACGCCTTGTTGACCACCAGCGCGGACGGGCGCAGTGATGTGATCAAGCTGATCATCCACACAAGCACAGCTTCTTCTTTCGATGCGATCCAGAATCTTACTATGCCGCCCGACAGATACGACGACGGGATACGTTGGAAGTCGACCTCCTACCTAGGAGCACAGATAGCATATAACGCTTGGTGTTGATCATGGCTACTCGTGGGTCAACGCGATGGGTGATAGAGGAACGGGCGTGCGAGTGAATGAGACGAGTCCATACCAGTGGGTTTCTCGGGAGATGACGTCCACGCCATCAAATGCGCTCGTGCTCTTGCTGACCGCCGCCAATGTCGACAGAGCACGAGACGACCAGCGTAGAAGGCTTGTGCATCACAAAAACCCAGAGCGCCTGAGTGATATATGGTCGCGAAAGCGTGCCAAATTACTTGGAAATAGCCTGGTACACTGTAGACCAGAGGGAACCGCACCAAAGGCGAAATGCAAGGTAGGAAAGACCAAAACCGGAAAACAGTTACTCACCGAATCATCGTCGATCGTGCCGAGCGGCTGGGCGCCGATGCCGGGGACCTTTGGACGCGATAGCACTTCCATAAGGAGGCCGAGCCAGAGGGCAAAGCACGACGAGAACGAGAGTCTTCCGAACGCAAGGCAGCAGAACGAAAGCAAGAGACGAGATGGTAGATGGAGAGAAGCAAGCTAAGGGCGGGCACGGAAGAGGCTTCGGGGGAGCGAGAGCGGGGAGGGGAGGGGCGTGGGGGCGAAGACGGCTCTTTAAGACCGAGATGGGCAAGCACGAGGCGTGGCGTCGTACGTCGTCGATAAGGGGCGCGCTACTGTACTTATCCTACACGCACAGATGGTTAGAAGTGTACCTGGCCCGTGGCGGCCTGGTCGGAGGTTGTGGAGAGACGCGTTTGTGGCTTACACGCCGCGACTCGAGCCGGGAGTTTATTGCATTCGGCACCGCGTCTTCTATTCTACAGCGCCCGGTCGGTGTACAGACCCAAGCCCGGTCTTCTTGTGTTCCCTCGCAGAGTATTGTGGCATAGGCCGTGTTCGAGGGTGTGCAGACAAGATGAGGAGGAAAGTTGTACAGGCCAGTGCGCGTTTCGTTGTTCGGGTTCAACCAGTTTGACTCCCAAGAATCGGCCAAGGCGCCCTCGATCATAAATGCGAGAGTCCGATTAGTCCTCCTCGGCATCGATGTAACAAACCGTCCAGACGAGCAAAAGACGTCATCGCAGCCTCCCCGAGTCCCCGTTTATTTTCTTCTCCTATCAGCGCTCCTCCGAACACTCGGAACTGGCGACGTCTGGCGTTTCGGTCATCGACGCGTCGTCCGGACATGCATCAATCTGCGCAATGCCCATCTTCCTCGTCGCCGACAAGGAGGCAGAGGTGTGGTTATTGTCTGAGTTCTTATCGTGCATATCTGCTTAGCTTGACTAAGCTATCGGCGACTCAGGTACAGTACTCGACCTGCTCGACCTGAGCGGCCATAGCGCCGGCGCTTCAACCTTTAAGCTCAAGCTCGACGTCGTACTACCTCGCCACGCTTCCTGGAATCTCTCTCCTTGGCCTAATCCGTGCTACAACGTCGAACGTGCTGACTGCGTGCTGTCGCTGCACTCACGCGCTCGAGTACGATGTCGAGAATGCGTCAGCGACGCCGATTTCACCCATAGTATTACGTAGACGAGTCGGCTGCAAGTTGTCCAGATCGCGAGGACCAGTCGCTCTCCACGGAGTGCGTCTTAGTAAAGAATGTCTATAACCCCTGCGCAAAGCTTACCTTCTGGGACTACGACTCAAGTTGACTTCAGTGCGGCTTAAATAAGACCAACATCGTGCATGGTGTCGCAGAAGCTCCGACGGCCTCTAGCCTTCCCATACAATGATTCCACCCCAAGCATAGCCGCCCATAAGACGCTCCTATAGAGGAATGATCTGGTTCGAAATTCTCTTCCCAAGAGGATGCAGACGACAGAGGGGGGAAGATGCGGAGAGATGAAGGCAACCGAGTCTTTAGTACAGTAGGAAGCGCGCTCAGAGGCACTTCGGTGGCTATGCTGTCCGGTACAGAACGTCCGCTTTCGGGTATGCGCCGTACTTGTTCCCGAATCCAACCGCAACCGTTCACGATCACACCACAATGGGCCCACTTCATTGTATAGGAACTTTTTGTGCTCGTAAATATTCCGACTGTACGGGATGTTGATTACTCGAGGAGCTGCTACATTCGTCGCAGCCGCACGTCCTCCCATTCTCTTCAACAGCGACTCACCACGGCGACCATCTGGTCGCTGCCAAATTTAAACGCATACATTGATCATGAGCTCAGACGCCATCTCTGACGGTACGTACAACTTTATCCTATACGAGAGCCTCAAGCTTGGGGTGTCTCGGGCTCATCTCTTAACTTAACCCCTATTAATCGGCAATATCCCGCAGGATATGAACCATACCCAGGGACAGCAGATGGCCGAGCAGCCTAGCAACACCACCCCTTAGCCACAAGCTCCGGCGACCATTACCCTCGACGATGGCCAAGCCGACATCGCAGGGGTGTCAGTGCGTCATCCTGCGTACCTTCCAGCCCCTATTTCAACTGTCATACGTATCCAGACCCAAGATCAGGGTAGTAACGTCCAACCTCCTGCTATTCACGGAAATGAACACTTCGATCCAGCCGTGATGCCGCTCCAGGCTGTCGCTGGCGGGCCAGCTCCCCTAACCATCCCGCCGCACGAATGGTCCACCGCACGCTGTACGTTCCACTACAAACATGACATCTGCTCAAAACTCCCGGCTCAACTCCTAAGTACACGTAGATCCCGCAACGGGCCATCAACTGAACATGCTCCGGACGCTCTCGGAGTGCCGCTCCCTTTCCTCGACGACGAGACGCAACCGATCAACCGCGCAGGAGCGAGCCAGCTCACTGGTATTCTCCGGCAGGGCTCGCTCCCACCGCAGGCTGTTATGAATCATATCCTCGCAGACGCTGTGGACGTACGTCTTCCATCCTTTCCTCGCGCTCGTTATGCACTGCTAAATCACGAACGCGATCCCAGTCCGAGCCGACAGAGCCATTCGCCTGGCCCAACGGAGACACAGAGCTCCACACGGACAGGAAGGCGCAGTACATCGATATCTTATCCGCGGAGATTGGCGGCGCGCCGTCTCCTCTTGACAGCGTTACCCAGAACCAAGCCTCGGCGCTCATTCAAGATCTCCGCCCTCGTGCTCAACGAGTTCGGAACATGGTGAGTGCTCGCGTACCCGTGCCAGTGTACCAGGCAGAGTGGGGATGTATAGCTGACTCGCAGAGGTCATAGCATTGAGTGGATATACAGTCGGGAGCACCTTCCCTGGACCCAGAGGGCGGAGGCGCGCCGGGTACCTGAAAAAAATGCGTATTGTCAAGGCAAATTGTGAACAGATACGGTCCAAACAATACCTGGATGAGGTCAATGGTGCGGCAGTTGTGCCAATCGTAACTGGCGGTTCGAGTCTGAGCGCTGAGCACCGGCCTTTGGGCGCCAGACATATGACGTAATGCGCCAAGAGACGCCCTCTAGTCTCGACTGTTAGAAAGCCATGACCATCTACTTGGATGGACGTCCTACGCATCGCTCGATTATCTCAAGCTACACAATCCTGAACTCATGCGCCAATGAGGCTCGACAATACTGCGCTTGGTGTCGTTCAGAACTCATGTAAGTGGATCGAGCCGGAGCCACACGTTTGCGGTGCTAATATCAGCAAGGCATGATTCATCTGCCAGTTGAAAGATATCAGTCTTTAGAATCGTTGCGCTTTCGTATCCCACATATCACAGCTACTCAGTGTCTTCTCGCAGATATCTTACCTCGCTTGTACCGTATTCACAGGCGGGTATCATCATCACATCTTGCAGAGCCTCTCCCATCGAGACGAGAACAACCTGAATGCTGGATATAGCCGTAGATAGCGACCGTCGCGGACTTCAACCCTGACAAAGAACACTTGGGCCTTCGGCTTGCTCGGAACGCGTGAAAGAACGAGCCGCACCGCCGTTATTGCGATACTCACCTATCCGTATGCCCCCCGAAGGCGATGTCACGGCCGAGTAGAACCTGGCTTCGCGCTCCGGATCACAGATATTCTATCCACCCGGAACGATGAGCAATATAGGGCAGATGAAGGTGAGACACTTTCCCTCTCTTTCTTCCTACCCTTTGCTCAGAGTGTCTACTTCAGTTTGTCAACTATGTCAGCGGCAATGTCTTACCCTCCCAGCCTTCCCGCCCCACCAAACACATTAGGAACACTCCTTCTCGGTACCATCTTTGGTTTAATGTGGGTCTGATATGAACATACGTGACCAGTGCTCACCAGTGGTCGACGGTCGTTGCACCAGTATATACGGCATGACCCTCCTCCAAGCCTACAGATATTTTCGTCTCTATCCTCGAGACTCGCGTGTCCTGAAAGCTCTGGTATGCTCACTCGCCTTTCTGGTCTTATTTCTACTTATAACTATTCAACTGGAATTCGTCCAGGTTGTGGTAGTCATGTGAGCAACCTTGTTGATTCGCGTATGTCAGCCTGGAGAATCCGTGACTGACCAGGTTCACACTCGGCCCAGGATAATGGACACAGCCACTAGTGCCCTCGGCACCTATACTTGGTGAGGCCCGCTTGAATCCATCGCGACTACTTGTGGGACTTGACGTACGGCAAGTTACTTCGTGATGGCAAAGAATTTCTTTCGAGCGGAAGTTCTGGTCTACAATCTGTGGTATGTGCGGCAACTGATATTTGCAAATCACGAGACGCCCTGATTGTACCCGCATCGACAGGTCAATGGATGTTTGTCTTTCTTTCCCTGTTGCATGGAGTAGAGACTGACACGATCAAATCGCTTCAAGCTGTATCCGGTGTGTGGAGTAGGTCACAGTTCGTAGATGGTAGCCTATCGTTCCGGTTCGCTGATCGATGCTAGGGGCTGGCCATGGTTTCTTGCCAGAGGTACCTTCACCCGCTGTCGTGCCTATCTTGAGCCGCATCAGCTGATTGCTCTCCCCTGCAAGCTTTTTCGCCTGGCGCGTCTGGCGTTTCGCACCTAAACTCAGGCCCTTAGTGGTCGTTGCGGTAAGTATATGCGCATTGACCGTTGAATCTAAGTGAGGCTGAGATATACATCGCAGGGCGGACTTTCTATTGCGGAGCTCGGTGAGAAGAGCCGAACACCGTCATTTGCACCGGAATTTGACAAGCCTCCCCGTAACATAGTCATCCTCACAGGTAAGACAATCCCGGGTCACGCCTGGCTTCTTGAGATACTCCGAATTCACCATACGACGTAGTTTCCACAGTCCGCATGTGAGTGCTGCGAATCGAGAGATGACACCCGACGTACTCACCGAATGCCCTTAGTCTTGCAATTCCGTTATTCGCAGACCTAGCTGGATACATGGTACGGTGTATTGTGTCCCCCGGCCGATGGTGTCGAGATGACTGACTTATGCGACAGCGGACTATGGCTACGGGATCCCTCTTGGGGGTTACCGCGGATCTGCTGATTACAACCATGCTCATATGCACGCTCTTCCGCAGCCGTACAGGCTTGAGAAGGCGAGAATTCTTCCAGGCTGAAAGTCTCCGGGGGCGGTCTCTGACTAGGATGACAGGACGGATTCCAAGATCCACACTGTCATCATGTACACTCTCAACACGGGTGAGTTCCAGCCGGCCGCATGAAGCCATACGTTCCTTACGCACTCCACGACAGGGCTTCTCACAGGGTAGGGGCTCGTCTAGTCCTCGTATCAAGTCCTACTTGAACCTAAGATCATTCTAGGCTTTGCAACCTGTTCTTCGTGATTTTTGTACGTATAGTTTCTTTGTCCGTGATAGCACGTTCGAATAACACATTGTTATAGGCTTATACAATCGCACACTCCTTTTATCCCGCCTCAGCCGCCTTCATCGGATTCAAAAGTACGTCCCTTCTAGTGAGATCCGATGATATCAGCAGTTCCTGGAGTTGTCGTCAGTGTACGCAACCACCCTGCTCGCCGCGTGAGATCTTCTGGGCTCGTCCCCGTGCTCACGTTGTTAACTCTCGCTTTACCAGCCTCAATGTGCGACAGAGCTCCGTATGTAGGTGCGGAATCACTACGCCAAGCGTGAACCTTGTGTTTGGCTCCAGTGGGGGCGACCAAGCTCCGGCCCACGCCGGCATCGCTTCGATGATGTCTGGTACACGGATGGGCCCCCGTCAGTGGGACGTACGTTGCGTACGATGCCCATCCGTGACCACCTCTGACTGTTCATGCAGGTCTCCGGGCAACTCGAGGCGTCGCGCGATGAGACGGCAGCCATTGCACTCATCGCAAAGCCAAACGAGGAAGAACCCGACGCGATTGCCCCAACACCGCGACAAATGTTACAGATCCATTCGTGGTGAAAGGTCCGCCGTTGCATCGAGGACAGTCGATGGTCCAGATGCGATATCTAGCGTGGTGAGTGACTCATGCGGAGAGCCCACGTTGTAATCACCAACACCCACTTGCAGCTCACGGGAGGGGCGGCACTTCAAGTTGGACGACAACAACGGCTACGGGACGACGTCTTCGGGGTGTTGATACTGTTGCGTAGTGTTTGGTGGCGTTCATTGACACCACTACACCGTCCAGGCTCTCTGGCTTCGCAGGAGACGATCGGAAAAGATCCCAAGCCCAACTGATGTATTAGCTGTCCTTGTAAACATACGGTCCCCTCCGAGAAATCCGAGATCAGGTATCCAAAGTAGCTCACCACGCCATCCATAATTCGCTCTGTGCGAAGCAATCACCTGCGCCGGAACCATGCCAGGAAGCCTCCCTCCTGCCGCTCCCCGGCATTTGCCCCATTCCGCTTCGCCAGCAATGGCGTCTCCTCCGAGTCGCCCACGGCCGTGCTCTCCCCATCAACAACATCAACGCCATGCTCGCTCCGCACGTCGCTCTGCACTGCGTCGCCCAGCGCGGCCTCAACGAGCACTGGCGGAGGCGTGCGCACGCCCGCGGAGGACGAAGTGTAAGAGTCCTCCCCTTGCGCGGCAGAGGCGAGCGGGCGCCCGAAATCGTCAAGCCCGTGCTTGTGTTGCCGCGCGCGGAAGATGATGCACATGACGAGGAGGATGCCCTGCATGATGCCTGCGACCGCATACGAGATCCATGCTATGAGATGAGATGTTAGTGACGAGTTTCAGATCCAGTAATGGTGACTGATGATACGCACTGGTCCAGTTGGTGCCTGGTCTGTTCGAATTCAGTACGTATGAGTACGTTGTATGCGTATGATTCGCCGTGCAAACGTACCTCAAAGCGATGCTTAGTACCATAAGCACAGCGCCAGGCGTCTGGAGGCACATCATAGGTATGCTGAGCGCGCCAACGAGCTTAATACGGTACGTGTGCGCGATCTGGGGCGTGTACTGGAACGCGGCGAGGAGCGCGGAAGACACGCCAAGGAACGTCGCCCACAGCTGCAACTGCGGCGAGCGGTGGGTCGCATCCGGTGTTGGATTAGTGGAGAGGAGCAAGAACGTGACGAAAATGATGAATGCGCTGGGGAAGTTGTGAAATAATTAGCTTATGAGCATTGCATCCTAAGAAAGGGAGAACGATAGCGCGAGCGCGACCGGGATCTATATCGTGGTTGGGTACGCACATATGAAAGAAGACCACCCAAGACAGGACTATAGATAGCTTCCATTCTTCGCGCTTCACAGCTGTCTTGACATGCTGAGGGGGTATGTCATCCCGCAGATTAACATCCAGCTCGACGTATTTCTTATTTGGAGGATAGTATATCATGTATAGCACGAGACTGCGCTACGTCAACAATTCGCATTTGAGCTGCATGAAGTTGGCTAGACTCACATCATGACGAACAATATCCACACAAGGGCGAGCTGGAGAACTCCGGCGATAGATTCAATGCAGCTTCCGAAGGTCTTGTGGGAGGTGACAGAGGCTCAATTCACGAGCTCAGGGCGTCAAGAACTCTGGCAACTTACGAGGACACGACAACACTTGATGATACCCCACTGCATGACGATGCTGAGTATGAGAGATTAGGGGCCGTATGCGCATAAAGACATGTGGGAACTGACATGTTCAGCATTCCAGAGGCAGAAGACGTGCTTCCTAGAAGAAGGAACCATGGGCTGAATCCTTCCGAGGACTTAGCAGAGATGATTCTCCAATGCTATAAGCCAGTATCAGCAGCTGTACTAGAGCCACTCATTCAGCAACTCCACGTACCTGCGGAAGATATGAAATGGTTATGCCGAGGCACATGAAGGCCGTCAAGGCATTCTGCGCCGCATTGTGGCTCTGAAAGGTTGTGCGCGTTAGTTTCAATGCTGCTCGATGCAAGAGCGGAGGTTCGTACGGGTTCGCAGGCGGAGGACATGGTGGGCGGAGGAGAGGCGCGACTGCCACACGCTTGCCACCGTCCGAGTCGCGCGGACCGACGCGCCCATATCCAGCGCGTAGACGCCCGTGTACACCAGCGCATGTTAGGCGCCCATAGGCTATCCACTGCACTCGTCCGTCGCCAGTTCACTCCTCCGCCGCTCTCGCTGTCCTCCAACCGCTCGCTTTCGTTTAATACTCTTCCTAAGGGCGCCATACACTTGAGGGACTGGTTGTGCTGTGCTGGGAGACCTTGGCCTCGACTTGACCTGACTGTCTTGCAGCCGCGGGCATATCTTAGCGATGGCTAGTCTGATTGCTATTCTGGACCTCAAGGGCAAGCCCCTTATCCAACGTTCATACCGCGACGATGTGCCGCCATCGTACATCGAACGATTCTTGCCTATTGTGCTGGATTTGGAGGAAGAGGGCCAACAAGTCACACCGTGCTTCACGAGGGAGGGCGTGAACTACATGCACATCCGGCATTCGAACTTGTACCGTAAGTTCTGACTCTGTTATCTTGACTCTCAGGCATCCGAGCGCCGCTACTGCCTTTGCACTATGTACAAATGAGGAACGATGCGTGAAGAAATCCATGCCTAACCCCCCATTGCGCTGTGCGAGGGATGATCTCTCAACTCATGCTCCTATGCTTCGCAAGTTTAATAACTCGGCGCTCGCGCTCGGAACCGCTACACACATGTTGATGTTCCGAATGCTGCCAGCATGATACTTGAGAGCCATCTACCTCACTGCTCTCATTCATGCTCCGTTGATTACCGCACTCGATTGGTATGGTCCTGACTACCACTATTGACAGTCCTCGCCCTGTCAAAACGTAACTCGAATGCCGCCGAAATCATCCTGTTCCTGCACCGTTTGGTCCAGGTTCTGATTGAGTACTTCAAGGAACTGGAAGAGGAGTCAATCCGAGACAACTTCGTCATTATCTACGAGCTCATGGACGAAATGATGGACTTTGGATACCCACAAACAACCGAGAGCAAGATTCTTCAAGAGTACATTACAATTTATGTCCCTCACACCGCAGTTCTCACGCCCGCGTTTCCCATAGGTACATCACCCAGGAATCATACAAACTCGAGGTCCAGGTTAGGCCACCCATTGCCGTTACGAACGCGGTGTCATGGCGGTCGGAGGGTATCCGATACCGCAAGAACGAGGTCTTCTTGGACGTCATCGAGAGCGTCAATCTGCTTGTGAACGCGAACGGCAACGTTGTCCGCTCAGAGATTCTCGGCGCCATCAAGATGAAGTGCTACCTGTCTGGCATGCCCGAGCTCCGTCTTGGGCTCAACGACAAAGTCATGTTCGAAAGCACCGGTCGGAGTGCGTCCCATCTTCTCGTTCCATCGCCTTCTCCCCATACTTGACACGCTGACGTCGTCACCCACAGATGCGCGAGGGAAGGCCATTGAGATGGAGGATGTCAAGTTCCACCAGTGCGTGCGGCTCTCGCGCTTCGAAAACGACCGCACGATTTCCTTCATCCCGCCCGACGGCGAGTTCGAGCTCATGTCGTACCGCCTCTCGACGCCCGTCAAGCCGCTCATTTGGGTTGAGGCCGCCGTCGAGCACCACAAGGGCAGCAGGATCGAGTACATGGTCAAGGTCAAGGCGCAATTCAAGCGCCGCAGTACCGCGAACAACGTCGAGATCTACGTGCCCGTGCCCGACGACGCGGACACGCCTAAATTCCGAGTACGTCGGTTCTCATTGGCCTCGCGCTCTTCGTTATGCTGACAGTGCTGTGACCGGCTTTCAGGCGTCGACAGGAACGGTGCAGTACGTCCCCGACAAGACCGCATTCGTATGGAAGATCAAGCAACTCGGCGGCGGTCGCGAGTTCCTCATGCGCGCGCACTTCGGCCTCCCTAGCGTCCGTGGAGGTCAGCATCTTCTTCCGCTGCCTATACCTACCCATCCTCACCAAACTATATAGAGCACGAGTCGCTGGACAAGCGCGCTCCCATCACGGTCAAATTCGAGATCCCGTACTTCACCGTGTCCGGTATCCAAGTGCGTTACCTCAAGATCGTTGAGAAGAGCGGATACCAGGCGCTCCCCTGGGTGCGGTACATCACGCAGAACGGCGACGACTACAGGTGTGGTTTCTGTACCTATCTGATGTCCCCCTTGACTAATGCCACGCGCAGCTTGCGGACGGCACTGGAGAAGGGCAGCGCGCCGATCGTGCCCATGTAAGCGGGAGCTTGGAGCCTGGAGCTCGAGCGGGGAGGATTGCCGTTGCCATCGCTCGCGTTGGTGTGTTTGTAAATACTGGTGGAGGATTGTACAAGAGTGCATCGATGGCACTGTACAAACGGATCGACGCTTGAACGCACATTATATCGTCCGGGTGAAAATGGGTCCCAGGTGAGAGAGCGTTCTGCAGGGTAACCCTCATCGTGTACGCTCTACAGGGGGCGCGTAGTAGCGAGGCGCTGGTGATGAGAGAGGGACACCCCCACTAGTTGACGAGAGGTGAGTACCGTTGGTTACTCGTATGTTAGCTATTCATAGTGTACTGACCACTGTCAAGCAGGTGCGATCTTTCTTGTTTGATGCACCCATTTTGCGGGCATATAGCAGCCCTCTACGAGGTTGCTTAGGGTGCGCTCTCGTGCTGTCCAGACTACAGTGAAGAATACTTCACGCTGGCTCGTGTTAGTCCAACCATAGCTCGATCACACTGTCGCGACTCGCCGAGCTTACAAAAATTAAGACTGAGGACGATAACAGCCGCCGAAAGGTATTTGCTGACCGCTTGGTGCTGGCAACTTTTGTCTATCTGACGTCCCCAGCGAGCTGGACGGAAGAACTCAAGCCCATAATACCGACATGCAGCCTTTATGTCGGGATACGCATACCGCATGGAGAACTTAGGTCGGTTTCCCAATTCGCCATCGCCAGGCCCGCGTCGAGTCAAGACAGGACTTCCAAAAGCGTCATCGCTGCGACCCACTGTGCCCCGCTTCGGGGCCAATTGTCCATCGATAACGGCGTCTCCGTGGACTTGGGCTGGTCAGTATGCGCCTGTGTCTAGCCTTGCACAGCATAAGCGGATCTGAACTTCGGCCCTTGTTCTTCTAGCTGCATCAGATAAAGGCGGTCTCTCACCGCACCGCTGCTCGTCGCATTTCTCAAACCACGTCCATAGTACACTCTGCTCACTGTCGCTCCCCCCGGGCATAGGAACCCAGAATCTTTGTTGCACTGGTACGTATCCCCACATTTGCTCGGAAGACTTGTTCACGTATATTGACTCACGACCGAGATCAGGTGCAGTTGTTCTACAAAATGCCTCGTCCCGAAGTCATCGCAGCTGCCTTAGAGGCACTCCTCGCGAATCTCTCCGGCTTCCCAGAAGTTCTCTTCCAAGCCAATACCACGCGCACGTCTGCACGCGTCTCCATTGGAGCAGTTGGCTTAGTCGTTCTTAGCAAGCTGAGTTTCACTACCGGCTACTACAGCAACATCTCCTACGATATTGAAATCAGACATGCGAGCCTTGCTGCCGCACGTCACCTCTCCGTCTACGTCCGACACCCGTCTCTGACGAATCTAGTGGCAAACCAGAAGGCAATGGCGAATGCGCTGGAATATCTCAGGTACTCTGAGGACACGATCCATTGTCGCGATGTTGATGCACGCGACTTCGAGGCTGCGTGATTGTGCTCTGCGCAAGGTGAGCGAGACTGATGTGAATTACTTCCTTTACTAGAGATTTCGCTCACACATGATAGCGGTGTCTTAGAGCTTTCCTAGCTGATGGTAGCTCAAGACGATGATTCTAATTCAGATCGGATGGGATTGTATGATGTGTCGAGCGAGTGTATCAATGATTGGGAGGATATTCGTCCTATTGAGCCATAGCCCACTGTGAACCCCAAGCCGTACACGCCGTCGAGCCGAGAAGAGCATGAGTCGTAAAGGAGGTATGTTGGCGGCGGTTAGATGAGTTCGTTTATCGAGGTGCTTGAGGGCCATCTATTCGGCAGGACGTTTCCGGGTCCTCAGGTAGAAGCTCTCGCAGAGCTCAACTACTGGTAGCAGGAAGCGTATTACGAACAGCATTCGGCGAGCCGTCCGAGCTGTTGGTCGACACCGACACACCGTGTGACACCCTTGCTCCTTGCCGAGTAGCCACCGTGCATACCATTGAGCGATCCAAGGCACCTTCCTCCCATCGTACGAGTACGACTGTTTGCGAGATAAATCAGGGTGTAGAGATACTAGGTTCACAGGACTGACCTCGATCACGTCTTGACAAAGTCGGCCAAGACAGTATACATCCCAGGAGTACGGATCAAAGTGTTTGAGATCATCAGGAGGAGGTATTTGAGTAGGTGGGAGGGTGATTGCGTGCTGAACTCCAGGCCCGAGTCTGAGCTGCTTTGAGGTATTGAAGTCGATTAGGTATATCTTGCGTGCGACCACGCTGGGATGGTACTGCGCATCATATGGCAGCGCGGCAATTACATTGCCTTCGCATATATCCTACGATATCGAGCACATTTGTGGTAAGCGACGACATGCGATAGTATTCGGAGAGCGTGGCATACCAGGTGTGCGATGTGCAAACTATGCAAGTACTCTACACCCTAACGACGTTGCAGCTTGCACCGTTAGGTTTCGCGTAGTCCAACCAGATAGAACAACTAACCTCCGTCAGTTGGCAGAACATGTCGAGGAGTTGGCTCGGTGACCGGTTCGCATCTTCTACCAAGGAGCTCAGAGTATTGACGTATGGCATGATGAGTAACGGGTGTCCTTCTCGATAGATGTCACATGGAATTGTGTGATTGCGAGGAGAGTCAATGTCGGAGAGCAGCCGTTCATAGATCTGTAGTTCCTCAGTATCGAGGTCAAGGACCTTGACGACGTAAGCCGGTTTGTCCGATGCGGCGCGGAAGACTACGGCCTGCCGGCATACTTCAGGTTAGCACGATCGCGGTTCAGTCACTAGGCAGGCTTACTGGTTTCAGGGCGTCCGTGAGAGTGATACCACGCCTATGCATCTCCGGGTGGTGCAAGAGGCGTTCAGGCACTCCGCCCAAGCGGACAGAACCATCAGGAAAATAGGCGAACCATGGAGGGCCGCCGTTGGTCGATTCCATCTGCATTCTTAGACGAAAGGAACTGAGGATGAGTTGTCAGAAAGCCTGGGGGCGCTACGTCTGAGTCTGAAGAGGACGTGGATTAGTTTTGTCGTGAGCAGCACTTATACTGTATGTCCCGTCGTGGCAACAATAGCTTCCAGTCTGAGTGAGACGAGTGCAACAACAAGGTTGCAACTTGCCGCCTATACGCGGCCACGTGGTGGTCTCTCTCCTCACTACTAGCGCCGACGAGGCGCGTCCTGCCTTGGGCCGCGACGACTCGGACTGGGGCACGCCGCAATGTCTCTCGAGTATTGCGGAGTGTTTCCCTCAAGCTTGCGGAAGAGACGGGTATAAACCGGTATCCCCGTCATTCAAGGAGGTCAGTGTGTAGTTTCCTCCGCTGTCTATACCTAATCATGCTTACTATACTGTTATGACGAGCCTAGATCGGTCACGCGGTGGCTGAGCTAGGGGTCACGTCGCCTCGAAGAGTAACGATGAGGCGAGTCAGGGATCGAAGATCTTCTGAGAAGAGGCGAGTCGGGGTTCGGTGAATAGGCAATAGATAACCAGATCGAGCTGAGGTTCTTCGAAGAAGATCCTCGGCTTATATATACATGACCGAGACTAATAATAGACCGGATCAATGTTCAGTACGGCTAAGTATAGCTGGGGCTGACTGTACATGGGAATAAAGGTGACGTATCCTGAGAATAACTGACGTGGCACTGACGTGGCATGGGAGAGTAGAGCTAAGTATACAACACAATGAGTAAGCCGCAGCAGGCTCGGCCTCCGGAACGTAAGCACGATACATAAGCATAGGACAAGTCACGAGACCAAGACGTAACCGTAACCGTAACAGTGTCCGTGTCACGCACCGTCGTAACATTACCCCCTTCGTATGGTCGACGACGACCTCGTCGTTCACCAATAATATTCGCAATTGTTGAGCCCGTCCGGGCCCTGTAGACCGCGTGCGGGGTCGTCCATGGTAGCGTCCGCGAGTTCGACAGGGGCCTGTACTCCCCAGGGTGTGTTTGCGTGCGCGTTCCTCGTCGCTTCCTCTAGTGAACTCGGGTAGAACTGCGAGTTGTTCGTCAAAGCCTGGCCGTACGGGGGCGGCGGTATGACCGGGGCTTCTTCTGGGTATGCAGGTGCCGTAGTTGCAGGCCTCGTCGCGGGTTCGTAAGACAGCGAGTGCGTTCGGAATTGAACGTCTGCAAATGGAACCCGAGGAACCGGCGCTGAGGGTCCGGGGTTGGCGGTGGCTGGACCAGCTACCTCTGGAGCGTAGGGCGTTGGTGGTCGCACTTGTCGCAGCGACGTGCGTCGCGCTACACGAGATTCGACTCCTTGTTCGCGTCGTCGTTGTATTATCATCGCCTCTCGTGCTCGTCGGGTGTAACTGCGGTGGTCGCGCGGTAGGTACGTGTAGTCTTCCCGCGAAGATCCAGGGATGGTATGGTACGCGGCGGGTCGTTCGCCGGACGGAGGTTCAAGCAATGGGAGGAGATTGCGAGTGTACGGCTGGTGTCGAACGGTGAAGGAAGGGGATTCCATATGTTGAATGAGACCGCGTCGCCCTCGACCATTGCGGAGTTGGAATCGGCCGACAGACGCTTCGACAGAACGAGCGTACTCGGTGACTTCTTGCGCCGATTCGAGGATGCGCTCGGCGTCGTCTTCATAGAGGTGAGTGATGTCGGAGACTTCCTTCCTTATGTCGTTGACAACCTCCTCGACGTGATCCAGCGCTTCCGCGACAGTCTTCATGCTTCTCTGTATCCTGCCGAGTTGGCCGCGGGCGTCTTCTCTGATCAGAGACGCCGACCCTCGCAGGTTGACCAGATGCTCGCCTATGTGGCCGAACTCCCGCGCGTTGTTGAACATGTCCCGATACCTGGCGAGTGGGTTGACTAGCTTGGGATCGGCGCGCACTGCGCTGATGAGGGGTCCCGGATCCGTGAGGAGAGCGTTGATGAGCCTTCGTCCTTCTCGCGAAGTGGGTTGGTCGACGAGGGAGTCGTTTGTAGCGAGCGACTCTAAATCGGACGTCTCGTCCGGTTCTTCGGGGTCACTTTCCGCTTTGTCGGTCGCGTCGTCGTACGGAGGAGGGGGAGGAGCCGCAGGAGGAGGAATGTTTTCTTGGTCGCTCGGGTTCAGCGACTGCTCGGTGGTGACTGAGAAACTTTCCGGAGTCAGGTTTTCCGCAAACTCGAAGCTAGGCATGGTTGGGATAGATGGGGAGGCTGTCGGCAGGGATGTCGCGGTGTTCAATGATGAACTCGACGATGTGAAGGTAAAGGACGGCGTAGGCGAGAATCCAGAGGAGGGTGAGCAGGAAGGTGATGGTCATGCACACGACAACGATCATAGGGTTCGTTCGTCGTCAGACTCGTTGAAGCGAGCGGGGATTCTTATCGGAAGTGGGGGTGATCGGTTGTCGGTGTGATGGAACTCGCGCTCGAGAGAGTCGTGGGTGAGGCACGATGCGACACAGAGAATTGGGAGGCAAATGGTAGCTGCGATGGTGGCGACGATGGTTGCGGGAACGGCGACAATGACGTAAGCAAATCGTCCGATGAGATGGGGCATTCACCAGGTGCTGGAGGGGTCGCGGTTCTTGAGTGTTCGCTCAGCGATGCGGGTGTGGAGATCGGAAAGATTGAAGTGGAGGAAGGTGAGGATGGAAGCGAGGACAAGGGTGCAGTAGAGAGCGAAGATGAGTGCGGGGGATGGTTGGTCTCGGAGGGTGAAGTGGAGGAAGGCGAGTGTGGCGGAAACGAGGACGGCGCAGTAGAGGATGTGGAGTGATTCGAGAGAGGGCATGGTGAGAGATTCAGGCGAGTTTCTTCGCCTTTTTATACCTCTCGAGGATCTCGGCAGCATTCGGCAGGAGCGCTGACTCAGGTTCCCATGTGTTTTCCGCTGATGAGTAACCCCGCCACTTGATTTGAAATCGGGGTTTTCCTCGGATCATCTTGTGTCCCACAATAGCTTCGACCTCGTACTCTTCTTCTCCGTCAACCAGGTCAGGTGGGGGCCTCGTGTGATTGGGTCCATGGGTGTCGTTTTCCTTATAGGGTGTCAGGAAACACGCATGAAACACGGGGTGGATCTTCCACGACTTTGGCAGTTCTAGACGGTATGTGACCGGTCCGATGACCTCGGTGATGCGGAACGGCCCTTCTTGTTTGGGTGCCAGCTTCCTCAAGGCATACGCAAGGTGCAGGTTCTTCCCTTCTAGCCAGACCTTCTGTCCTTTAGCGAATTGGGTGAACTTCCCTCGATACCGGTTGGTCATGACGTTCCGTGCCAGTTCATGTGCTGCTAGTGCTTCGTCTCTTGCTTTCTGCAGGTTCGTAAGTCGTTCTTGCACTGCTGGGACATTGGTTCGGGGGTATGCCAACGGTATCAGTGGAGGATCGTAGCCCATCATGAGGTAGAATGGCGACGCGTTTCGGGCCGAGTGTAGGCGTTGGTTATGCGCGACTTCCGCATCGGTGAGATGTTCTACCCATTCGTCGGGTCTTCCTTCGCAGAATATTTGGAGATAGATTTCAAGTTCCTGGTTAATTCTTTCCGTCTGTCCATTGGTCTGCGGATGATAGGCTGTGGAGGGTGACAATGTGATTCCAAGGAGTCGTCCTAGTTCTTTGGTGACGTTGGATACGAACTGGGGTCCTCGATCTGAGATGATTTTGCTGGGTAGTCCAAATCTTCTATACATGTGTCGGTGATAGAGTTCCGCTGTTCCGATTGCATCCACCGTCTTCTTGCAGGGTGCAAAAATCACCCCCTTCGTAAGGCCTTGGTCGACCACAACCAGAATACTGTCATAGCCATGCGATATTGGGAGGTCTGTGATGAGGTCCATGGTGACGTTTTCGAATGGTCGAGTGACGCCTGTAGCAGGAATTGCTTGTGGCGGCGGTGTCGTGGGGTGTGTGTTCGGTTTTGCTTGCTGACAGATGGCGCAGCCTTCTACGTATTTGGATACCATGGTGTACATTCCCGGCCACCAGTAGGATCTTTGCAAGAGTTCTAGCGTCTTGAATTTGCCTGGATGTCCGGCGGCGGGTAGGTCGTGATGCTGTTGCACGAGGTCGGTTCAGAGAGTTTCGTCTGCAGGGACATAACAGCGATTCTTGTAAAAGACCAGTCCTTCTCTTTCGGACCAATCCGTCAGGGTGCTTCGTATTGGCGGAGGTCCGTGGTTCCGTAGCGCTGCCAGTGCATTGCAAAACAGGCGGTCTTGTTTTGCTAGTTCTTGAAACCTCGGTGCGACGGCTAGGTCGACTATTCGAACGAAGAGGTTATCTGGGAGCATTGTGCGTTCTACATTGTCATTGTCGGTTCCTTGTCGGTGGTCCGGTCGTCGTGATAGGGCGTCAGATTGGACCATGGCTGTTCCAGGTGTATGTATTAATGTCATGTCGAATTGGGAAAGGAAGAGCGCCCATCGTGCTTGGCGTCGGTTCAACTGTTGTGGATTTCGCCAGTAGGTCAAGTTCTTGTGGTCGGAGAGTATTGTTACTGGATGCCCTGATCCTTCTAGGTAGTGTCGCCATGCTTTAAGCGCTCGAATGATCCCCAATAGTTCTCGGTTGTAGATTTCATAGTTCCGTTCCGCTTCGGTGAATCCTTCCGATAGGTACGCGCAAGGTCGCATGTCGCCGTTGATGTCGCGCTGTCGCAAGACCGCTCCAGTTGCCCATTGAGATGCGTCCGATTCTACTAGGAATGGTTTGGTGACATCTGGCATCTGCAGCACGGGGGCCGTGGCGAAGCGGGTCTTGAGTTGGTCAAATGCTTTCTGGCATTCTGCGGACCATTCCCATTTGGTGTTCTTCTTGGTGAGTGCGTTTAGCGGTTGTGCGATCTCGGAGAAGTGGTCAATGAAGCGTCGATAGAAGTTCCCAAAACCTAGGAATGATCGGACGTCCTTTACGGTCGTTGGTTCCGGCCAATCGAGAATTCCTTTTAGTTTGACCGGGTCCATCGCAACGCTATTTTCCCGAATGATCATTCCTAAGTATTCCACTTCTTCTGCGTCGAAGGTGCACTTTTCGAGTTTGAGGTAAAGGTCGTGTTCTCGTAAGCGTTCCAGTACTCGAAGTGTTCGTCGTCGATGGGTTTCCTCGTTTCCCGAGAATATGAGGATGTCGTCCATATAGATTACCACCCATCCTTCTTCGATCATGTCTTTGAATATGGAGTTCATCATGGCTTGAAAGGCGGCTGGCGAGTTGCGGAGGCCAAAGAACATGACCATCGGCTTGTATAGGCCCGAACTGGTTCGGAACGCGGCTTTCCATTGATCGCCATCCTTGATTCGTACGTTGTTGTATCCTGATTGTAGGTCCAGCTTCGAAAATATCTTGGCTCCTCGAAGTTTGTCGATTAACTCCGGGATCAGCGGTAAAGGATATTTGTTCGGGATGGTCCCTTCGTTCAGGTAGCGATAGTCTTGACAGGGTCGCAGTGACCCGTCTTTCTTCCCTACAAAGAAGAATGGTGATGACATGGGGGACTTCGAGGTTCTGATGTATCCTTTTCGCAGGTTTTCTCGCACGAATTCTTCTTCGGCTTCCAGTTCTTTGGGCGTTAACTGATACCGCTTGAAGTCCTTTGGTACAAAGCCTTCCTTCAGTTCAATAGCGAGATCCCATGGCCTAGCCGGTGGAAATCATTCTGAGGCTTTCTTCTCGAAGACACTGGCGAATTCCTGATACGCCGCCGGTAGCATCTCTTTGAATGTCTTCGGCTTCTCCTGCGCCTGTTGCTGCTGTGCCATTGCCATAGCGGGATTGACCTTTGCTCGTATCCAAACATTGTTGGCTATTGCAAAGCGTATTCCTGTTGGTGCCTTTCGAATTCGTCCGATGCTGGGTCCTGGTCCTACACGTGCGTCATCATCGTGTTGGTGTTCATTGGTCGGGGGGTTTCCTGGTCTGGGAGCGTCTCCATGCCATTCAACTGCGTGCGGGTGAGCCGTTCTGTCCATTTCGTCTCGTAGATATGCGATCAAAAGTTCTTGGTCATCTGGTTCTTCTTCTGGCTTGATATCCAATGTAGTAACTCGTCCAATGTCTTCGTATAGGGGTTCTTCGTCTTTGTCTTCTTCTGATTCTGTTTCGTTCGCGGGGTCTTCTTCTTCTTCTATTTCCCTGGGTCGTCCTGTGAATGGATCTTGATCTGGGAACCACATTTCTCTGAGGTGCTCGACGACCGTCTTGACTACCTTGCCAGGGTCGATATCCAGTGTCCCTGCTGTGAAGTCGATGTTCGCATTGACTCGTTGAAGCCAGGGGAGTCCTAGAATGATTGGTTCCTTCTCTAGCGATGTGATGAGGAATCGGATGATGTGTCGGTGTCCTCCTGCTTCGACTTCGATCGAAGCGCACTTCTTGATGTCGCCTGCCTCGTTTCGGGTTCCGTCCGCATTGAAGACTCAAATAGGCTTCTTCAGTTTCGTGAGCTTCAACTTCTGCTCTTTCGCGAATCGGTAGTCCATGAAAGTTTCTCCAGCTCCTGTGTCGATTAGGGCCTTTGCTTCGATGCTTTGATCCGTATGAATAAATAGCGGTATTCTCATAGACTGCTTCGAAGTCTGCGCTACTATTACATTACGGATCGTCGTTCGCGGTCGTGACGTCGATGCACGCCGGTTCTTCAAAAACCCTCGTCCAGGAGGTCGGATACTACGTCCTTGCGGTCTTCTTTGTCATCGAGGTCCTTGAGAGCGAGGCGGATGCGTGCAGCGATGAGCTTCTTAGAGGAGTTAGATGCTCGAGTGGAGGTGGACTTGGAGTCGTCGTCACTGTCCTCTTCTTCGGCTACCTCCGTGATTCGGGCTTTCATCTTCCCCTTCCGGTCTCCGTTCTTCCCCTTCTTGAGGGGGCATTGGCGTGCCAAGTGTCCTACTTGATGGCAATTGAAGCACCTTCCTTCTTTGTAGTGCTTCTCGCGTTCTTCCGAAAGCATTCGGTCATCGTCCATGGTGTCGGGGTCTCGTTCGCACGTCCTGTGTTGACGCGGCTTGTAGGTAGGGTTGTACGTGGGTTTTCCCTTCCCGTCGTATGTCTTGCTAAGCAACCATTGCTGCTCCAGTGTCGTGGCTCTCATGTAGAGGGTGTTCGTGTCGTTAGGCATGGGGTACATCCTGAAGATCTTCTCGCGTAGCGGCCTGTTCAATCCTTCGTAGAAGAAGTCGGCGATGATGCGATAGTCGGTGATACCGCAGCGCGAGATCAGGGATTTGAACTCCGTGATGTACTCCTCCACTGGTCGTTTGCCCTGGCGGACGCTTCGCAGCAGTACTCTTGCACTGGCCTGAGCGTCGACGTCGTCGAAGGCTTCAGTGAGTTGCTTGGAGAAGTCTCGCCACGTGCCCCAGTTTAGAGGCGTTCCTGGTCCTTGTTTCTCCGCTTGTGCCTGTGTGTCTTCGATAAACGACCTCGCCCATGCTCCGGATGTCCCTCCGTTCATCAGCATGAGGCAGAAGATGATCTTCTTCTGATCGGTGTTGTAGGCCGCTTCGTTGATAGAGAGGTACAGCATGCATTTCTGCAGCCATTCAACAACCTCTCCTCGCCTCCCTTCAAACTCCGGGGGCATCTTCAGTTTCATCTCGGGGGCCCGCTCGTATCGCGGTTCGACGAGTGGTGCGGGGGCCACTGCCTGGGGTTCCTGCTGCCCTTGTTCAGCCATATCTTCTGATTCGTCTGAGGTGTCTTCCTCGGTTCCTGGTGCGGCGATCGGTTCTTCCGATTCTTCTGTCGAGCTCTCGCCTTGCTGAGAGGTGTCTTCTGATTCGCTGCTGCTCGCTACTTCTGCTCGAGAAGTTCGTGGGGTGGTGAAGTCGACTGGGGATGTCGGCAGCGAGTTCGGTTCTGTTCGGGTTTCTGTCTCCGCGGGTGCCGCTGGTTCCTCCGGGAGTTCTTCTTCGGCTAGTTCATTGTACTTGACACAGTATTCAGGGGAGATTCAAAGGCACTCTTGCCAGGTGAGTGGATGGGGAGCGAAGTGCCACGATTTGTCCTCCCAGTAGACTTGGTCTTCTCCGTAGTATGCTAGCTTGGTCTCCTTGTTTGCCGAGTAAACTGTCGGCTGTTCTTCCGTTCCGTCGGGTTCAGGCGCACTCTATTTCAGAGCCGCGCCGATCGGTGTCGTCTGAATCTGGGTAGATTGACGGCGATTTGTGAGCTCGATCTAATGTTATGACGAGCCTAGATCGGTCACGCGGTGGCTGAGCTAGGGGTCACGTCGCCTCGAAGAGTAACGATGAGGCGAGTCAGGGATCGAAGATCTTCTGAGAAGAGGCGAGTCGGGGTTCAGTGAATAGGCAATAGATAACCAGATCGAGCTGAGGTTCTTCGAAGAAGATCCTCGGCTTATATATACATGACCGAGACTAATAATAGACCGGATCAATGTTCAGTACGGCTAAGTATAGCTGGGGCTGACTGTACATGGGAATAAAGGTGACGTATCCTGAGAATAACTGACGTGGCACTGACGTGGCATGGGAGAGTAGAGCTAAGTATACAACACAATGAGTAAGCCGCAGCAGGCTCGGCCTCCGGAACGTAAGCACGATACATAAGCATAGGACAAGTCACAAGATCAAGACGTAACCATAACAGTGGCCGTGTCACGCACCGTCGTAACACAGTGTGCAAGTCTTTGAGTTTTGTGCGTGCTCAAGGGTGACAAGCGCCCGTGACATAAAACACGTGGCATGGTTCACATCCCCACAGGTGCGCTGACGTGGCCTGCACAACTTGTCCTCTGACCACCACCATTACGACTATGACTGCTAGTAGCTGCATACCGTAAGCTCACCCACTACCTCAGGTTCTCAGTAACCAGCTAGCCCTCGTGACCAACTCTTTGCTCTACATGCTACACATTCTGCTCTAGCTAGGTGACTGTCTCTGGTGCATCCCGAAGGTATGTATGTACACCGCTACTCCTCCGGTTCAACGATAATCATCAGGGATGTTCCAGCATATTGGACAGCCATCTACTCAGGTGAGTTACTTTTGTTACCTGCACGTCATTGTCAGCTGCCAGACAGGGCTTGCGGCAGGTGAGGCAATTCCTGCAACGGTACCTAAGGTCAGTATGTGCCCTAGCTTTGTATAGTGAACTCATGTCTGACTAGTGTCTGGCTTAGCAGTCTTCCCATAACGAGGCCTGTCTGTATCATCAAGTAGCAGCTACACGTCCGGTACGTTACCAGGTGTGCAGACAGTAGTATGCGTGACCGAGTAGAATAGTTTACTGTTGTATTACAACTTTGTTTGAATATATGAGCTATGTACTGCCATGCGAGCTGCGTTGGTGTGAACAGTAAGGCTGCATGGTGGCTACTGTACGGAAACATCCCTCCTTTAACTGTCTATTCCGGTAAAATACGCCACTAATTAGCAATGGACTCAAGTATTTAGCGATAACTGACTAATCGGGAAAATGAGCGAACATGTTTACCCATTTTCACTCATTTGCTTGGGGGAATTTTCCTGATGCAGATCACTTCGACACGCTATGCATGGTGTGAGGTCGGAGCTCTTTCCCTTCTCACTGACCCGCTCTTACCTTTGACTGTGCAGATGCCCCCGTATCGATGCAAGCCTCAGACGTGCGTTGTCGGCCACCCAGATAGCCCATGGAGAGGTTGTTGCGGCCCTCACACAATTTGACGACTGGTATTGCACGAGTATCTAATGTACTTAAAGCCCTGATGGCGGAGTGGTCTGCCAGACGATTGTGTTTGCGGCAACGTTTGGGTTCGAGACCGCGAGCGACGCATTTTCCTCGAGCTCCTGAGGAGGGGGTTGGAACCGGACGCGAGTTGGAACCCGGACCTGTGTGCGGTTCCAACTCGCCTCCAGTACTCGCCGCGACGCAATTGCGTACTCAGTTGGAACCGGACGGCAGTTGGAACCGTACAGAGGTTGGAACCGGACCTCGTGCCAACTTGTCTGTAGTGCTCCCCGCGATGTTGGTTTGGTGCCGAAGTTGGAACGGTTCGAACCTGGCACCGTCTAATAGACGGCCAGGTTCCAACCGCGATACTGAAGTCCCTCATTCTATCTGCCTTAGGGGCACTCCTCCAGAGCCTTCCGTCATTGGACGGAGCGTTCTACAAGGCGGATACCTCTGAGGTAGAGACGGTTGTCTACTTTGGGGACGCGGGTTCGATCCAGTTCCACAAACTCGGCTTTACTCCCGGCAGCTTCAGCAACATCCCCTACGACATGATCATCATGCACCCCAGTCTTGGCACGGCACGTAAACTTACCATCTATGTTCGACACCCGTCCGCCACCAACTTGAGCGCCAACCAGAAGGCGATTGCCAGTGCGATCGAGTATCTGAGGTCTACGGAAAACACAATTCGGAGTCGTGACGTTGATGCACGCAACTTCGAGACTGCATAGTTGCGCAATGCATACGGTAAGTGCTTGACAGACCACATTCTCGAGGTGGCTAACAGATATCTCGAGCTAGTGATGCTCACGGCCAGCTGAAGGCAACTGGAGACAATCATCGATGGAAAGATCTGAGAAACTTGTAATTATAAGAGTTACGCGGTTCGTGCATGTATGATGATAAGCGGGATCGCCAAACGAAACGTTACGAGGAGTCTATCCTGATCGACACCACCTCACATCAGCATTTTGACACCTTGACTTGGGGCTGGTTTCAAGTAATCCAAGGCGAACAAGTCAGAACAAGTCACTGGCTTCACAACGCGAGTCCCTTTTCTTCACCAGTTGGGTCTCGACTTGAGAATGTATATAAGTGGTCCAAGTAATATATAACCCCAGTAAGACAGCATCAAAGGACCTACGAAGACGAAGGAAATCCCACAATGACCCATTGATCAGACTTCATTGCAGACTTGAGTGTGGCTTATGTCGGACTTCTGAGGACACTACACATGCCAAAAGCGCTAGTATATTATGCAGTAAACCGTACTACATGTGTTGCACTCTACAGGTATACACAGATAGGCGGAGAGACGACAGGGTAGATGGAAAAACTAGTAGAGACGGCAGGCTGATGTGCTCCGCAAGTGGTTGAGCACCCGGGCCTTTGTATCGTACAGCTGGTTGAGCAGCGCAGACGCAAGTACTGCGAACTTGAACATTGGAGCGTGGACTGATCTACAAGGACGGAGTGAGTGAGACATCCACTTCGGTTTCCGTCATACGTGCCATCGCTAGTCCGGGTCTGACATGATGTCGGACTCAGTCATCTCCACGTCGCTCGCGGACTCGACCACAATAGCTTGCTTCTCTTGGGTCGACTTGTGTTCATGGAAGAACTTCCGGGCGTCATCGATCAGTTCGCACCAGCGCGTCTCTTCAAGATTCTGCGCTCGCTTGAAGAGCTCGGCGACCTTCGTAACCGCCTTCACGGTGCCCTTGCTAGACACGATCACAGGCCTGTCATTCCAGTTGTCGGACGAGAAGTACCCTGGCTGGCCCATGGCGATGACCTTATGTCCGGTCGACCACACCCGAAGAGCACGCTCAACCTGTAGGCATGTTAGCTGGAACCCAGGTGTACTCAGACGGAAGGGCACCAACCGCAAGCGTGGCCAGAATGAGAGCACCGCAGGGCCGTATATCTTCACTGCCGTTGAGGTCGCGAAGCTCGAGAGGGACGGACTCGACGACGGGGATGTGGACGACACCAAAGGTCTTCAGAATGAGGTGGCTGCCGAAACTTCCCTGTCCTGATGTGTTAGGAGTCAAATCGTCCCTTACTTAGGCGTGTGTACAAACCTGTTTCTTGCCGTCATTGCGCCATTTGCGCCACATGAACGGCGCCTTCATAGCCGCAACCGAGGTGCCGAGTTGCTCTTCGACATAGCGGATGCGCTGCTCGGGCTCGAGCATACGTTCCTTGATGAAATGGTTGTTGAGTACCACAAGTGCAGCGGAGGCAAACTTGCCATGCCACTCTGTGACGCGAGAGTTCGTCTACATAGCTTTCGGTTAGCACGTCTGTCAATGAGCAAGTGGAATACTCACGAGCGAGAAGATCACGTCGTTCTCTTGAACAACGTGGGCCGAACGAGGGAATACACGCATGAAGAGATCTTGACGCTCGCCTAGGGTCAATGTGTGCCAAGGTGGGAGGGTGCTGAGGTGAACACGGGTAAGAGGAATCAGCTCGTGCTGGAATTGTCGGCGCATGGAGGCGTCGAGGTCGTTCGTTGTCCAGCGGACACGGCCGTTCGATCCGTTGGGTACACCGCGTGGCCGCTCTGGAATACTGGCCGCCGTGTCCACTGCGACATGTTCGACACGTGTGAGATTGTCAACCTGTACAATAGTCAATGTTGCTGGCATCAACAGGTTAGACCCAGCAGACGTACCACTGCACGGCGACCCTTGGTAGGGACACTGCCATTCATTGATTGCTCAGCGTCGGAGGGGGCAAGCTGCTCACGGTCATCAGAGTCAGCTTGATCGTCACGCCAGGTGATAGGCGTCGAGTAGGGTAAAGTGGCGCATTCGTCGATGTCGCTCTCATCGCGCAGCCCGCCATCATACTCATCAAGACCTCTGGTTGCTTCGGATGCGTCCACAGCGACGGTTGTCGTGTGTGAATGAGCCTTCACGCCGCTTGGGATCGGGCGAGGTTTGGGCGTGGTAGGTGGTCTCCTATCAGGAAATACATAATGTCAGTAGTGAGCGTAGTATACATGATTGCAGAGACTTACTTTGCAGTGCCTCTGATCTTCAAGTTCTGAGTTGAGCCTGTACCGCTCCTTGTCTTTTGCACTTGAATGGATGTCTCTACTCGCGTTGGGGTGCGTTCAACCGGAGCGACGCTAGTGGAGTGCGAACAAGTGCCGCGTTCCCAGTTCTTGCGCAGGCCCGAGGGCGCAGCTGAAGTTTTGGTCTTCTTGTTGATTGCGCCGGTGGACTTACTGCTAATGTCGAGGAGGAAGAGGTAGATGCGTTAGTGCGGCGGCCAGAGGTCAGCTCCAGGGTGCATGAGAGCAACATCCAAGAACGTACAGTGCTTCGTCGTGGTCAGGAACAGCCTTGCGCTTTGAGGCAACTTGAACTTCCAGCTCCTTACGTGCGCCTGCGACATCAGAACAACGCGCCTTCTGCTTAGCGCGCTTGGGCACTGTTTGCTTCTTCTCCTCGTCTTCACTGTCCTCCCTAGTGGTGTCGGACTCAGGAAGCTGGTCTTCCTCCATTGCATCGGGATCAAATTCTGACCCGCTGCTGGAGTCGTAGCTCTCAAGGCTTGCCAAGAACGTGGACTTGATTTGACCGCTAGCGGACCCAAGACGGTCCACAGGTGCATCTAGGAAGGGATTCAGCCGTGTTTGCAGGTATGTCTGAGGTCCCCTGTTCCGGCGACGTTGCTGACTACTTACCTCCATCTACCTCCTTCGCGGTATAGGTTTGACCGGCTTCATCTCTCTGACAGGAGCCTGATCCCGGCTCGCGACTCAACGCTGTGGCTTGCCGGGGGGTCGGCTCTGGTAGAACATCGTCAAGGCCCTCGAGCGTCGCAAGTTGATCATGGTAAGGACAGGGCTCACCGTATTCAGGCGTATGCTGGGCCACATCTGACAGCTTTTCAGACCTTTGGGTCAGCGCGCGAGGCTTGGGGCGTGGGGGCTTCCGCCGGGCTTCATCTGCAGCACGGTCCTCGGCTTCCATCTTTGCCTCGATTGCCGCGGCCTTCTGGATGGCTGTATCGCGTGCAGCAACTTCGCGTGCCTTCATTATGGCCTTCTCCTTCCTGGCTGCGGCGGCTTGCTCGCGGCGTTGAGCCGGAGGGATGGGGACACGCTCAGGATTCTCTGGATCCCATCCAGACATGTCCGGAAGACCAGGGTGAGCATTCTGGTTCTTCGCTCGGGTAGTCATTCGAGAGCTTGCTTGCGTAACAGTCTCCTGAGTACTACCTTCCTTGGCCATTGTGTGGTGGGAGTTATAGCGATAGCAGTGGGGTACAGGGATGCAGAGAGCAGCACAACGTCTACGTGGAGACAGAGGGCCTGGGGTGGCAAGCTGGCAGCGAAGTTGGAGAGTAGAGCCAGCACAACGCACTGACCATGCACCCCCAGATACCAACTGCTCGCTGGGACACATGGTCCGCCGCCGGCCCAAGAGATAGTGGCGTATCGCCCTCCCGACGGCCCCCCGTACATCGGTGGCTCAAGCTCCCGCCTGACCCCAAGAGCCATGCCCTTCGCCCTTACGATCTCAAGCACCAGTGTGGGACTACTATCAGTAGTACGTATGTTGTTTACTTCAAACATCCAAGTCGCCGCCGCGGCGGGCGGCCAGTATAGTTCCTTACTCATGGACCTCCGACCCGTCTGCCTCAACGTGAACCTCTCAGAGCCCCTCTTCATTCTCAGTCACTCAAAGTCAAGGTGCGAAGTCGAACTGCATCTGTGTCGTTGCTGTGGAGTGGCTAACACATAGCTCATGATAGTCTATTCACAGCCTGAGTCGAAGTTTCCAAGCACAAGCTCAACTCCATCCGAGTCTTCCTCGCCTAGTACTGGTCCGCTCATCAAGTTTGCGGCCTCAGGCTCCTACACTTCCGTATGCATCCTTCTACCTTTGCGTGTCCTTAGGCTCTGATCTCCGCATTCTCTCGCACAACTGTCCACTCAGTGCACCGCCGTCCGTGTCTTCTCGCACTGCCGTCTCCTTGCACTGCCATCCTCTCACACCGCTGTGAGCCGTCCCCTCCGTCTTCTCACATTGCTGCCCTCTTGCGTCGCCATCCTCTCGCACCACCGTCCTCTCGCGCCGCCGTCCTCTTTTTGCGCCGCCGTCCTCTTGCACCGCCGTCCTCTTGCACCGCCGTCCTCTTGCACTGCCGTCCTCTCGCGCCGCCTTCCTCTCGCACCGCCGTCCTCTTTTTGCGCCGCCGTCCTCTCGCACCACCGTCCTCTTGTGCCATTGTCCCCTGCACCGCTGTGCCCTGTGCTGTCTTCCCTCCCCTTTCCCGCCACCATCCTCTCCCACCACTGTCCTCTCCCACCACCATCCTCTCCCGTCGCCGTCCTCTCCCATCGCCGTCCTCTCCCGTCGCCGTCCTCTCCCGTCGCCATCCTCTCCCATCGCCGTCCTCCCTTGCTGCCATCCTCTCCTGCCGCCGTCCTCCGCTGCCGTCCTCTGCTGCCGTCCTCTCCCGCCGCCGCCCTCTTGCGCCACCACCTGCTCTGGCTGCTCCATCATGATGCGCTGTGAATTCCGTGCCGCAACTATCCCGTGCATTAAAGCAGGGTGCAGGCGATTCTTCGAGACCCTCGCTGGACGTACGCGACATGCACAGGCTGCTCATCCGGGAGCTCAGCAGGCTCCACCAGCGCCTTCTGCAAGTCCGCCACCCTCCGAGTTCGACTTCAACATGGGCATGAACCCTGTTCCCGATGACGAACAGCATTGTCAAGGTCAGCATTAAGCGAGTCCGACACCATCGGTGCCCAGCGAGAGAATGGAGGAAACACATCCTGTCCTTACCGGTACATGGCTGGGCCTCATGTGCAGGAGTCCATGTACTCATAATGATGTTCGTGCAGGCGCTCCGTGTGATGCAGCGGGCCGACCATTGCCACCGGGCTCTCCACCACAACCTCTACCTCCCAAAGGTCCCGATGACTACAACCCATTTCAATCCCGTCCTCAGTTTGAGGTTGGCGATTTTCTGTTCCGCAAGGAACAAATGTCGGCTGGGAATATCAATGAACTCATGCAACTGTGGGCAGCGACGCTACCTCCTGGCCAAGACCCACCCTTTGCTGATGCGAAGGACATGCTTAACACCATTGATTTGATCCCGCTGGTGGACATGCCGTGGCAGGCCTTCATTGTTAAGTACGTTGGCCCCCAACCAGCTCGAGATCCGCCGCCGTGGATGGACAAGGAGTATACCGTATGGTTTCGCTGTCCTCGTCATGTACTACACATGCAGTTATCAAATTCAGATTTCGCTGCGGAGATGGACTACACCCCACGGCGCGTGTATCGTGGCGATGAGCGAGAATATGGGGACTTCATGTCGGGTGACTGGGCGTGGTCCCAGGCGGTAAGCAATCAATGTCTGAATGCATTCCAAGCTCTCATCGACCAACGTAGGACACCATTGGTGAGGATCCAGAGGCAGCTGGTGCTGCGTTCTGCCCAATCATCCTTGGGAGCGACAAGACCACTGTGTCCGTTGCCACTGGTCAAAATGAGTATTACCCATTGTACTTGTCAAACGGCTTAGTGCATAATTCTGCCCAGCGTGCGCAGCGCAATGCGGTCTCTCTCGTTGCCTTCCTGTCTATCCCCAAGAGTAAGCATTGTTGCAGACTCGTGTTTGCTCTGACTTCTAACTCACCGTGTGTCTTGGACATAGCTGATCGTCAGTATGCGAAGGACCCCAAGTTCCGCAAGTTCCGACGTCAGCTTTTCCACACCTCTCTCCACACCATCCTGCAGTCCCTACGGCCCGGAATGACGAAGGCAGAGGTGGTCCGCTGTGCTGACGGCCACTTTCGGCGTGTCATATATGGGCTTGGACCCTACATTGCGGACTACCCAGAGCAAGTGTTACTGTCCTGCGTTGTTCAGGGATGGTGTGCAAAGTGAGTATTCAAATTGTTTTGAACACAGTGCACATTGTTCAATGCATTTTTAGATGTACTGCCCATCACAGTCACCTTGATGGATCTGATGCATCACGGCGTTCTCATGCACACACCCGTGCGCTGTTCGATGTGTTAGATCTCAAGGGGTTATGGGATGAGTATGGCATTGTGGGGGATCTTCTAGTAAGCCTTGGCCTCATCTCACAGGAGTAGATGTCTGACTTTCTTTAGCCCTTTACAGTGGGCTTTCCTCGAGCAGATATTCATGAGATGCTCTCTCCAGATCTGCTTCATCAGGTCATCAAGGGCACCTTCAAGGATCACTTGGTGACCTGGGTGGAGGAGTATCTCGAACTTGTGCATGGTAAGCCTGCAGCTGCTATTATCCTAGCCGACATTGATCATCGGTGAGTAAAATTTGTCCTCCACCTGCATATGCAACATACTCATGGCAGCGGCTGTGTGTAGCATTGCTGCAGTGCCAAGCTTTCCTGGGCTCCGTCGTTTTCCTGAAGGACGTGGATTCAAGCAGTGGACAGGTGATGACTCAAAGGCTCTGATGAAGGTCTGTTTGCATATGTGTTGAGATTTCATCTGTTATGGCCACTTAATCACTTCAATGTAGGTTTACCTTCCAGCCATTGCAGGCTATGTGCCTGCACAGATGGTGCGAGCTCTGAGTGCATTCTTGGAGTTCTGCTATCTGGTGCGACGAGATGTCATCACCACAGGCACATTGGCTGAGATCGAGGATGCATTGTCACGTTTTCATCGTGACCGTGTTATCTTTGAGGAAGCAGGTGTACGCCTAGATGGCATCTCTCTTCCTCGTCAGCATGCCTTGATACACTACTTGCGGCTGATTCAGCTCTATGGTGCTCCAAATGGCCTCTGCTCGTCGATCACTGAGTCCAAGCACATCAAAGCTGTCAAGGAGCCTTATCGGCGGTCTAACCGCTATGAAGCCCTTGGTCAGATGCTGCTCACCAATCAGCGTCTTGATAAGCTTGCTGCTGCTCGTGTTGACTTTTCAGCACGTGGTATGCTAAGTGGTGCTTGCAGCCGTCTTCCCTCTATTGATGAGAAAGACATTTGGGCTGGCCTGGGCTTAGATGAAGACCAGGTTGATGTTGGACCAGCTGAAGCTGTTGAGCAGCAGGCCCTCCTTCAGGAGGATGAGGACTGTGCTCCAGTGGATGATGATGTTCTTGCCACAGTGGTGCTTGCCAAGCGGAAAGGTAAGTTGGATAGTTTCTAAAGTGATTTGTGAATGTTACTAAAATATCCCCTAGCACGTGGATATCCTCGAACCACTGCAGGTGTGGCTGAGTTTGTGGGTGTTCTAGAACTTCCACAACTCATTCGCCACTTTCTGTATGTTCAGGAGTCTCCTGATGAAGAGATTTTGGAAGATGTAGATCCTTCTACCTTCCCTCTCTGCCCACCCCGTGTTTTGGTCTTCCCTTCAGCTGTTGCTGTATTTCATGCTTCTAGTGATCTCTCTGGAGTGAAGGGAATGAAAAGGGAGCGTATCCGTGCATGTCGGTCATGGCGGGGTGGGCCAGGACGATATGATTGTGCGTATGTGGTGGATGATCAAAATCTGCCAGGTTTCCGAGGTTTGGCTGTTGTGCGTGTTCATCTTCTGTTTTCTTTCAAAACAGCTGCAGGTATCTTGTATTCATGCGCCCTTGTCTCATGGTTTGTTCCTTCTAGGGACACTCCATGTGATGAGACAGGCATGTGGATTGTAGAGCCCCAGTTGGATCTGCATGGCTTACCAGTCATGTCAGTGATTTCTTTGGATTGTGTTCTTCGAGCTGCACACCTTATTGGTGTGGCAGGCACTGGCCCTATACCCCCAACTCTTCGACACACAGACTCCTTGGATGCCTTTAATGCTTTTTATGTAAATAAGTATGCAGATCACCATGCACATGAAATAGCATTTTGATGATTTCTAATGTCATCTGAAGTCAACTCATAAGTCTAAAATAAGTCACATAAGTATGTTGGAGATGGCCTGAGTATCTAGCATTACCTCTGAAAGCCTATCAAGTGCACAAAGACGGAAGGCGGTTCACAAGTATGTCGTTAAGTCTCTGAAGTCAAGAAGTTGGGCTGAAGTCAGTGACTTGGCCCAAAGTCACCTTCCAAGTACATGACATCTTGCTGATGCATCTAGAGGAGTGAGAGGTCACCGGTCATCCCGTCTCGTCGTCAAAGCAAAGAATCATGGCGCTGAAGTTATAGCAAGCCATAGGGCCGACATGTCATGTAATACAGAGCGTAACTAAGTAGAAACAGCTGAACGACCCCACAACGTGAGGTAGAACCTCTCGCATAGTGCGATCAAAGGGGCTAGGAGGCGTATGACGGACAACACTCGACGGGCGGTCCGAGCGGTCGGCCGGCATCGACAAACCATATCGCAACCGCGCTCCTCACCAATAAGCCAACGCGCATAGCATTGAGCTGCCCAGGGAGCCCTTTTCCCGCCGCGTGAGTATGTCTGGGATACGCACGTCAGAGCACATCGGCGAGAACCTCTCGGCAGAAATCACCTTGATTACGCTTTGGAAGAGTTGGCCTAAGCAATATACGTCCCAGGAGTAGGGGTCAAAACGTTTCAGCCCCTCAGGAGGGGGAACCTGAGTCGGCGGGAGAGTGATTGCGGGTTGCGCTCCAGGCCCAAGCGCGAGCTGCTTTGACGTATTGAAGTCGATCACATATACTCTCAGTGATATCACACCAGGGTGGAACCGCGCATCATAGGGCAGTGCAGCCACCACATTGCCAGGACATATATCCTAATGCGTTCAACGTAAGCGATGTAATCGAGAGCAAGAGTCAAGAAAGATGGCGTACTAGGTGTGCAATGTGGAGACTGTGCAAGTACTCGACACCCTAGATGACATTGAATTTGATACTAGTGCCGGAGAAATATCTGAGGAGACAACTTACCTCAACAAGCTGGTAGAATATGTCGAGGAGACGATCTGGGGTGCGGCCTTCCGAAATTTGCATGGTCGTTAAGTTGTTCAGGCAGGGCATGATCAACAATGGATGTCCATCTCGGTATATCTCGCTTGGGACGGTATGATTGCAAGGAGAATGAATACCAGCGAGCAGCCGCTCGTAGATATGAAGTTCTTCGGTATTAAGGTCGAACACCTTGACAACGAAAGATGGTTCGTCATCCTGTTCGGCGCGGAAGACCACACCCTACGGGGATACTTAGAATGAGTGCGAACATGGGAGGGCAACCCTTACTGGTTTCAGAGCGTCAGTCAGAATGATACCACGCCGACGCATCTCTGGGTGCTTCAGAAGACGATCCGGAACGCCGCCGCAGTGTTCGGTGCCATCTGGGTTGTACGCCATCCAGGGGGGGCCGTCAGATGACTTGTTGGCCGTACGGGTTGCAATTGACATAGGGCTTCTGCTACCGTGAAGGAAGGAAGGCGGTCTGTAAGGTGTTGTGCTTGGGTGCGAAATGAACTTCACCGTATTTGAGTACAGCGTGGAAACAATAGCCAGGCTGAGTACGGTGTAGTACAATCAAGTAGTGGGGTACTAGGTGACCACGTGGGTGCCAGCCTACGGGCAACGCCACCCACAGGCGCCGAGCGCTTTCTCTTCAATTCGGACGTACGCTTCTCCAGACCGTTGCGGGCAAGAAGAGCCCTTGTCTGTCATGTTCAAAGGTTAGTAACGGAGACTACAAGAATATAATCTCGAACAGTCGGCCGGCGTTCACACACGCACGTTGTAACTTGGCACACCCACGCTTGTTCCCGACAAGCCGTTGCCCATACCAGCGAATGACCTGCGTAGAGCAATAATTGTACAAGAATATGTGTGGGTAAGATAAATTCTCGGAACATTTTGGTCAGCAAACATTCTCTCTGTCTTACGCTTGGAAACGACTCGGAGTCTATCCTCGTGGCGCTGATCACTAGGGTGAGCATCGTGCAAAACCATGCCATCCTGAAGTTGCAAGTTCAACGTAACAAGTCCGAGCGACTTCGGAAATACATTTGTGGGATGACGAAGCATTCGATACACGGACATTGACTCTAATCCATTTATAGATCCACGCTCCTTCGTATACTGGCTTAGAACAACAAAAGCATCCTACATCAGAGTTCGAGTTCGGGCCCAGGAAGTGTACAAGAAGCGTACGGCCGATAATACTCGACGGACTTGCCGCGCTGTTGGGCGGCATCGACATGCTGTATGACAACCGCGCTCATTGCCGATTAGCCAACGCGCGACGCGTCGAGCTATCCATGGGACCCGCTTTCCGTCGGAGGAGTATGTCTACCAGTGCGAAAGATACGAATCATAGCGTATGCATAGCCCGGCTGTCAGCGCTCACCTGCATCAGGTCTTCAAACACATGCCCTAGGCAGTGAACATCCCAGGAATACGGGTCGAAATGTGTCAGTCCATGAGGGGGAGTGATTTGAGTCGGTGGAAGGACAATCGCGCTATGAGCTCCGGGCCCAAGCGTGAGCTGTTTCGATGTGTCAAAGTCGATCAAGTAGACTCTTCGCGGTACTACCGCGGGATGTGATTGCGCATCTTGCGGCAGTGCCGCTACAAAGTTGTCGTGACAGACATCCTACACAATTAAGCGCTAGCAAGCTGAGCACTAACATGTAACGGTTGAGCAGTGCGACGGACCATGTGTGCAATGTGGAGGCTATGCAGATACTCGATACCCTGACGACGACCCTTACGTTGTCATTGACGGTGGCAAATAATCGCAGGGGTTACATACCTCTGCAAGTTGGTAGAACATATCGAATAGATAAGCTGGCGTGCGAGCTTCGACGACCAAACACGTCGTGAGGTCGCGGAGGTAAGGCATGATCAGCAACGGGTGCCCCTCCCTGTACATCTCCATCGGGATGGTATGATTTGAGTGGCAGCGGCCCGTTCCAGATAGTAGCCTGTCGTATATCTGTAACTCTTCGGTATCGGTGTTGAGCACTTTGATAACAAATGCCGGGTCGTCCAACCCTGCTCGGAAGACTACACCCTGGAAGGAGGCTTAGCACGAGTGCGAGAAGGTCATTGGGTATAATGAACTTCACTGGCTTCAAGGCATCGGTCAGTCTGATGCCACGCCGACGAATCTCTGAGTGGCACAAGAGACGGTCTGGGACGCCACCGAAGCGTATCTCGCCGTCTGGGTCATACGCAAACCAAGGGTTACCTTCAGAGGACATGTTGAGGGGAGAGTTTGAAGTCGATCAGAGCGGCGCCGAGAAATGAGTACCTGTAGCCGGGATTCGGCTTGGGGTAGTCACGGGTAGGCGGCCAGGCACTGGCTCGCGTACCGTGCCGGAGATCACACCTGAATTGTGAACAATAGCTGCTAGAAAGAGTACAATAACTTGAACTCACGAGTGGCAGGCCGCTAGGGTCTGTAAACACGCGGCGACGCGGTACAAGTGGGCGAGACACGGCCCCGGGTCCATCTCTGTGGGGGTTTCGTCGCTAAGAGATTGTGCGAGCAGGAGATACTCCCTGATTCCCAGTGTAGAGAGCACTACTTGAGCTTTGATCAATGACTTGAGGGCAGCACACATGATGACGAGAGTGATCCAATAATATCTGTTGCAAAATTACATATATACAGAGAATCGTGACACATGCGGAAGTGGAGTCAATAGACGATACGCAAAAGTCAATAGGGGTTATGCAGGTGAGAGTCCGACCGGCCCAAAAAATGCAGCGCGTGATTCACTACCGAAGAGCGATTTGGTCCGGTGTTTGCATCAGTGATTCGACGATACTCACCTCGGTCCATGATCAATGCCAGTGCGGCTTGTTGAGAGGTGCACGGCACGGCGTTCTAGTGTCCGAGCACCTACTAAAGGTACGCTCGGCGTAAGAGACGTGTTCGCTCACGAGCACGTGCTATGGCCTTGTTCTGTTTCTTCCTCCAGACAGAGGAGCCCGGAGACGACTTGTTTGATGGCACGGACTGCCGTTTGTACAAGTCGTCTTGCTGAAGAGGCGAGGTCTGCGCATCCTCGGATGCACGGCCTGCCACGTCCCTGCCTTGCGTGACCACAGGTTCGAGTGACATGGCATCAGCCTCAGATACCGCGAGGTGTTGAGACAATATAGCCATGTACGCAATCCATCGAATGAGAATGGGGTCATGAACGAGCGGTGTAGCAGCGGCAGCAGGTGCCGTAGCGGGGCGTGTAGTGTGCGAGGGTGTTGCGCCATCGGTTGGAGTAAGAGAAGATTGCCCTTCTGCATGCTGACACGTGCACGGCCGCGATTCAATCGTGTCTTGTGATGAAGGTCCTATCGTCCTGCCTTGTCAGATAATTATTGGAATGACATACATCAGTCGTACCTTCAGCTTCGCCATGGCTCTGTGAAGGCATATATTCCCGCGAGGCGCATCGAGAACTCACACTCCTCTCTGAGGTGCTGACCTAGTGTCAAAAGGGTGAGTACTTCAAATGCAGGGTGGCGTAGTAGGATTGCACAGACAGATATCTTTGCGCGCACGTCTATGACCTCCCTGCACAGGTCATCGCTCAGACCGGAGTACCCTTTGAGCATATTCCGAATATCTTCTCGGAATGTCTTTGCTCCTGCCGTCACGATCCGCAGATCATTATATTGTGATCTGAGACTGCGCGGTACGTGAGTGGGAATCCGAGACACTACAACAACCAAGCTTACCCACGAAGGTGTTCTTCAAACTTAGACGCTGTCTTAGAATCCGGGAATCGTCCCTCTTCCATGCAGGTTCTCATGAGAGCCTCGGTATCCCCCAAGGTCTTTTCAAGGACGAGGACTTTGCGCGAAGGTAGGTTCCTTGTTATGAGCCAAGCTGACACCTGCACAATGACAAACACGATGCTTAACACGGCGAGCGTAACGTCAGTAACGTTCCAACGGTCGGCCATCGCAAGAGGATGAGAGAGTACAGTGAAGTCGCGAAGCGTTTGTGGTCGTGGTGGGGGAAGAAAGTATCGTGCTCTCCCGTCTTTAGTCTGTGAGAAGCCTCACACTGCCCGACGAAGCCTCGCGGGAACCATGCGTATCGATGGCGATGAAGACATGCATGTTTGTTGAACCTGTGCGCATGCGTTCGGAGGCTTTTATACCACGCATTTACGTCCTGGCCAAGCTGCTGGCGGAGAGAGATGAGCGTCAACGATGGCAACGGCTATGCTACCCACAAACTAGCGTATGATCTCTACATGAGAGGGCCGTGGAAACCGTTATGAAGGTTGGAGATAAACTGCAGGACAAGTTCGAGTTCAAGTCACAAGGAAATCGCTTGCGTAGTACTGCTGAGCGCTGAGATGCGATCGGGACCAATCCACGTTCCTGCCACACTATGGGCGCTTCCAAATTAGACACCAGCCATCCGAGCCAGAGCAGTCGACATTGTCTCCAGAACTCTGTGCACTGTGCTCCAAATCCCGCCGGGGCTGTTCGCATCTAAATGTCTGGCACAAAAGCACTTCCGAACTACGTCTACCTGCCCCCCGCAGCCGCGCAGTACTACGCCGACGTTACTCGCAAAGGCGGGTACGGATTGCTGCCCTTCGAGCTAGAATGGCGAGATCGCCAGAAGCAATTGATTGAACGAGGATATCTCCTGAGGCCGCGGTACTCCAAGGACTGGAAACCGTCGTGGATAGGCACCAACATTCACCCCCGTTCTTGCGAAGATTCCATCATCCTCCTCGTGAGTCTTAACCAGACTCTACTTGGGCTTCGTGCTCACGGGTATGACCTCTACAGAACTATCATGTAATCGATGCGACTCGCAATTCTGATGGTATGCGAGTCGCTATTAAAATTGTGGTGAGGGAAAGTGAGGAGCTACATATCGCGGAGTACTTGGCGTCTGTTCGAGGCGAAGAGCACCATTGTGTCACCGCGCTTGACGTTCTCCCGGACCCTATCAACGCTCGCCACTCCCTCCTGGTAATGCCATATCTGCGCCCATTCAACAACCCTGAATTTCAACTTGTCGGCGACGTCGTCGACTTCGTCGGGCAGATGCTTGACGTACGCCTGTCTGGTTTCCTTGATGTTCGCCTTACTGACACAAGTTCTGCGTTAACAGGGTCTAGCGTTCTTGCATAAACACAGGATCGCGCATCGGTTTGCTTGTTTCTTCTGTGTTCTTGGAACAGAGCTGATCTCATTGCAGCGACATAGCAGCCGCAAACGTCATGATGGACGCGACGCCTATCTATCCTGATGGCTACCATCCTGTGCGACTACACCGTGCACCCGACGCAATCCATGATGCAAACCCACTATCGCGCATGGATCATCCCGTCAAGTACTTCTATGTTGATTACGGCCTTTCGGTGCGCTTTCAAGAGGGCGCCGTGCCGCTCGTGAGAGGAAAGGTCGGACGAGATACAGACATACCCGAGATGTCATCAGAGGAGCCCTACGATGCGTTCAAGGCGGACATCTACGCCTTGGGAAACCTGTTTGACAAGGAAATTGCACAGGTGAGTTATGCAACGAGCCTTGCTGATCGACTAGCCGCTTAGCCTTTGCAGCATTTTGACAACGTCAAGTTCCTTCTCCCTCTGATCGAGTTGATCAAGCAACACGACCCCGACCTTCGGCCACCACCGGACGAGCTTGTCAAGATGTTCAAGCAGATGCGTGCCCTTCTCCAGGAGTCCGATCTTCGCAGACGTCTCGTGCCCACGTCCGAGCCGGCTTACGAGCGGCTGTTCAACGATACCGTCGCAGTCGCTCGCGAAGGCTTCAACAATCTCAGGCGCATGGTGGGGCAATCGTGAAAGTTCGCAGCACACCTTGTGAGTTCAACCAGCCCGCATCCACGGGCCAAGCCTGAACATGATTCCTATTTATCTACTTGGAACCCGTTTCCCATCGCCATCGAGCCCTTGATGATACCGATGTCTATTAAGCCCGCTGGCGGACGCTATGTGTACATTAGACCACAGGAAAGTGATGTAGGTTATAACGATAGCGGCAACACAGGTTCTGGCCAAAGGTTCGAAGTCGTTGGCTTCACGCTCAACTGAGCTCTCAATGTACAATGTACAAGACGGACGGGTAACACGCGAGCCACCCCGATGAGCGCATTGAGTGCATGCACCGATAGTATATCTACGTCACAGTCACATTCGGGTGCTTCTTCAGGAGACCGAGGATGAACGTAGGAAGTAGCGACCATACAATTTCTCGCAGAACTCGATGGGGGGTGCGACCAAACGAAGGATGGAAAGCGCCCCACGCACTGTCTGCGCGGTCGGTCGACACCGGCACACGGTGCGACAACCACGCTCTTCACCAATGAGCCATCGTACACACCAGCGAGCCACCCACGGAGAATACTGTCTGCGCTGGGAGAATTTCTGAGAAATATGAACAGCGTCAGGATGTCACGGTGGATGCGTCGCAGTTAACGGTCGTCACTGACCCTGAGTGCCCTCTCGTATACTTGCCCAAGACAATATATATCCCAAGAATACGGATCGAAGTGTTTGAGGTCATTAGGTGGAGGAAGCTGGGTAGGGGGTAGGGCGATCGCATGTTGATAACCCGGCCCTAGCGCGAGCTGTTTTGACGTATTAAAATCGATGATGTACGTTCTACCAGAGACGAGACCGCTGGACGGATGTGCGGATACGTGTTCACTCATTGCAGTGACTATGTTGTTATGGCAGATGTCCTGGATCGTCACCGCAACGCGTCAGTGGCGGCGGCTTGTGCCATGACGATGCAGCTTACCAAGTGCGCAATATGCTGTTGGTGAAGAAACTCAACACCCTGACGGAAAGCTGAGAATACGCTGACAGGGCTCGTATAGAGAAAATAAATACCTCAGCAAGATCTTGAAATACGTGCAAGAGGCGACGCAAAGTGGGACACTGGCCAGAGATGAAGACGTCGAGCGGCATAAGATATGGCATAATCAGCAGCGGATGCCCTTCTCGGTAAATTTCGCACGGGATAGTATGGTTACGGGGTGAGTTAGATTTGCGTAGGAGCCGTTCGTAGATGGGCAACTCTTCCGTATCAAGGTTGAGCACTTTCACAACGAATTGAGGGTGCTCTGTCGGCACGGAACGGAAGACAACACCCTACAAACAGCCTCAGTACAGATTCCGAGCAGCTACATATGAACGCACCGGATTCATGGCGCCAACGAGTTTGATTCCCCGTCGTTCCATCTCTGGATGGTGTAAGAGACGATCGGGCACACCACCCATATGGATAGAGCCGTCTGGATTATACGCTATCCACGGCGGACCAGCACACTGTAGAGACGACATGTCAACCGGAGCAGCTCGGGGTTGGCACGAGCAAATGGCGGTTCCGCGCAGGGTACCCCATCACGGCCAAGTGAAACTGGCGACTGGCCCGGGTGTCGAAACTTAGCGCCGAAGGGCATGAAGAAGCGCCCGAACTTCGGAATCATAACGACACAGACTTGGGTTATCTCGAGCGGAATGGTATGATTGCGCGTTGGGCCCATGTCGGAGAGAAGTCGCTCCTAGATGGATAGCTCTTGGTATCGAGATCGAGGCTGGCAGCATGTTGATGGTTTAGCACGGTCCTACACGTGAGTTCCACAGTGCAGAGGCTCTAGATGATCATCCTTGTCGACTGAGTTGTGACTGCTCGCCCCGACTCGGACTCGGAGATAAGGGTACGCGAAGCGCCCATAGTAAGCTCAGTAAGCAAGTACGCTTATAGGAGTGTAATTGATGCAATTACAAGGTATCAAAGCAGTTTTAGGGCGGTCCCCCGATACTGTATCCGAAAGTCATGGCAAGGGAGAAATAGTATCTATTCCGCACTCGACAGACTACCAACGAGCTCATGTAGCAGTTCTCTTCACAAAGGAACGGCAGAACACGCCCACACCATAGCAGGCCCCAGTCTAACTAGCCCACACTAGACAAGCCTCTTACACCACGCGAACCCTCTCAAGGCAAGAGCAGCCACTTCGCGAGCATCTTCGGGAAGTTCGGCGTCCCGAGGCCCGTGACGGGATCCCAGCCAGGCGTCGCCAAGAAACCCTGCGTGCCGCAGTTAGGGTTCGACCCGTTCGTGATGTCGTTGAACACGCCGTTGAACTGCGGCGAGTAGATCTGTCATGTCGGTCGTCAGCGTCACCGTCTTTTGGAACTCGACGTGCATCAAGAGAAGCGAAGAGCAAGCGCTAGTGCTAGAATGTAAATACTTACAGCGGGGTTGATCCATCCGACGGGCTTCTTTCCGAGCGCCAGCCGCGCGTCGTTCACGGCAGAGAGGATCGCGGCGAAGGTTGGCGCGGACGCGGACGTGCCGGAGATCAGCCTGAACTCGCCGTTCGTCGCGACGGAGTAGTTCAATCTGCATAGAATGCATCAGCATATACACAGCGCGGGTATGTAGCGTATCAGAGCATGCAGGGGGACCACGCACCCGTTGGCGGATACGTCAGGGAAAGCACGGCCACTCGCGTTCCAGATGTTCGACGGATAGCCAGGCGGATACTTCTTAAGGTAGTTCGCGACCGCAGCCTCTTGGAAGTTCGCGCGCGGGAAGACGTTAGAGAATCCACCTCCCGATGGGAACCGCTGGAAGACCGCGCTCTCGGGATCGGTGACCTACAATGATGCACAAGGACGTGTCGGCATCGCGACGAGTCAATAAGGAGGGGGCACAGGCGTACCTTGTGGCCAGGCAAAACTTGAGTCGCGCCGACGGAAGTAACGTACGGGCAGCCGCCAGGGAACGTCGGGCTGAAGATCTTGCCGCCCGCGACCTGGTTGCCGTTCTCGTCGAGGCAGACATCGTTCCTCCCTCCGACACCAGCATCGCCGGAGGAATAGACGAACGTCACACCAGTCAAGCTGAGCTAGAAAGCACGTAGAAACCGTGTTAGCAGGAAGTCCCCCGCATGACAGATGGGATGAGGCAGCACCTTGCCGTACTCGGCGCACTGTCGCTGCATGTACGCAGGGGTCAAATCTGCCTCCTGGTAACCATACGAGGTCGAGATGATGTACGCCGGAGTGACGGTGCCGCAGTCCTCAGGACCATCATAGCCACCAGGAGCAGGGTCGGGGTAGATACCATCCTGGGTCGGATCATCGCCGCCGCCGCTCGTGCAGTATGCCTTGTCGAGCGCGTCCAAGAGGTTGTTGAACGACGCGGCTGTGAGAACGTCAGCGACTACAATCTGGGATGGATCGCGAGAGAAGTCAAGAACGTACACTCTACGGGGTCGCCGACTTGGTAGAGTTGGACTTCCTGGCGCTTGGTGCCGATCAGACCAAGGACATACTGCAGGTCCAAGCTGGACTCCGCGATAGCGTCGAGATCTCCGCCAGGGACGATGACACCTAACGTACGCGTTAACTCATGCATTGATAAGGAAGCTCTGGGGTGACATACCGCCATCGATACCGACCAGCTTGGGACGTTCACCGACCTGGCTCTTCGAGAAGTTCGCGAAGAAAAGGTCGAAATCGGACGCGTTGTGCGTCTGTGGGGTATACTCAACTATAAGCGAATTATCAGCGTGTGTCAGCATCGACGATGCGAATCGAATCGTACCAACGCCGATCGTGTTCTTGTTGGTCGCGACGGGTGCGTACACGAAGTCGTAGAGGACGCGCAGGCACGCGAGGGTGATAGTTTCGTCACAGTGCTCGAGATCGTTGAAGATGTTCTGCCGGCATGTCGTTAGTACAATGAACTGGATTCCCATGTCGTGCGGGATGTCCTACATGAATGACACCACCCGTCTTGGGCTTGGTGATCCGACCAATGTCCTTGGCGCTGGTAAGGGTCTGGTCAGGCTCGACGCCCCCATGTCGCTTCACTGCCGCGTCGAAGTGAAGGGTAGGCGTGACCAAGTCAACGTGCTTGGAGATGTGCTCCGGAAGGTGGTAGCCCTTGTGGCACGCAAGGTGCTCTTTGCCGCTCTCCTCGTGCTGATAGACATAGTACTCAGTGCCGAGGAGCTGTTCAGCCTCCTCAACGGTGACGTTGGCGAGGATCCAGCTACCGCTCGTGCTCAACTTGATCCTGTCAGCGTCAATGCGTCCGTCCTCGACGAGCCAGGAATGGACAGCGTTTACGGACTCCTTCGAGGGGCGGAACGCGTCCGCGACCTGTGCGGGAGTCCAATGCTTGCCGTAATTGGGCGAGTCGGGGTGCGAGACATCGAGGAGGTAGGCCTCGAGGTTCTCGAGGTTAGATTGGATGAGGCCCACACTGAGGGGCAGAATGGAACGGGGTTCAGCGCGGCGAACCGGTGTCCACCCTACGGGGAGAGAGCGACGCGACTCGTGCACAACGCGCTTGACGGGCGTGTGCGCCGCGAAAGCAAGAGAGGCGACGCTGAGGGTGAAGAACCCGGTGAGCAGCATGCTGAAGCTGGCCGGCGGGGGGCGAGGGGTCAGATGGGTGCTCAGCGATGAAGTGTCCGGGTCGGCAGATCGCCCTTATATCCTTCGAAGCCCACGAAGCGCGACGTTGTGAGTATCACGGCAGGCCATCGCGGGCTCAATTGCAATTTAAATGTTGATGGCCTGCAGGCAGCAGAGACCCGTTGATGGCGACGTCCACCGCCATCGCCGGATAGTCTCAGAGTCGTATTTTGGCTTGGCTGTCGGCTGCCCGACACTCGGCGCACTCGACGTCGAACCCGGATGGCCCTGGGGGATTTGATCAACGTGGTCGTCGTGAGTTGTGCGCTAGACGTACCGCACCTTGTTCTCTTTTCTGACACGTTGATCATCGTTAACGGGAAGCACATGATGGACCACCACAACGCCGTGTACCACGGGCGCCTAAGCAACAGCCATGCTTATCCTCCAACTCCCGCCTCTCCGTGTAGATCCGCTTGTCATGCGATTGTGCATCGCCTTCTCTCTCGTACCACAACGACTGGCAGCATCTCCAGCTTGTGAGAGGTCTCACCTGACGCGGCCGGCTTTCTACGGCGCGGCGGTAGCAAAGCGGACATAGACATGGCCACAGAATCTCCGAACCGCATGTGGTCCTCTGAACTCTGCTATCCCGTTCACATCTCTGCGTTCATAAGTGTCAAGCAGGCAGGGAAAAGAGAACATCGCCCCGTCGTACACAGGCACACCTCTGCCAGCATGGATCGCCATGGCATTTCGGTATGTACCCTAACATTCTCTGGTGGTTTGTTGCATATACCATCTCTTCTGCGGGCCGATGTGTGTTCTAAGAATGCTCATGGGTCGAGTGATAGATTTGAGGAAGTGTTTCGAGCGTGCTCTTCGCGATGTCGAAGCTGAGATGCTGGACATGCGTCAGGCATATGACTATGCAGAGAAGCTCAGCCCAGTTCGCATTCTATCCGAGCAACTTGGCCTTCATTCCAATCCGTTGCCAAACTCGTGCAATTGAGTATGAGCAACGCAAAGCACTGTGTAGCGTGCGGCGCTGGCCCTCAGATGGTCATGAGGATCTTGGGTTCGCAATCTCGCGTCATCGTGTCTGAATGGCTCATGCTAATCGCTATTCGGTAGGTAGGTTGGTTACATCGTGCCAGTAAGAAAGTAGACCTCACGTAAGCCCCATGTGCACTTGCGGAGGTACGTACTACACGCATTGAACACTCGGTGCAAGTCAACGATCGCGATATTACTACCACTCTTGACGGCCTCTCATCTTCCAATCACCGCCAGGGGTAATATGCAGGACTACTAGAGCGGTACAAACCTTCGAGTTAGTGTCATGTCTCCGTTAGCGAGGGCATCAGCGATGTCTTATCATGTATTATAGGCATGTTAGGCATGCAGGCCTTATAAACTACGTAACTTGTATGTAGTGACCTGTATAGGTCCCTGGTCTCCAGTCTCGATTGACAACTCTGCGGTGTCGCTGTCGAGCGTACTGGGGAAAGCTGACGTAATAATATTCCGTGGACCGTGGGCCAGCCTGAGCGGCTGAGCCACTGGCACGTTAGCAGCATCTCCAGACTTTCTCTCTCTCGCCACGACAGACTCCTAGCCTCGCCTCTCCGGCAAGAACAAATACTGCAGTTGTGGCCTCTTGCTACGTATTGGGCTATCATCGTGCGAACACATCCAGCTGTGGTAGTACCATCGCTCGAAGATGGGCGACAACACTACCGCCACAACTTATAGTATCGACTCGGATGAGCGTGCCTCGTACGCTCAGCTACAGTCTGCAGTGGGTATATCGTTTTGCCGAAGATTCTAGAGGTAGCTTATATGGGGATCTACAGCCTAAGGGATATCGCTCCCCTGCTCTCCGACTGCCACCCGAGTTGCTCGTACTCATATTCCGCGAGGTTCAAGTTTGTTTCAACTGCAGGCCGCACGGTTGTGCACACTGCTGGCTCCGCGTCACCTGGGTATGCCGTTACTGGCGCGAGGTCGCTCTGTCAACGCCGGCACTTTGGACATCAATCTCCAGCATCTCTGCTTGCAAGCGCAGGCAGCGTGCTCAGTTAGCGACAACCCTGGAGCGTGCAGCTGAGATGCCGCTCGACGTAGACTTGGCGATTTCCGACCACGGAGAACGTGCTCCTAGTCTCTTGGCATCGTTGTTTGTACACGCTCACAAATTCAGGACACTTAGGCTGGAGCTGGGAAACTACTCCCCTTGCCAAGGCAGTATGCAGCCTTTCTTCGAGCTTATGACGCCAAACCAGTTGTCAATGCCCTGGCTCGAAGACTTTCACCTTCACGATTCAGTGTGGGCATTCACCGAGTTTCACAGGCCATATCTCTCGCAACTCACCCACGAGCACGTCCCCCGCCTGCGTAATCTATCACTTACGTGCGTCAACTTACCCTGGAGCTCTCCAGTCTACTCGTCACTATCGACTCTAGACCTTGATTCTATCCCTGCACCACCGACAATTGAAGAGTTCGTGCAAATCCTTCGGTCGTGCCCGGCTCTCCAACAGCTGCGTATCAGCAATACACTTCCTGTGGACGATCTGGCCGAACAGCTTCTCCCGAGTGATACAAGCGTCATCGCCTTGCCGCACCTGAACACTCTGCATCTCGATGGAGAATATGCTGTCGTGGCGTATATCTGCGATCTGCTCGAAGTGCCATCCTTGTGCGAGGTGAATATCGATTATTCAAACGTCATAGAATCAAATCCTCCATTGGGGCTAGTATCCGCTGTCCTCCCTCGACAACGCGCCTTCCGGGAGGCCGTCTTGCACGCCAATTTCTTCGCTTTGACATCCGAGAATACACAAGGCTATGGCAACTCATATGCGTCCTTTGAGATCAACACACCGGAGGGTGAAGGCCCGCTCATTTACATCGATTCGGAATGTGCGTCTGATGCGGACATGGACGCTACCTCGTGGCAGGATCTCCTCTACACATTCCGCTCTGCTCCCCTCACTCGCGTATGCATTTCGCCCGTGGATCACATTACAGTGGAGATGTGGATAGCTCTCTTCCGCCAGGCTCCATTGCTCGACATCATCGAAGTCGGCCCTGAGCGGGGCTTTCTGTACAAAGAGGACCGGGAGACCGAGTATATGCGGCACAGCATCAAGCCGCTCCTCTACGCCCTACAAGCATCTGAGCCAGACATTGAACACATCTACGTGCCAAACCTACGCTGCCTCGTGATGAACATCCTCGTGGCCGACTTCGATATAGCAGTGCACATCGTGTGCCTCCTCGAGGAGCGCAGAGCCCTCGGTAAGCCGATGGAAAGGCTCGAATTCCGCGACTCGGTATGTCAGGCGGACATTGGTCGTGAATCGTTTATGTCACAGCTCCAAGAAGCGGGCGTGAACGTCGTAACGTGAGTTTCAGAGTGGAGTAAGGCCAGCATTGCATTCTCATAGTCTCCGGATCTTGTAGTTTTGCTTCCTCAACTGTTATGGTTGAGAAGATAATCGAAACACTCGCGGAAAGGCTTCCATGCGTGGAATTGCATGCGAGGGTAAGTGTAATATCCCTGTTTGATTTCTCGATAATAGCATTGCGAACTACTAATACCTGCCAACGTAGGCCTAGCCCGCAAGTGTAGGCCTGTGCAAGCGTCACGGACACAGCCAAGCAAGAGTTGTAGATACAAAGGCAACACAAAGGTGAACTAGCACATCTTGTTCTTTCGAGCTCTTTGTGATGGTCCGGCTGTGGCACCACCACAGCGCTCGTAATGTCGGTATAAAACCCTGTAGTGAGTCCTGTCGCACGTCTCCAGCCTCTACAAATATCCCTCTCACGCTTCGAAGACTTTGATCGCGCCACCTCGTAACGCAGAACGCAAGGCGGGTGCTCGTAGTAGTCCTCATCCTCAGGATGGGCCACATCAACGACGAAACTGAAAACTGCCATCTCCGAGTCGGTGATGATCCTGGTAGTGGCACTGAGTCTATGGTGAGTAAGTTCCAAGGAATGCAGCTTTTGTAGTCATCCAGAAGTTTTCACAGGGATCCCGCTCTTCCGCTTCTCGACTGCCGCCGGAGCTACTCACCCTCGTATTCCGCGAGCTGCAGCTACTCCACGGCTGGAACAAATCGCATCGTCATCCAGGTTCCCGCCAATGGCTCCGAATCACCTGGGTCTGCCGTTGCTGGCGCGAAGTCGCTCTGTCGGCGCCGGCACTCTGGTCGTTCATTCAGAGTGCCTCGGCTTGCACGGACCACGCTTTTGTCGAAGCGGCGTTGGAGCGAGCGCGTCGAGTTCCGCTCAACATCGACCTTACGTTCGCAAGCCACGGTGACAGGGCTCCCAGCCTCCTCGCGTCGCTCTTCGTGCATTCCCAACGTATCCAAGTCATGAGACTTCAGATGTTACTCGAAACCAGTACCATGCAGCTGTTCTTCGAGTCCATGGCCGCGTCCCGACTAGAGATGCCGTTGCTCGAATGCCTCTCCATCGCCGATCGAGCGGTGGATGATGCGGATGGTAATCCCCTTCCCTACCTCTCGCACCTCACGCGCGAGCACGTCCCGCGGCTCCATACGCTACACCTGAGCTTCGCCCACTTCCCGTGGAATTCTTCGATCTACTCCTCGCTGCTCTCTCTTGATCTCGTTTCGGTCCGTACACCGCCGACGATCGAGGAGTTCTTGAACATCCTCCGAGAATGTCCTGGGCTCTGGATGTTGCACGTTGACAACGCGCTTCCCCCGGTCGACCTGGCCCATCAGCCCCTCCCTGAGGACCGGAGCGTCGTCATCCTCCCGTGGCTGGAGCGCATGAGCTTGACTGGTGAATACCCCACGGTCGCGTATATATGCGACCTCCTCTGGGTCCCATGTTCGTGCGAAGTGAACATCGAGTACAATAGTACCCGCGGTTTTTCAGCAAATCCCGTAGAGGTTCTCCTTCCTGCGGCCCTCCCTACGCAGCATGTATTCCGGGAGGTCGTCCCAAGTGCCACCTCCTTGAGCCTGCGATCCGAGGTACTCGTGTCTGTGCAGGATGATGAGGACACCATATCTATCGTGCACCTCGACTTCATCGCGGGCGAGAGACAGCACTCGAGCGTGCGCTTCGACTCCGCCTGCGGCGGCGAGACGGACATCGACGCCGACTCCTGGCAGCAGCTCCTCCATACGTTCCGACGTGCCCCGCTCTCTAATACAAACTTCGCACCCATAGACACCATCACGCAGGAGATGTGGCGGGCACTCTTCCGCCGGTTCCCTATGCTCGACACCATCGAGGTGGGCTCCTCTCACACCCTATATGAGACCGAGCCCGAAGACATGCACGGCGCCATCCCGTTCCTGCAGTCTCTGGTGGACCCCGATCCCGACACTCAAACTCTCAGCGCACCGAGTCTGCAGTATCTCACGATGAAGGATTTCCCGATGAATACAAACATAGTGGCACGCCTCCGGTGGCTCATCCAAACGCGCAAGGCTGCAGGTAAGCCGCTGAAGAGGCTCGCACTTGACGATGTGGTCTTCCTGGAAGGCATCAGAAGCGACAAGGTCGCGGAATACTTCAAAGAAGCCGACGCAGACATAGTGATGTAAGTCGCCAACTTGCGAACTTGCCGTACAATTGTTCTCTTACAGGTTCTCATCTTGCAGCAGTGTCACCTCCGACGAGTCCCAATAACGTCCGCTGAACGCTTAAATGGCTGTGGGCAACGAGTCACTTTCTAGGAGTGTATTAAATGGAAGCAAGGACACATAATCACCATAACTGTTCTCGTGCATGTGCACGCTATGCAATCTTTACAACCTCACAATTCCTTGAGCAGCGATAGAATCCATGCCAGACATATCATCACATCCATAACACATGTCAGTTCATGTACAGCACAACGAAAATCAACGGCTACATCAGAGAGCGGGTGGGTGCGTCGAGTCGAGGGTTGCGGTTGTGGCCGGAACGGTGCCAGGAAAGCTCTAGCAGCTTGAAAGTGTGCGTCTAAGTTATGCAACAGAGGTATACAGTACGTGCGATGCAGAGTCTGGCCGTGAGCCTCGAAGGTGAGGGTGGATGGGGGGAAAAACATGGATGGTGCTAATAGTATACAGCGTGGTTCATGCGGCGTCCGCGCCACCCTCGGCGGCACGCTGAGCGCGCCTCGCCTTTTTCGCGGCGTTCGCAGCGGCAGCCTTCGCCTTCTTGGCCTCCGCGCGAGCAGCCTGCAGAGCCATGACCGTCAGCAAACATGAGTTCCGGACGTACGTTCGGCGGCACTGAGCACGTACCTTTTCCTCCTCCTCCTTGCGCTTGGCCTCCTCTTCCGCCTTGCGCTTCTCCTCCTCCGCCTTCTGTTTAGCGGTCATGCCGTTCGTCTGGCCCTTGTTCTTTTTCTTCGCCTCCCGGGCCTCCTTCTCCTCCTGCCTAATTCGCTTGATGCGCGGGTCGACGCTTAGTGCAGTGTCGACGATGTTGCGAAGGCGGGCGGTGTCCTCCTTCTTGCGGCGCGCACGCTCCGCCTTGTTCTTCTTCTCCGTGTAGCGCTTGTCGTCGCGGCTATACCGCGACTGTCAGCATCCTACTTCGAGGTACATATAGGGAGAGAACGTACTTGTCGCTGCCCTCGTTGACCTCCTTGTCAAGGTACTCGAAACTCCTCCAGCTGTCAAAGTTGTACCAGAAGTCGTAGAACGCCTCGACGACCTCCTTCGGGTCGTCGTACGAGCCGAGCATGGGCACGGGCTGCTTGCGGCTGAACCGCGCCTCACGCTCGAAGACGGGGCCGAACGCCTCGAAGAAGAACTTCTCAGGGTTCTTCGCCTTCTGCACCTGCGACGCCGTCGGCACGTCCGTCTCGAAGATATCGTAGTAGGGGTCGACCGAGTCGAACTGCCGCCGCCGCTCGGGGTTCATGAGCACGTCGTACGCCTTTTGGATGCACTTGAAGAATTGGTCGTCGTTCGAGTCGCCGGCCACGCCCGCTTTCTTGTCAGGGTGGTGCTTGAGCACCTTTTTCCGATCTACAGATGTGCGTTAGCCAGAGTCCTATTACGGATGCACTTCGAAGCCTGTGTTTGTAAGAAGCCCTAGTATATAAGCTTCCACGGAGCCTCCGTGTGCATGGGGGTCCGTCGCGTCCATCATCTTGATGGTGCCACTCAATGCGAGTACTGTGTTTCTACCCGAACCCATGTACGTCGCGAGCACGCGACACGATATCGTGCGCAGATCAATCCTCACGAATTTAGAGTTTCCGACCTTACGCCCGAGCGACCTCAGGCCAGTTTGACGTCGGTCCAGAGGCTTCCGATGCTAATTACGAGTGAAGATTATACCTGCGACTTACGTGCAATCTTAATCTGCTCTTCCGTAGCCTTGTAGCGGAGGTGGGAGAGACCGAGGACGGCATAGTGATCTTGTTTCTGCGGAATACTATCAGCTTCCTGCAAACCTCCGTGATTGCACAAAACTGACCTTCCACTCCTTCGGATCTAGTGAGAGCAGGTCCTCCGTCTCCTCCTCATCACCAACACCGAGGTCGTCTTCGGGGCCGGCACCATTGCCGTTCAATGCCTCGAGCCGCTTGCGCTCCTCCTCTGTGTGCTTGTCGTGCTCTTCAAAAGTCAGCTTGTGTACGGCCCTCTGTACATGTGCGAGGTACGCCTGGCCAACTGGGAGTAATCTGCGTTCCACGAGGGCTTCTCTTCTGTCAACTCCCCGGTTTCCCTGGTATAGTGTGGCTCGACTTACGAGAAACCGACTTGCCTGATGCCGACGGGGCCGACCAGTTCGCAGGAAGTGGTGGGGAAACGATAGGGAGCTCAACGACGGTCGCCATTGCGAGTTTTGTTGGAGATACAGAAGGGTGGGTAAGTAGGAAAGCAGCGGAACGTGCAGCTCTCTTCAAGTTCCCTCTGATCGCGACCGCATCGCAGAGAAAAATTCCCAGCCGTCGCCGCTAGACTATCCAAATGCAGCAACTGCCCTCCAAGAAATCCATCGAGACAGGACTGGGACCGAGTCTGTGGTAGAACATGTGACCTAGTACGGGTCACCTGACTAACGACACGGTCGCGTTTTGGCGCGTTGAACGTTGCTCGAGGCCGTAGCTGAGTTGGTCCTAAACTCGACGACCACTCGCTCGTTCTTAGGCTGAGACAACTTGCGTAAGGCCGCTTACCAGAGACTGCGATCTGGAGAGGCACTAAAGCTTTTCTTACAGATTGACATCTCTTACATTCGCCTACGCTCGCTTGTCTCCCTAAATGGCCGCAAACGCGCTCAAAGATTCAACAAAGCTCTCTAGTACATTATGTCGCATGAGTCCTCCAAGTTCTCCATCCAGAGCTCGCGCTCGCTCTGTCTCATATACTGCGACGGCACCTACCACCCGGCCACCATCACTCAAGCCCAAGTCCAAGCTCCTTGCTACTCTCGACGCTGAGATACCCAGCTGGCTCAGTGGCGTGTCGAGTGCCTCGCTTGCAGAAGGCGGAAACTATCTTGCAACGAACACGTCGCCGCCGATACCAGGGCCCAAATCGTTCGTACCTCTTGCCTCCATATGGTTACATCAAGTCCCTTAATACCAACCGCCCCGCTCGTAGAGTCCACCACTTCTTCACCAGTTCCCAATCCAGCGCAGGCCCCGTTAGACCAGCCCCAAGAGCAAGCTCCAGGACGGCTCCTGCCACCTCAACGATGGCCAAAGGGAAAGGGAGAGCGACAGCTGCCACTATCGTTGCAGGGAGCGACATCGAGAACCATCCGGAGGCTGCACAAGATGCGGCGGCACCCGTGACGATACCCCTACCTCCCTATTCCTACAAGGACTATACCCCTACACCCGCCGTAGTGTATACCTCTCACGAGGAAGAGGCAGATGACCTTGTGCAGTGCCTCAGAGGGCCTGTAATCGGCTTTGACTTGGAGTGGGTGGTGCTGTTCCGCAGGGGCAAGACCCCGACAAACCATAGAACTGCCCTTGTGCAGCTGTGCGACTCGCGCATGATTCTGCTTGTTCATGTCAGCGCGATGAAGAAATTTCCTGAGAAAGTCAAGGTGGGCATCACGACGAGCATTTCGCCGTGCGCGCTATCATACTGACGTACCGTTTCCAGGAACTAATCGAGAACAAGGACATTGCGAAAGTCGGTGCTAATATCAAGAGTATGTTTCTTGCTTCCAATTCAGTGTACGCTTGCCTCATCTCGCACGTATCCGTATAGACGACGGCCAGAAGCTTTTCCACGACTATGGAATCCTCGCTAGGAACCTGGTCGAGCTCGGTGCCATGGCTCACCAAGCCGATCCCGCGTTCTCCAAGACATACAAGCGCACCATAGTCAGCCTCGCTCGGGTCGTCGAAATGTACACCCAGAAGACGCTCGCGAAGGGCAAGGTGCGCACGAGCAACTGGGAGAAGACCCCCCTATCTGAGGAGCAGAAGTTCTGCGAGTACCTCCCGTCACTTTCCCGCACAGCCGTGTCTGACAGGTGGTAACCAGACGCGGCGAACGATGCACATTGCGCATTGATGGTGTACAAGCGTTTGCTCGAGATAGCCGCAGAGAGGGGGGTATCTGTCGACCCACGTGGCGCAGACTTGGCCCAGGAGTACCAGCGCAAGGTCACATCCGCCTCGGTAGAAGATGCGGAACGTATCTCGCCGGCAGAGCCTAGCGTCGGATCGCCGTCAACAAGTACCACTGAACCCGCAAGCGGAGCTTCATCCACGTCCGGCACGTCGCAAACTAAGTCCCGCTCTAGGGCATATTCTCGGCCGCTCGTCTACACGGGCGAGCGATCATCCCGTCCCCCGTCCTCGTCCAGTTCCGCAGGCCTAAGCTCTACGACGACATCGACGAGTGCTGCCAGTGCTGGTCCCAGGGAACCGCCCCGCCCGCAGCACATGCGTGCGTACAACCTCTGGCACCACCGCAACATGGCTCTGCACGACATCTGCGCTGCCCTGAGGAGCAAGGACAACCCGCTCGCCGAGAGCACCGTAATGTGAGTTCGCATGCCCGTCAACTTCGCTTCGTGTACTCAAGCACAACGGGGCGTTTATGGTGCAGCTCGTACGTGGTGAGGGCGCTGCAGGCAGACCCTTCGTTGCCGTTCTCGATGGAACGGTTGAAAGCGTTTGTGCAGCTCGAAGCGGGCTCGTGGGCGCGCCATCGGGACTGGATCCTGCAAATGGACGGTTATGCGAGATAGGGCGCACCAAAACTAGATTAGCAAAGCCCCGGTGCCTCCCGAACTCGTTGAACAGTGCTCATGGATACGATGTCGATATGCAGTACACAGTAGGGTACGTGTACATGCAGGGGATGAGACGCTGATTTGATCTATTAGCTAGATTATATGTAGCCCAGCGGTGATTGAGTTGTGTGGTGCTGTATCCTAGTACACCGGTGCGGGTGCCGAACCATGTGGATGCCTTTTCTCCTTGTTCTCGAACTGGTCCACTTGGTGACTGATGGAGGATTTTATTCTCTCCAATTATCTATTTATCGCTTTCTTTCGTACATTAACTCACAAGTCTGCATTGACCTCCTATCCACTCCCCCCATCCCGCTAACACTTGTGTCCGAGAGAATCGCCGTCTCAGTACAGCACTGCTACACATCTCGTTTCAACACAAGCATCTTGATCGAACGACGTCGAGATCGCCAGTCATCACGCACTAGAAACACTTGTCTCTGGTACGCCTAGATTCATCGCGACGCCCTCAGCATCGAACTCAGCTCACTGGTGCCCTCACCGTAGATCCATCAGATCATCATGGCCGCAGATGCATACAACGTCGAGGCGTTGCAGCTCGTGCATAAAGCAATCGGAGGCTACGCCAACACGGCCTTCATTGAGCGCTCCTACGAGTTGCACTCATTCCAAGTGAACTTCAACGTTAATGGCACGAGTCTGAAGATAGGTGTCAAGAAGCTCGGCTTGACAAGGACCAATTTCGAGCGGCTTGGGTACACTATCACCATCCCGCGCCCTCCGAGCCGGAATTACGTGTACACCATTTGGGTCTTCCACCCATACGCGAGCAACCCGGAGGTCAATCGGCAGGCCCTGCTGACTGGCATCCGCAACATTATCTCGGATTCTAATGTGGGCAAGCTTGCCTTCGATGTGCAAGCACCCGAGGTGGCCAAGGCACTAGGGATCGAGTAGGGACCGAATTTTTGCGATTACTATGTATCTCGCTGACACGCGTCTCACGTCTCAAAGCCATCACGGAAACATCGGCTGTCCCTCGCCTCCACTTCATTGACTGCGAATGAACTGGTATTCACATTCACATATCCATGCGTATCTTGCCTGTACTAGTATTGCTTTATGATCGACGGCCTAGTTTGAGCGTCTTGAGTGTTGCAAGAGCAGGGTGATTAGAACGTAGAAAAATGATACACAGGATCCCGAAGTAGGTACTGGCGAAACGCCATAGTGATTGGGAGGACTCGTCAATCAGGATTGTGACGGGCACTGAGGGGGCGCTTGAAGAGCTTGAATAGAGCCCGGCATAGCTCTAAGGCGCGGACGACCCATCGGATGAGCACCAGGACCTGACGTGCTTTCCGCGCCGTTGGCCGGCAGCGACAAGCGGTTGTGCATCCTCGTTCACTGCCGATGAGCCACTTGGCATACCAACGAGCCACTCGTGGGATCTCTTGCTCTTCGTAATTGAGCTTTCCCACATCGCCGTATCAATGCGATGGTCAGAGGTGATCCGAGATTGTATGCGCTTACCGCCATAATATTTTGCAATACATGACCCGTGCAATAGACGTCCCAAGCGTAGGGATCAAAATGCTTGAGGCCATTCGGAGGAGGCATCTGTGTTGGAGGGAGAGTGATCGCAGGTTGGACTCCTGGTCCGAGTTGGAATCGCTGAGCGGAATCGAAGTCGATTATGAAGATTTTGAAAACACCAACACCCTCGTGATATGGCTCGTCTTCTGGACCGGAGACGACAATATTGCCCTCGCACAAATCCTATACGGGCTGAGTATTAGACACGTAGATGTAACGATCATGCCTTATATGATTGTGCGCCACCTACCAGATGAGCTATACGACGACGGTGTAAATACTCTACGCCCTATAACGCAATGAGAGGCGGATTCTACTTGAATTTCTGGGCTGCTCGCTGACCTCGACAACTTGTAAGAAGTACCCTAGTGTTTCAAGCAAAGACCACTTGCGGCCACGGTAGAGGTTGCTGCAATCCCACAACCGCGGCATGATCAGCAAAGGATATCCCGTCTCAGTAAGCCGTGCAGGAATCGTGTGATTCTGAGGATTCTCGATATCTTCAAGGAGCAGCTGGTATATCGGACGCTCTTCCGTGTCATTGCTGAGAATCTTGACCGCATACTGAGGGTCTTGCAGGCTGAAAGTGGTATAGACAGAGCCCTACGCAGATCGATGTGAGTAGTGGAGTCCTCGCGCGAAAGAGCGTTCTGACTTCTAGCTTACTGGTTTCGCAGGCTCTACGAGGACGATACCTCGGCGTTGAATTTCAGGATGAGTTCGTAGACGCTCTGGAACAGCTAGGACGTCGATTTTGCCGTGCTCATCCTCGTCATACCACTGGCAAGGTGGTCTAGACTCTTCCGAAGACATATCGGACATAAGTATTAGATGAAGAGTTGCTCGTGCGTGTGTTGAGCGGTAACAGTTAGTGGCGTTAACTTGAAGTTTGTAGTTAGTCTCTGTGATTGGAAACTATGGAAGTGAGTACTAGGCGGCTTGACCGTCGTGGCGTTCTAGTTGTAAGGTTCAAGTTGAAAAGGCACATACCATAGTAAAAGCGCCAAGAGTAGTTACGTAATACTTGCATACCAACGACCAACGAAGATTAAGCGCCCATTTGTCGCCCTTGCTCGACGCGGTCACTGTGCTAGCGATCCCACTCATCCTCTGCACGGAACCCCTCACAGGTCTGGCGAAACTCATCGAATCGATTACATACTCGTTCTATGCCACCCGTATCTCGAGAATTTGCAAAAGCTTTACCGTTGAAGCACGAAAATGGGATAGAAGCTGAGGTCGCTTTCTCCTCAGGCTTTGACTTTGATGCCGCGCCGGCGTCTAACCGTCGTAGCAGTAGCCTCGTGGTATTTCCTGCTCGCTCCTCGATTTCGTCCCCGCGTCGGTGAGTGCCATATTGACCTTTGAAGTTGCGCATTTTAACCCAAATGCACGGTGGGCGGTAGCGATATAAAGGACGAAGTGCTCGAGGTGAGCAGAAGAGCAAGCTGCAAGTCCAAAATGTGTGGCTTGAGAGTCGGGCGCCTCGTGCAAGCGCCGGCTTTGGCCTTCAGGGTAGGGTGCATATGGGTTGCTCGCCCGCATAATGGAGTTCCTGAAGGTTGTGCGTGAAAGCTGGATCATGTGGCACCGTGCACAGCTTGGGCCTCGGAGTCGCTTTGTCGTGCCAGGTAGATATAAGTGTCGACCCCTCAGCAACATTCTCCCATCCCCATCCCCCCTCGTATCCCCTTCTCTTGACTCTCCTACGAATCCAGCGCACTGCGTAACTACTCATACGCCACCTTAAACATTACGCGCAATGTCCGACTTCTCTACCCTCTTCGACGCGCTCTTGAGCACTACCCAGATCGACATACCGGAGAGGTATGATCAGAAGCGCCCACAGCCACCACCGTCCTGCTTACCTCTGTTCAACAGCCACGTCTCGGTCGACACCGAGTTGCAGACCATCGGAAGCTTCTTTGATATTGAAAGCTTTGTCAATGATCTTGGCCCTCCAACCGAAGAGCTCACGGTAACGAACGACGCGCCCGGCTACAGCGCGGGCGCCTTTGAGCTTGAGCTGAACGCGTCTCTCGACGGGTATGGTCACGTGGACCCGTACTACGCGACCGGGATCCACGACCCGATTTCCGTGTACGACCCCATACGTATGCACGTTGGTCCCGGCTATTCGACATTTGAAGACATCCCGGCCGCACCACCACTGCCGTACTACGGGGATGTATGGGGAGTCGTCAACTTGGACACCAGCCACTGGCAAGGACTATCGGGGCAGCAGAGCGTCTGCGTCCATCCCTCGCAACAGGAGGTCCAGGCCCTCCAGGAAATCTCTCCGGCTCAGGCTGAGATTCTACGCGAGCCAGAATTGACCGAGTACGCTTTATATTCTGCGAGCTACCAACGCCTCCATCTGACTCACGGCTGCGAAACAGACTGGAGGTGACAGCAGTACAACCTCCAGCACGCCCATGCAAGCGCAAGGCTAGAGCGGCAGACGAGGAATTATGGCCTGTGCGACCGAAGAAGACGAAATGTGTCGACGAAGATCCTCTGTCCAGCCTTCCTACTTCCCCCCTTTCATCCCCTTCATCCACTTTTGCCTCTCCTTCGTCGTCTCTAGCCACGTCTCCATCTACTCCACGGTCCCCTCGCACACAGTCAAAGCTCCGGCCCATCGTCGTCGAGCCCCCAAACGGCCTGCACTGTCCCATGGCTGGCTGTGGCGTCCGCCTCTCTCCCAAAGACTCTGCATGGCGCGGCCACTTCCGCGCGGTGCATCACGCGGATCTCTGCGCGAACGCGCGGGCAGGATCATGCACGGGTAACTGCCAGCACACATGCCCGCTCCCAACTCACCACAAGTGCGCCGTACCGATGGCGGTGGACAGCATTGGCCGACACTTCCTGAACGTCCACTTCGAGCTCCGCCATCGGTGTCCCGTGTGCGGTGTCGAGAAGGCCCAGCGGTACTCGTCTTGCCAGCGGCATATCGACATGTGCGCGAAGAAGTCGCGTGAAGGCACAGTGCGAGTGGAAGATCCAGATGCGGGGGTGTTGGGTTGACAGTCACTTGGTATTGCTCTGATCATAGCCGTGCTTGGATATCTGAGGCCCGAGGGACCCGTCCAGGTGGATTTCTTACTCATTGTACAGTGTATTTATCCGTGGCCCCATTGACCTTCGACTTCTTTGCGGGGCTGCGTTTGTTGTAGCTAATAGTAGATTGTAGCAATTGCTGTAGTTCGTATCCTATAACATCGGATCTGAACCTCTGATCACTGATTGTCCGATTCCCCGGTGCCTTCCTACGCTGCTGTGGCCATTCACAGTTCAAGCTGGCTGGGAGCTCACTGTCCAGTGCGACGACCATAGATAATGGCTTCTTTCATCACGCCAGTGGTATGATTCGTTGCGTCTCATGCTACGCTACACTGCGCCATGACGATTGGAACAGTAGCGGATTGAAGGGAGATATTGATCGTAACCTACGCGTCAGATCAGACGAGAGTATTTTAAGCTTATAACTAGAGGGCCATTTAAAGTAGTATCATTAGATAACCTACATGATTCAGAGTCCGACGCGGCATAATCATCCGATTCTAACTGCCTTGTGGTGAGTAATATTTGTACCATGGGTCAAGACTCTCCCTGCTCCTTCTCCACGAACCATGCGAAACGTGGTTTTGCTCCCACACGAATACCAGACGCACTGCGTTCATACCCCTAGCTAGCCAATCGGAGTGACAACGCCAAGCTCGCCCTCATATCCACCGTTTCATCTCACGACTGGGCCGCCAGCATCCCCGTGGCCCGAGCCAATTGGGCAGCTTGCATTCGCCTCATGTCTTGGAGAGTCCTGCTGGAATACAGAGGAAACGAGTGCTCGCCAGAGGGCTATGCCTGGACCTGTCGCGACCATTGACTGACTTGCACTCAGGTTGGCATCATCTGCTCCCGATTCAGGGTCCATAGAGCATCCGCAAAGACGCTGTCATTTCGCGTGGATGCTCAAATGACCACACGTCTTGGAGTCCGTGACCATCAATACGGTGTGTAAATTGCTCTGCCATGCGACACGTCAGTATGCATCCAACGGTCATTAACATTGTATCCACTCGACAGACGTCTCGGAAACGAAGCGTGGCGTGAGGCGCAGTGAGCTTGTCAAGAGTGGGAAACGACGATCTCTGTCGGAACAAGCCTCGTTCTAGATCCCACGCAGTAATGACCCTCTTGACGGACGGGCGCAATCCCCAGTCTTCCCGTATATATAGGCACGTCCTACTCAAAACGCTTCTTCTTCTCCCCCGCTCGCCTGCTGACTGTCGCACAGCGCCCGCACAGCTTGACAGACACGAACTAGACGCCATGGCGAAAGAGCAAGGACGCGGACTTCGCCTTCGTTCTGGCCCATTGTCGTGGCTCGTCCGCGATGCGCCAGAGTACGAGGAACGGAAGAAGCGCTCCACGTTTGTGCCTCCGAGCATCTCTATCAAGGACGTCCACGCTGCAGTCCCTCGCCATCTCTTCGAGAAGAGCACTGCCAAAGGTCTCTTCTACGTCGGGAGACACGTCGCATTCAGTCTTCTCTTCTATCTCTTCGCAATACGTATCGACGGCACCGTGTGGAACGTCTCGGCTGCGCTCCACTGGGGACCGTTTGGGCGGTCAGTTCTGTGTTGGTCCATGCGGGCGCTCTACTGGTTCTGGCAAAGTGTCGCCTTCGCGGGAATGTGGACCCTGGGTCAGTACGACTAGCCTCGTACTCACTCTGTTCCCGATACTCATTGCACTTCACCACAGGTCACGAGGTAAATCCGCTGAATATCACAATGCCATGCCACAGACGTCCTTATAACCACGTTTACTCAAGTGTGGACACGATGCAATCTCATCGTATTCGTGGGTGAACTCCGCTGTCGGAATGGGGCTCCACACCTGGGTCTTGACGCCCTACTTCGCTTGGCGACTGACGCACCGCTCGCATCATGTACGTGCTCAGCTTATTTGGGCGTGCCCCACCATTGCTGATACGACGTCGTAGAAAGGGACGAATAGTCTTGAGCGTGACGAGACCTACCATCCAGTAACCAGAAAGGATCTCAACCTCCCAGACGCGGAACACGCAACTCCGATGGACTACATGGAGGTCATAGAAGAGACGCCATTGTACACTCTGTTCAAAATGGTCATACGTCAATTCCTGTACGTACCCTCGGTCTCAGTAGCGTACATTGGCGTCCGTTGATGTAGTTGCGTCACAGTGGATTTCAGCTGTACTTGATGTAGGTTCTGCCTGTTATTGCAAAGCGAGGGCTTTCATTGAGACGTCTATCAGCCACAACCGGAAGGGCAACCCGAAATATCCTCCAGGGACGAGCCATTACAAGCCATCCTCGAAGTTGTTCAAACCGCAAGACCGTGGGTGTCAACCTATTTAGTTCGCTCCATTGCCCCTCATGATCCGACCACAGGAACCTCCATTATCGTGTCCGACGTTGCTATCGGCTGTATGCTGTCGTTCCTCGCGACGTGGTCCTACCGCACGGGCTTCAGCAATGTCTGGAATCTCTATTTCGTTCCCTGGCTCGTACGTCCGGTCTGACAGGGAGATGTCATCCGGGCGCCACTAACACCATTGATTACTGGCTTGACGTAGTGGGCCCACAATTGGATCGTCATGTTCACCTATCTCCAGCACAGCGATCCGACGGTGCCGTATTATCGCGAGGTAAGCGCCCGGGTCAACTCGTCTGGCCATATGAATCCATTAACTGAAGGATGGTCTAGAAATCATGGACGTTCGCTAGGGGAGCCCTGGCGACAGTTGACCGCCCCGTCTTCGGGTGGATCGGAAGGTTCTTCTGGCACGGGGTATGTGCATTCTCCCCTATCAGGCTCGTTGGATGCTGAGAACATTGCAGATCGCGCACGACCACGTCGCTCACCATTTCTTTGTCACGGTCCCGTTCTGTACGTCTAGTACCACACCCAATGGGCGTTCGCTGGTGCTCATGGACCTATCTCGACAGACAACCTCCCAGCAGTAACGGAAGCGATCAAACCCGTTCTCGGCGAATACTACTGCTACGACTCTACTGTATGTATCTTCCGTCCTTCAAATCATCCCGATTCGCCTGAGTTGATCCTTGAACATCTGCAGCCCACACTGTACGCGCTTTGGCGCTCGTTTACTCAATGCACATTCGTGGAGGCAGAAGGCGATGTAGTGTTCTTCAAGAACCAACGCGGGGAAGCCTTGCGGGAGTGTGCTTCCAAAGTTGCAGAGGTAGGAGGAAAAGCGGGTTCCGTAGATGCTTCGATAGATGACGCGGAGGAATTGAGATTGACCGGGCTGTGAGCCTCTCGAGGGGCACCCCTGCTAGTATGTATGCATCGCGTCATGGCAGTATGTATTATGGGTGAGGGGACCTGATAGACGGCCGATCATATATCCAACACGTGCAATGAGGTCGCATGGCGCAGCCGGTGTGCGCTTGGTGGTTGTAAGAGCTGGAGCGAAGTACGATTTCTCCATGGTCCGGTAATCTCTACATCCAGATACTAGCTACAGCTCGTACTACTTAGGAGGGCAAAGCCCAATAACACTAATTGTCCATATTCACGATCCGTATCGGCAGCAGACTCGGAAAATACAAAAACCCACGCTACTCAGTGACGACTAAAATGAACGAGCGCGACTCAATCACGCCTTGTTATCCAGCGGAATCGCACCCTCGAGAGGTTCCAGCGCTTTCAAAAGCGAGCCGGGGTGGAGGATGTTGAGGATTAGCATCGTGCCAAACACGGGAACGCCATCGAAGACGACTGCGAGAACGCACAGCACGCACCGTCAATAACCTTCAACAAGATATGAACAGTCGTCCACTTACTGAACAACCACTGCGTCTTGATGATCTTCCCGTTCCAACCGTCCGACAGTTCCACCGTCCGGTAGATAGCACTTGGAGAACATTAGCAGCCCGCATACCTAGGGATGTTGATGGAAGTCTTACCGGATGCCCAGCAGCGTGGTCGTGAGACATAACATGATAGCCAACCGCTTCGCCGCTCTCTGAACAGAACGGCCTCCCAGGTTACCGGATAGCATAGCAGCTCGCTCAGTGTCATTCACATCCCGCCTCTTGAAAGGGTGGTCTTTGTGGCGTCGAACGATGTATTCTACGAGCAGGACAGCGAATACCGTCAAAGCCACTAGTCGACCCCGCCGTTGTCAGCACTTCAGTGGGTAGGACGCGGGACACCATACGTACCCAATTGGAAGATAATGCCTCCGAGAGTGATGTCGCTTCCCTGTCATATATATGTAAGTTATCGGGCTAGAGAATAGGTGGCCAGTTTCATTTACGATCTGCGCGACCTTGACGTTGTTATTGCCGGATGAGATCGAGCCACCGCCCGCTTGGACGAGCAGAGAAACGATATCCTGCTGCTGGTGAGCATCAGACCATACACGTGTAATTGCGTACGTACGATCGTCAGGAATATGCGCGAGTCTAGACGGGCAGACACCACCATCTGGAAAACCCTCCCCCGCGGAATCTTGAGGAATCCACGGAATCCGCTGGAATCCATCGGATTCCGGCGTTCCAGGTATTGGCCACTGCAGAATCCCGTACATTACGCCAAATTCTGGTAGAATATAGCTGCTCTGTGAAATATATTCAGGGCGTACCAGAGTGGCGGACGCAAACTGAGCTCCTGTATGTCTCAATTTGATTGCGTGTTGAGCAGTGTCAGTAAGATACCTTTACGGAGCCTTTACGGCCGGGTGTGCATGCCCGTGATTCAGAAGCAGATGGCGTTGATAGTGTTCCGCTCACTATACTGTATGATTGGCTACTGAACAAGGGCTCTTTTGGTCTTAGAGGACGCCATCGACGAACCCACAGGTTAGCGGTTGAATTATAAATGTGAATACGCCCAGGCGTGGGCAGAAACAGTCACTGATGTCGAGTAGTAGCCACGAGGGTACCTGTTGTCGAGACACAAAGTCGAAAGCCGCCTGCCCTGAACACGGGCGCCTGTTTGCGCTGATGCGCTGGCAGCCCTTGCGCGTGTTGCGGCTTGCTCTCATCCTCCGTGACGACCCTTGCTCCGGAAACTTGGTAGGCTCCCTCTTCTGCTGCTGTGCCCTACGTTGGCTATGATGAAGTTTCTATGCCAGCTTTCAAGCCGATATGAAGCTAAGCTGCGTGTAGGCTCGGTGACGTCAAGTCTCAATGCAGGTGAGTAATGCGTCTTTTGGCGGAGTATCATCACAGATCCCAATCGTGAGTCCTTGTTGCATACTGTGAACGTCAGCGTATGCAGTCCTATCTCCACTTTGCCCCCGACGTCGTCTTGTACCGTTCCGGCAAACATCTCAGAAGTATGAGAATACTCTCAGACACCCAGCCCTGTGCGCGTCAGTCTCACGGAATGATATCTTGCCATCTTTTGCTCATATGCCCCAAGGACGCCTCAGCCACAGCTCGCTGGGGCCCATGGCTCCCCACCAGGGTGTAAGTCTTGCGGTCACCTGTAATATATCCTCATCGCTATTGATTACTTTCTCCTGTTGTAGATGTTGTGCACAAGATTACAGCACCCGCTTGTCTCAACACTAAGTGCTACGGTGGGAGTGCGCGGGGGTGTGATTGAACGGCTAGTATTGCAGTAGCTAGTGTTATTAGTAATAGTAGTGACATAGTAGTGTCCCGTGTCTTCTGTATATGTATATGTAGATCGACTCATCATATATATTTTTGATCACTGCGAACTTATTGAGTGGATTTGAGAGCGAGGAATCCACCTAAGCAGCATAGAATCCACAGGTTTGTGATGGATTCCGGTGGATTCTAGCTCTGTTTCAGCGGAGGCTACTTTTTCTGGGATATTCCACCGTCCGCGTTGGAATCCATGGAATTCAGTGGATTCCGGCGGATTCCTCAAGATTCTGCGGGGGTGGGTTTTCCAGATGACGATGTCAGCATGAGAAGAAGGTGAGGATACAGCGGTAACCCACAGAGCCTAGGCCTGAGGCGGCTGTATCTCTGGCCCAAGCGGGCGGCCATTCTGCCGAAAGTGATGAAGAGCGCCCCAACGAGGGGGGTCGGGGACAAAATCAAAGCGAGGATTCTGGGAAGAGGACTCAGCATTTGCACCCATTCGCCAGTGCGTTTGGAAGGAACTCACTGGATGGTGAAGGGGGTATCATTCAATGGCTGGTCGTGGGACCATTCTCGAGCGTACCAGCCAGCAACCTCACCGCCTCCAGCAAGAATGACGGTGAAAACGAGCCACCAGGCGCGGACGCGGAAGGCTTGCCAGAGATGGACGGCTGGAGCGATGTCGCACGTCAGTGACCCGATAGAAAGGGCGTGGGTGTCGAACACCGCTGTACGCACCGGTAGATAGGGCGAACAGAATGGTGAACATCAAGCTCACGCTCCGGATAGGCAAGTAACCGTAGTCAGGTGAGATAAGATGACCCGAGGAGTCATGGTCGTTGTTGTAGTTAGCTAGAGAGGCGTTCAGAACGACCGTACGTGCTCAAAGGCAGGATGGGACATACGGTCAGTGGAGTTCATCGTGATATTAAGCCGTAGAAGAAAGTAGAGGGTCTGAAGAAGGGAAGAGAGAACGTGGTAGAAATATATGGGTGCTGCCGATGTACAACTAGATACCAGACCGAATCTTATGTACTGGCGTATAGCAGCAACACCGGCGCATAGTTGACGTGAGGGGGTGATTATAGCGGACTGCGGTTTGCGGTGGAATGAGTGTACTCTCAACAGAGACGCATACAAGACGAATGAAGCGGCCTCACAAGGTATCCCTCATGTCCTTCTCGTTTGTTCCTGCGGCGCAGACCGTGTCTCGGTCCGCAGGGAATTCGAGACCACGACGCGCCTTGCACAGTCGCCACCAAGACATATCGTGGTAGAGAACATGCCAAGCCCATGTATGCAGCGGACCGCCACGGAAGCAATCCTATCGAGCGTGACCCGCAAACGCCTCGCCCGTGTGGGACCTAGACATCGCCATTTCTCCGCCGCACGGATCGGGACATACGTCCACAGCTGCGACGCAGCCAAGATCGAATTTGGCCATGTGAGACAAGCGATCTGCCACACAGCTCAGGAGGTCGCGGGCTCACGCGGCATTGAGTACGGTGCCAAGAGTGAGCACTGGTTCTGCAGGTTCCCTATTAGTAGGAATCGTTACTTGACAGCAGGGTAGTATACGCTACATGACGCCGTGAGTGAGCAGATGAATCGCCAAGCCTACAGAATACCCACAGAATCGCCGTGATATGCAGATGATATAGGTGGTACTGTGTCGGTTGACGTGACGTCGCAGCGCTGCGGGATTTCTCCGCGCACGGAAATTGCGGCTCAGCGGCTCGCTCGTGCCATTGACTTTCGCAGTTAGTTGCCTATGTACACAACGGCAATTTGCTCCGGGTATGTTTCTAGCAGTAATGAGAGCACTGCGCAATAGTATTGATACGAGGAGCGACTGTGAATTTAGCACAGTGCTGATTTGTGAGCAGAGTGCTTGTGCCAGTATGCGACCATGGGTGAGCTGCACTTGAGATACAAAAGAGCAGAGTTGTTTACCATTACTCAACTCATGCTCGGCCTTTCCCGAGCCTGTTGTCCATACGCGTAGAGGGCGGCAGTGGCGACATGGGCTGCGGCGGGCAATTTGACGTGGAGACTGCATAAGCGCACAAGATGAGATCGGGAAGCCAATAGCCTCTGATCCTAACAGGTGCAAATACTCCATTGCGTAGTCTGAGAGAGCCTGAGGCTGCGGCTGCTCACCTTCGACTCATGTAATGCAACCCCTAGGCAGTTATCACTAAGTATCTTCGTTCGAAGAACTGAGTCTCAGCTATTGAATTTCTGATGAGCGGAGGGCATCCGGGCGTAACCCGTGTTGTCGGAGTCGGTGAGGCCTTAAGTGGCATGTTCCAACTTTGCCTGTGCTTCTAGTTCCATGCTTCCAACTTTTTACCCTTCTTAGCGTGATGCTACGAAGTGCGCGATACTTATCATGCTAATATGTGAACTTGCTCGTGAGGCCCGCGAAATTAAGGCTCCAGACCGCGTGCGGGCCTCGATGAGGGCACGAAGAAGGCGTCGGATACATCGGCATTCCATGGATTCGACGTCAACGCGTCATCGCTAACCTTGTCACTCAGGATGGCCAATGTAATGAAGCCCAGCCTATATTGTTTCGCTTCACCATGAAAATATTGTTGTTACATATGCAGCCTGAATAGCGGGCCATATATTGCAGAGCGATTTAGCCGTGCTGGGGGACATGATTCTGAGGTCCGTTGTATCATCTACAAACACAAACAGTCAAGGCGACATCCTCATCGCGATTTTGTACAAGTTTTCCTTATCGGCACTTTCCTCGACAAGCCTGCGGAGCATGCCGTTCTCCTTCTGGAGTAATTCGCCGGGCTTGCCGTATTCGACCTGAGAGAACACAGAAACTAAACCGAATGATATTTCTGCCATACTGAAAGGCACTTACAATGTGACCAGCGTCGAGGACCATCTGTGCGTAAGGTACATCAGGCTATGAGAAAGCACTGCGTTAGCGAACCCCACTCACGATCTTGTCAGAATCCATGATTGTCTGTAAGCGATGGGCGACAGTCAGCAGAGTGACATCTCTCCCCAGCTCGATCCGAAGCGATGTTTGGATTATGGTATCTGTTTCGTAATCTAATGTGGCACGTCAGTGTCATCTCACCCAATGACGACACGACTGGTACGAACCGATAGCCGAGGTAGCTGAGCAGGAACGTCAGCACCTGAGAAGGAGAAACAAGAAGGAAGTGCACCTTCATCTAAAATCAACAATTTGCTGCGTCTCACAATTGCACGGGCGAGAGCGAGAATCTGTCTCTGTCCAACAGACAGATTGGCTCCACCTCCAGCAATCTCGGTATCAAGAGTAATGTTCGACTGGTGGCTTCCCTCTTGCAGACTGAACAATCCCGCAGAGCGCAACGCGTCGTTCAGTACAGAATCGTCATGCTCAGAGAACGGGTCGAGGTTTTGACGAAGGGTCCCGCTCAGAAGTTCGGGCTAGAGGGACAGGATGAGCGGGTGTGATGGCAAACGAGAGGAGATGCAAAACGGACCACTTGGGGAATGATAGTGATGTTCAGGCGCAGTGCATCTAGGTTGATCTTATCGGTCTGTAGTCCATCGTACCGAACGTTTCCTTCGGTCAGAATGCACCGCAGCAATGCAAGGGTGAGAGAACTCTGCATGGACATGTCAGGGGCACGATGACTATCTCCGTACCAGGGCCAACAAACCTTTCCGCTTCCTGTTCGACCTACAATGCCGATACGCTCACCCGCTGCGACCTCGAACGAGATGTCGTGCAAGACTTTGGGTCCGTCCTGCCGAGCGTGTCAGTGCGCTGCGAAGGAACTGGATACGCGGAAGGCACGTACTGGTGAATACTGTGCAGAAAGGTTATTCACTTCCAGTTGTCCGCTGGCTGGCCAATACGCGGGCGGAACACCATCTAGTGTTGGCTTGGGCTCTTGTTCGATATGCAGATACTGTTGTATGCGTTCTAAGCTAATAATATTGTCAGCACACCGCAACACTGTAACTATCATCGCGCGTCGCGGACCTGTTGCCTGTGAACACACCGTGTCAATACGGAGCCATGGACGTAGTGGTTGCGAATGTAGTGCGCACCTGAGATTTCGAAATCGCTGAATACCCAGATTGCCTGGTTGACTACAGCGCTAAACGCGGCTGTGTACCTGCCGTTAGACACCACCAATTTTGCGGACCTCAGGCAGGCGAACTCACTGGCTATCGTAAGGGAGAAACCAGTGTTCGCAGCGCTCATATCGGAGAAATATACCAGGTACAGGGCAAGACTTGTTGCGAAAAGGCAAGCCCATAGGGTAATGCGTGACTCAATCCAGCTGTGCCGTCTCGGATCAGCATTCACTCATGGCATCGAAGAGCTCGCATTGCATACCAGGTAAGATTCGAGTAGGTGACAGTCACTCGGGTTAACTTGTCGATTCGGCGATACGCCTCCCTTTTGAACGCCTCTTGCGCACCGTATGCTCGCACGGACGCTATATCGGGTTAAAACGTCAGCCCTCAGCATTGCACAGCAAAAGTGAAGAACTACTAACTGATTCCGCTAATCGTCGCTCCGAAATGAGCCAAGACGGGCGCCTTGTGGTTACTCAGCTCGCGCTTCACCGACAGCTGCGCCTTCATGAAGATGTGTCCGCACAGCGCGCTCACGGACATCATGAAGATGGCCGGGAAGATGAAGACGGGTGAGAAGAGGATGATGGCGAGCACCCTCACCAACACGAACAGAGTAATTTCGACGAGGAGCTCCGTGCTTCTCGCAATCCGGTTGTCCACTGTGAACAAAGACAATCAGACATTCTCTACCTCTGTACGAATCTGGTGTTGAAGTACGCTTACATGTGTTGATATCTTGCGTGCACCGCGCGATGATGCGAGAGGTTGGTGTCTTGTCCAGCCATCTAGTAATGCACAGGTAAAACATTGAACGTATCCCGCGCTTACTTTAGGCTTACCGCAAAGTCGTTCCGAGTACCGAGACGACGAGCTGCTTGTGCACGATCCTGGCCGCTCTCATACTGCCATACACGTAGTATGTGATGGTAAATACAGTGGTGATCATGAAGAGCAGCACAAGCAACGCATAGACGGTGAGGTAACTATGAGAGATGAGCATCCGCGACACGCAGTGGCGGCACGTTCAACTTACTGGCTGACTGAGACCTCTTCTGCGGGATGCGTCTCGTACTGCGAGGCCCAGTATCCCAGATACCAAGTCTGGGAGACAGTTATGTCAGATATCCAATATGGTGTTCTTAGAGAGACACAAGGAACGTACGCGGAAGTTGCTGACGCACTGTCGAAAGGCATGACTGCCTACATAGATTACCCAGAACATATAAGGCTTCTTCGACATGTTGCCGATGAACAACTTCACTGTTGCACTCCATAAGCTAACATCACCCGATGGATTCACCCGCATGGCGACTTACGAGCAGACCAGCCAACATGGCCGTCTTCCATCTCTTCTGCTACCACCAACTTGCCTGTCGCCAGCTTGGCGGGTCCGTCTTCGGACTTGTCCTCGTCATCTGCATCAATCTCGCCTTCGACCTTCCTGATCTCCTCTTGCTCCTCTTTCAAGTCTTGCATCAACTTCGAGTCTTGCTCCAAGGCACTCAGAAGAGAGCCCTGACTGAGAATGCGACCATTTGGACCCACGGATACCACGAAGTCGGCGATAGGGCTGACCAGCGCAACGTTATGGGTCTGACCCGCTGCTTGAGTATGTTGTCATCACGACAGGGATACGACATACCACTAAGATGATTGTACGTCCTTGGAGGAGATCGCCCTTGAAGCACTTCTCGACAATCCACCTTGAGGTATGCACGTCAAGTGCGGCGAGAATCTGGCGTACAATTCAGCACGGGGTTCTCCACCGGATCCAGTGTCTCTCAGTACTTACGTCGTCGAGTAGCAAGATGCTGGCTTCGGAGTACACCGCGCGAGCCAGAGTGATACGTGCCTATTGAAGTCAACTATGGATTTATGCGTCTTGACCACGGCCATCTCACCTTTTGTCCACCACTTGACGAAGGGTTGAGCACATGCATCGTTAGAAGGGGCGAAACCAACATACCTCAATGTGATACCTCTCTCGCCAACTTCGGTTTGGTCTCCGGCCTCGAAGAGGCTGAGATCCCTCCTGAGGGCGCACTGGTAGATGACTACAGAGTTTTCCAGCCTTGAGTCGCGCGTTGGAACTGCGCTTGGTATGTGCCCCACCTTTGTTGTACCTGACCTCGTCGTACGGAGCCCCAAAGAGGATGTTGTTCTAGTCTGTTGTCAGAGTCGAACATTGCGCGTCGGTCAAGTTTCAGGAGACGGACCTTGATTGTGTCGTTCTGCACCCAAGATTCCTGCGCAGCGTACGCAACACCTCCCTCTCTGGGCAGATTGATGTACGAATCGGGACATGACGGAATGTAATGCATTTCGCCTGCGTGGCACAGCTTGAGTTACGCTGGAAGCTTCGATGCTAGTTAGAGACGTACCGAGTAAAGCCATGAGCAACGACGTCTTGCCCGCGCCGGTAGGACCGATGATCAGGTTCATTTTGCCTCGCCGGAACGTCAGTTCATCCTCTATGCACAGAACGAACGTCCGCTTGCGTGGCCCGCCGGGCGTGACTGAGGGAGCGCTATCCTTCGACCAGGTGAACCACGCGTGTCGGATGCCAATGACGTCCTTACGGTCTTCAGGTACGGCGTTGGTCCCAAACTCCTCTTCTCCGAACCCCCGCTTGCTCTCAAATTCGTCAACAAGCTCGCTCTGGTAGAAAGTTAGAGGGACTATATCTCGTTGAAATTGTCCACACGCACGTTCCACAGAAAGTCAGCGATACGTTCAAGGGAGACCTTGGCTGCATTCCGTATCTTTGTATGAGGCGTGATGGGGTTAACCGAGGCGTGTCAGGTAGCTCACCGTCGACCAATGATGGAACCATGGAGAATACTGCAAACATGTCATTGCGCAGCATATCGAACACTTCTCTCTCGTGAGTTTCTGTATGTATAGGGTGCATTGACGCTCCTCACCAGCCATTGACGAGAAAACCCGGGATGCTGCGGACGAGCGAGTCAAACCCCGGCAGCTAAGCCCACGCTATTGCACTCACCAGTCAGCTGTCTCTTCATGATGACCGTCTACAGAACAGTTGAGTACCGCGCTGTCACTGAGAATCGTGCCATAGCGGCTAAGACTCACGTATGTGAAGTAAGTTGATAACATGATCAGAATCGGGATTAACGAGCTTGCGCGAGCAAGCGTTAATAGGCAACATCTCACGCATCCGGCGCCGAGTGCATGACCACGTACTTGCACAGCCCAATGGACATCGAGATCAGCTTGCTCTTGCGCAGCGCCTTCAGCTCTTCTTCGCGCTTCTTGTCCAGCTGCTCCGCAATGCGAGGTTCCCAGCCGAAGAGCTTGATCATGTGGATGACGCCCAGCACTAGAGTCCCGGGGTATGAGATCAGATAATTATATAGACTGAACGAGAGGACTTACTCTCTGTCACGGTTTGCACACGAGAATCGGTCTATGACACAGGTCATGAATCATCCGAGGATCACGAGCAGAACGACTCACGCGTTTCATCTTCTCACGTTGGGCGCCTTGGATGTGTCGAGTGATCCAACCGGGAAGAGGTAGAGTGATGAGCATAGTCACAAGTCCGACGAGAGCGCTGCATGTCAGTATCGTGCGGATGAGCGAGCAACTCGTTCGCATTGCACAGCCTTGGGCGTACCTCCACCCTAGTATCCGATAGAGAAAGACCATAGAGAGAATCATGCCGAACGGCGCTTGCACACCTAGATAAAAGACAGAGAAGTCAGTAGTGAGGCGATGATACTGCAAAAAACGCACCGATGAATACCAGGTACACTCCCAGCCCGTCGATATTGTTCAAGTCGGTCGTGACAAGATTGTTGATCCTCCCGACAAGGTGTCTACTAGTTTCTTTCTTCGCAGGCTTCTCAGTCTCGGCGCCTTGAGGCTGTTCCTCCTCAAGTGTGGACTTCGCCTTGCCTTTCGTGGAGTTAGAAGCAGGAGCGATAGCTGTGCTCGAGCTTGCAGTGGCGGAGCGGTCTACGTCAGCATCGCTGCCCTCCGGTTCTGCATTCTCTGGGTCTAGCTGCGAAGTATTGTCCGCTGGGGTACCCACAGCAGCAGTGGCGGCGCCGCTTGACCCTGCTCCCGACGTGTCCTCGGTGTCCGCCTTCATACGTATTCGCAGGGCGTGCTCGAATACGAGCTCGGTGGTGATCGCTTGAAAACGCACATCCAGACGTGTCTAATTACGCAGTTAGCGACAAGACAAAACATACTCACCGTCAAAGCACTCACAGCGTAATATGAGAACCACTGATCAGAGACGTCTTTGAACATCCGGCCAAAGAGGAGAAATGCGATCCAGAACCAGGGCTTGATTCTGGATTCCGCTTTGCCTAACTCAAGGTAACTGCCCGCTCTGTCATGAGTCGTGCTATATAGATCATGAGAAAGGAAAAGGCTCACAGTAGCAGATTGTTGATGCTGATGGGCGCCGCGAACGCTCCGATCACCTGTGAGACGTCAGCTTCTCTCTGAGCGGAGATATACGTTAGGGACTGACTGCTGTAATGGACACCGCAACCAGGTTGCAGAATTCCACCCCTGGTAGTGATACGTCAGTCTATATGGCAAGCATCTCGATGACTACCTGACATACCAAACGTCGTAATGAACGTGAGCCCGAGGTGTCTACGAGACTTCGTTTGCAATGGGTCCATATGCTGGTTGGTCGGTCTCAGTGAAGGTTCGTCAACTCGGCGCCCAGAATGGCCTACCGGAAATGCACGCCCGACAAGGTTTTTCAATTGGTCGTAATCAGCCAAGGGAGGGAGCACATCGTAGGTAAGCCGCGGTAGTTTCCAAGCAAGCCAAATGAGGGGCTCCAGGTAAACATAGAATAGCCCAGAGAGAATACACGCAGTTTGCTCCGGAGGAGGCTCTGTGGGTGCCTGAACGAGTCATGACATGAGTCGGCGTACACTAGGTCTTACCATCTGCACATACCTTGGGGTCTATAGGGACGTACTTCCGAGGCGAAAGCAACGGGACAATGACTCCGCTGAGCGACAGTAATCCTAGCTTGATCCACATCACTACACCTTCGGGTGCGTCTTCTGGAGCTAGATATATCGTTGCTAGAGGCCACACGTCACGATACATGTAGACACCCCATGCGATGGCAAGGATAGTGGACGCGTGATTGAACGCGCGAATGTTTGTCTGCGTGCTTCCCAGCAGTGACAGCACGTTCAAGACGGAGACGTATACCTGTAACAACCAGATTTAGCTCCGATGTCCCCGAAAGATAGACACTAGCAGTGACGTACGTATAGGAAACATTGCGATATCCCGAGGATGAGAGACGCGTCCGAAACGCGTCCTTTCGCTTGTGCAGTATGCACGACAGGGAGGACGGAGAGCACCAAGAGCGCGACGACACAAAGCAGTTGTATCAGTCTGAACAAGACGATCGCGATGCCTCCAATCGAGTCAGCCCTTCCTCTGACGTAGGAGGCTCGAGGGGGCGGGGTAGCGGACGAGGTCGAGCTATCCTCGGTGTCGTCATTGTGCTGACGCCGGGCGCTTGCGCCTCGCATGGCGGAAATTGCGTGCAGTGCCACCGACAGGACGGCACAGTAGACAGGGATTGTCAAAGAGTTCGACCATATGCTATAGCTAGAGTCAGCATTGAACATACCAAGGAATAGTGCGGACGAACGTTCCGTCGTCCGGAGGACGCGTCAAGGATAACACGACTAGTGGTAACTGAGATACCTGTGTGCGCCAGCCTATAGCAAAGCTTATGTCTGCCATGGAGGGCCGCGAGCTTTAGGCAGGGGTGTAGTAGTAGGAGAGCAAGAAGCGAAGGCCGTGATTGTTCGAGGACCGAGCGCGGTACCAGTCACCCTGAGACGACTCTGGTTGAAGTCAGTCTGGCGCTCTTGAGAATACGGGACGGTCAAACCTTACTGCGCGCGCGGACATGCACTGGTCGCACAAGTTTTCCCACAGGAACAGGAACCTGATGGAAGGCATTCCTCGGAGTGGTTGCGGTCCCACGTTCCAACGCCGCCGTCCTGGGCCCTGTGTGTTGCAGCAGCAGTGCCCTCTATCAAGCCCGCCCAGAAGAGTATTTTTGCATCCCTGGCTCTTCCCCACTGTCAGCGTTATATCAACGTCCGGTGGTGATCTTGGAAGCACTTCGCGGCCTCACCTTCGATTGACCTCGTTGCGCGACCCGTACAAATAAGGCATTTTGCCGTAAAACGGCTGCACTAGCATGACATTCTGCTGTTGGGGAAGAGTATGCGGTAGCCGTTAGATGCAACAGCTTCTGACCCGTGGAGGCAGTGACGGCAACGCTGGAACACGAGATGAGATCGGGAAGCTAATAGCTTCTGATCCTAACAGGTGCAAACACCGCCATCCCATCACGCGCGTCTAACGTGCGGCGTTTTTCATGGACGACCATTATCCGCATTCCGTTTGTTGGCTTCTCTGAGGTCTGCGCTATAGCTATCGATACCCATTGGTCTATCGTTGACTTATGTCGATTGCTCAGCACACTTGCTACCGTATGTCTATTTTACGCGGCTGATTGGCTGAACAATCTATGAAGGCCTCTCGGGCTCCGAGCCACCAATCGCTGTTTGCAAGGTCCTGCAACGACAATCATACCTCATCGTACCCGCTCTTACCCTGAACGACATTGTACGCAGGCCCGCCCTTCCCAAACATCTCACGCAAATCGCTCGCGAGCAGCTCCGGCTGCTCAAAAGCCGCGAAATGCCCGCCCTTGTCGTGCTCAGAGTGGAACACGACTTTCCCGAGCATGTGCGACCAGCTAGGGGAACTTCAGTCAGCACCGAGTTGTCACGATGGCGGGCTGGCTGGGAGGAACGATCGAGGTACGTACGACTTCGGTAGGCGAACGATCTCGCCGGGGAAATAGGAGACGCCCAGCGGGGTCGGCGTCCACTTCGTTCCTTCAAAATAGTCCCGCGTCCCTCCGGCCGTCATCTCGTAGTAGATCCTGCCCGCGGCGGCAGGTCCTGAGCGCGAGAACCAATACACGGACACCCACTCGAGGACTTACGAGTGCATCCCGGAGATTGGAATTGGTCAGTACGCACTATATCCCTCACAGCGTGGATCCCGATTTGCCCGCGCGAGACTCACCTTCGTCGTCCGTCCATGGGTAGTGGTCCGACCAGCTCACGAGCTTCTCGTATATCCACGCGAGCAGGCCTACAGGTGAGTCCGCCAGGCTGTACCCGATCGTCTGGGGCATCGTTGATTGCTCCATAAAGTACCCCAGACCTTTCTGCCGCCACTCCGCGGTGGCTTGCAAGTCGGCCTGCGCGGCTTTGTCGAAAGGCAGTGTGAACATGCCAAGATAGAGCAGCGGATGGGTCCACAATGTTGGAAGGCGGTAGCTATGACCAACCCACCCAAACGTGTGTCTGAGTAAGTCGCCACCTCTGTAGGGCTGTGCTGGCAAATACTTACATGGGGATGTTCGTGTGCCAGGCCTTGATGTGCTTGTTTCCATAATGGTTCACGGCGTGCACGCCGAGCTACCGGTCGATCGCTAGTCAGGTACATACTGACAAGATGAATCGAAACCCGTACCAGGTGGCCCCAGTCTCCGCCTTGATACGCTGGGAAAAGACGCGCCAAACCGTCAGTTCGGAGTGCGCGATGCTGAGCAGCATTGGTGCGGTCACCGACCATATTCCGGATAACCCAGAGAAAGCATCAGCTTGTTGAAGACCTATGCCCAGGGTGCCGATGCGATGAGTGACTCGCAATGCGCCTGCGTGGAACCCCTACCTCACTGTACTGGCGTCCGGCAAACCCGGGCTTCTTCGGCGCCTCAGAAAACCCAAATCCGGGAAGGTTGAGGGCGACGACATGGAAGCTCGGATGCTCTGTGGATGCAGACGTCAAGAGGGGCAGCATCTTCCTCACTTCGAGGAAATGCCCCGGCCCTGTGATTGACGCAATGGACTATCATGTCATGTTCAACAGCGCTGCAGGTATGTACTCACATCCATGCACGAATAGCAGCGGAATCGCGTCCTTGACAGTGCTTCGCTGGTGCACATAGTGGATGCTCAACGTCCCATGGCCCTCGATCTCAATATCGCGAGTGTACATGGGGAGCTCGTTTATCCCGGCCTCGGCCTTGCGCCAGTCGAATCCATCTCTCCAGTGAGCCACGAGGCGCCTGACGTCGTCCAGAGGAACGCCATACTCCCACCCTGCGCCGTCAAGCTCGTCGGGGAAGCGGAAGAGCTCTAATTTCTTGCGCAAGAGCTCGAGATCGGACTCGAGTACGGCGATGCGGAAGGGCTGTTCTGTGGTCATGACGGAGCAGGAGGGGGACGTGGATGCGCCTGAAGGTACCCGTGCCAGCACGCATGGCGAGCTCGGACTTATCACCGACAGTACCCGGGGGAGTCACCCCAGTGTAGAGCCGATGAGTGGCCTATTCATCCCGTACTCTTACCCGCCGCGTGTCTAAGCGGTCCTATTCAAATCCCGTCAGACGTGACGCGTCGCGACATAACCCTGTTTGACAGGAATGCAACCTCTGTGGAGACGCGCCATGCTCTGATACTCAGCAGCGCTGTGCTCTGATACTGAGCAGCGCTGGAACGATTTCTTGGATGATGTGCCTTACTGGTTCAGTAAACGCTTAGCGGATGACCACAGCAGGAACTTATCAGAGACATACGCGACGCCACTCACTGCGGACTTGACAGCAGAAATTTGTAAAAGAGCCTTGATCGTAAACTCCGAATCTCAACGTCCATCCAATTGAGTCGAAAATACTACTAGTAGTAGAACAATAGCTACTCTTTGCAAACACGAGTACTAGCGAGGTCCGTCACAATCCTCTACCACGATAATCACGACGACGAGGCGCCCATAGCCATCTTGTACAGCTTCTCTTTATCGCCGCTCTCCTCAACGAGCGCGCGGAGCATGCCGTTCTCCTTCTGGAGCAACTCGCTAGGCTTGCCAAACTCGACCTGAGGATACACGCGTCAGGCGGTGGACCTCGCATATTCATGAAACGAACGCGGTACTCACAATGTGCCCGGCGTCAAGGACCATCTGTGGCGCGACAAGGACCGTAAGACAGTCGAACATGACATTGCGAACGGACGCCATGACTCACGATTTTGTCAGAATCCATGATGGTCTGTAGACGATGCGCAACAGTGAGCAGGGTCACGTCCTTGCCGAGCTCGGTACGGAGGGAGGTCTGGATGATCGTATCGGTCTCATAGTCTAAGGCAGAAAGTCAGCTCCCGTCTAAGTGCAGTGCGTACAAACAGGACAAACCGATGGCCGACGTAGCTAGACAGACCGGTCAGCAACGCGTTCAACGTGACGATGCATAGCGCAGCGTACCTTCGTCTAGAATCAACAATTTGCTGCGTCTCACGATAGCGCGCGCAAGAGCGAGAATCTGCCGCTGCCCCACAGACAGGTTCGCTCCCCCTCCAGCGATCTCTGTGTCGAGCGTGATACGCGACTGATCGCTTTCGTCTTGCAAGCTGAACAGACCAGCAGAGCGCAGGGCGTCGTTCAAGACTGCATCATCGTGCTCTGAGAACGGATCAAGGTTCTGACGGAGGGTTCCACTGAGGAGCTCAGGCTGTATAGCATACCACGTTAGCAGACGTAGGGGTATATGACACGACGTGCAGACGGACCACTTGGGGAATGATGGTAATGTTCGAGCGAAGAGCGTCCAAGTTGATCTTGTCCGTGGGCAGCCCATCGTATCGGACGTTGCCCTCAATGAGGATGCAACGCAACAACGCAAGGGTGAGAGAGCTCTGTGAACAGGTATGAGCGGCCCATTGCTTTTCGCTGTGGTATCACAGACCGACCTTCCCGCTTCCAGTACGACCAACGATGCCGACACGCTCCCCTGCAGCCACCTCGAACGAGATCTCATGCAAGACCTTCGGTCCATCCTATCAGAAGAGCGTCAGTACGTAGCCCATATCCATGATAAACTTCGAGACATACAGGCGAGTAGCGGGCGGAGAGCTTGTCGACTGCAAGTTGACCGCTCGCCGGCCAGTACGCAGGCGGGACTCCATCAGGCGTAGGCTTCGGCTCTTGCTCGATCTGTAAATACTGCTGGATGCGTTCCAAGCTAATAATAAACTTGTTAGCACGCCACGACGTTGTTACCATAATAAAGCATTGCTGACCTGTTGCCTGTGTGCGCATCACACATGTCAGCGCTGAATCACCAATGCTGCATCTATGGAATGGGCGCGTACCCGAGATCTCAAACTCGTTGAATATCCTGATGGCCTGGTTGATAACAGCGCTGAAAGCGGCTATGTATCCGGTATCAGCTTCTGCTTACTTGAAAAAATTTTTAGGAGCGAACTTACTGGCTACCGTGAGGGAGAAACCGGTGTTCGCAGCGCTCATATCAGAGAAATAAGTGAGGTACAAGGCGAGACTCGTCGAGAAGAGGCATGCCAAGAGGTCAATACGCGAACCGATCCATCTAAGGTGCCTTGGATCAGTATGCCGCTTCATCATGGAGAAGACGCACACCATACCGGTTCAGGTTCCAGTGGGTCACAGTCACTCGGGTCAACCTGTCAATACGACGATACGCCTCCCTCTTGAACGCCTCTTGTGCGCCATACGCTCGCACAGACGCTGCGTCAAGCCGAGCGTCAGCACTCACCGTCGCATATCAACGCAAGGCAAAGAGATACTGACTGATTCCGCTGATCGTCGCCCCAAAGTGGGCCAAGACGGGCGCCTTGTGGTTGCTCAACTCGCGCTTCACCGACAGCTGCGCCTTCATGAAGATGTGTCCGCACAGCGCGCTCACGGACATCACGAAGATGGCCGGGAAGATGAAGACGGGCGAGAAGAGGATGATCGCGAGCACCCTGACCAGCATGAACAGAGTGACTTCGACGAGGAGCTCCGTGCTTCTCGCAATCCGGTTGTCCACTGCAAATGTAGTCAGAGCTGCTCCAACGAGATCGCAGATTGAGACGGGCTAACTTGTCTCGATGTCTTGCGTGCAACGCGTGATGATACGAGCAGTCGGCGTCTTGTCTAACCAACTGGACATGGACATATTAGCTCACCGACGAAAGGACATCGCAGTTCTCTCAGGCTTACCGCAAGGTCGTCCCGAGTACCGAAATGACGAGCTGCTTGTGCACGATCCTGGCAGCCCTCATACTGCCGTTCACATAGTAAGAGACTGCGAAGGCAGCGGCTGCCATGAAGAGCAGCACACACGACGCGTAGACGGAGAGGTAGCTACGGGCGAGTCATCAGCATCACGCGTATGCAGTGGCGGCACGCTCGACTCACTGGCTAACCGAGACCTCTTCCGCAGGATGCGTCTCGTACTGTGAAGCCCAGTGTCCGAGGTACCACGTCTATGAAGTAGAAAACGTCAGAGAGGTCGACCCACGGGTAAACGAGGAATGTACCTGGAAGTTGTTGATGCACTGCCGAACAGCGTGCGTGCCCACATATACCAACCAAAAGACGTAGGGTCGCTTCGACATGTTGCCAAGGAATAGTTTCACTGTCATAGTCGATGAGCCAGGATTGTCAAACGGCTTCGCAGCATAACCACTCACGAGCAGACCAGCCAACGTGGCCGTCCTCCATCTCTTCTGCTACTACCAACTTGCCCGTCGCCTGTTTCGCCGCGTCGTCTTCAAATTTGTCCTCGTCATCTGCATCGATCTCGCCTTCGGCCTTCCTAATCTCTTCTTGCTCCTCTTTCAGCTCCTGCAAGAGCTTCGAGTCTCGTTCCAAAGCACTAAGCAGAGAGCCTTGGCTGAGAATGCGGCCGTCCGAACCCATGGAGACGACGAAGTCGGCAATAGGGCTGACCATCGCGACATTATGGGTCTGATCCGCGACCTTAGCGTCTCTTCCTAGCAGTCTGGAGGATAGAGACACAACTCACCACCAAGATCACAGTGCGTCCTTGGAGGAGATCGCCCTTCAAGCACTTATCGACAATCCATTTGGAGGTGTGCACATCCAATGCGGCAAGAATCTAGTTCGCGCTTCAGCACGCGACACTTCACTTTGACATTTCAGATTTGAGACTTACATCGTCGAGCAACAAGATCTCGGCATCGGAGTAGACCGCACGAGCCAGAGTGATACGCGCCTGTCGAGATTGAGACATGGAATGGTACATTCAGCTTCAGATTCAGCTCACCTTTTGTCCGCCACTATATGAAGAGTTGAGCACACGATCAACAGTAAATCGTAACAAGGACCTACCTCAAAGTGATACCTTTCTCGCCGACCTCAGTCTGGTCTCCAGCATCGAAGAGGCTGAGATCCCGTTTCAAGGCGCACTGGTGAAGGACTACAAGTAATCATCAGCTTCCAGACGCACGTCAGAGCTACTTGTAGTGCATTGTTACCTTTGTTATACCTGACCTCGTCGTATGGAGCACCGAAAAGAATGTTGTTCTGTTATGACCTCAGAACCGTACGCAGCGGGTCACTAGGGTAGCATAGGACGAACCCTGATTGTCTCGTTCTGCACCCAAGACTCTTGTGCGGCGTATGCAACACCTCCCTCTCTGGGCAGGCTCATGTAAGAGTCGGGACCTGAGGGAATGTAATGCATCTCCCCTGTACGCAGTGTTTCAATTAGCACTATAAGCTCCGTTCACACCGATTGGAAATGATATCGGACTTACCAAGCAACGCCATGAGTAGCGACGTCTTGCCCGATCCGGTAGGGCCGATGACTAGGTTCAGCTTTCCTCGCTGGAACGTTAGTTCCTCGTCCACGCTCAAAACGAATGCCCGCCTACGCGTCCCACCAGGCGTGACGGACGGCACTCCGTCCTTCGACCAGGTGAACGACGCGTGCCGGATGCCAATGACGCCCTTGCGGTCATCAGGGACAATATTAGGCCAAATCTCTTCCTCCTCTGGCACACGCTTGCTCTCGAAGTCGTCAATGAGCTCGGTCTGGAACACCGTCACATCAGAAGCGCAGGATCTCTCGGAAGGCCTCAATACGCACGTTCCACAGGAAGTCGGCAATACGTTCGAACGAGACTTTGGCTATATTCCGCGGCTCAGCCTTATTCAAAGTATTGAACGGGGATCGTCATGGTTAGCTCACCGTTGACTAGCATGGGCACGATTGAGAATGACGCATGGATGTCAATGCGGAGCATATCAAACACTGCGCCACTATGAGTCTCGAGTCGTGTGCTTTTGTGATACCACTACCCACCGGCCATGGACGAGAAGACTCGCGATGCTGCGGACGAATGGAGTCAAACCTTCGAACATCGCCATATTCCTCTGCGCTCACCTGTCAGTTGCTTCTTCATGATCACCGTCTATGACTCGAGTTAATATGGCTTTCAGCAAATCGCACCACCGTGAGGACTTACATATGTGAAGAAAGTAGATAGCATGATTAGAATCGGGAGCAGCGAGCTTACAAGGCGAGCGTGAGCATCCTATACGCTTTTCGGTCAGGCGATCACAGAAGAACGTACTTGCACAGCATGATGGACATCGAGAGAAGCTTGCTTTTGCGCAGCGCCTTCAGCTCTTCTTCACGCTTCTTGTCAAGTTGCTCCGTGATGCGAGGTTCCCAACCGAAGAGCTTGATCATGCGAATGACGCCCATCACTGAACATTACCGGGTTAAGATAACAGGCAGGTATATAGCTAACAGGCGAACACCCACTCTCAGTGACGGTTTGCACGCGAGAATCGGTCTGTACAGCAAGCCATAAGTGATCCCGTCCCTGAGATGAGGGAGAGGAGAACGACTGACGCGTTTCATTTTCTCGCGTTGCGCACCCTGGATATGCCGAGTGATCCACCCAGGCAGGGGCAGAGTGATGAGCATTGTCGCGAGTCCGACTAGGGCACTACCCAGCATCCTATTAGCGTGTGGATCGTATGTCCCAAATGCGATATAACGCACCTCCACCCAAGAATTTGGTACAGGTATGTAATGCAAAGCATCACCTGGAAAGGCGACTCGATGGCTAGATAGCGTGACAGTTAGGTCATCGTAAGACAGTAGCCTCTCGATAGCAGCTGAAGCCACGTACTGAAAAAGACGAGGTGCATCCCGAGCCCCTCAAAGTTGTTGAGGTCGCTGGTGACGAGGTTGTTGATCCTCCCTACAAGATGCCCCCCTGTCGCCTTCTTGACCGGCTTCTCAGGCTCCACCTCTTTCGGCTGCACCTCAGAAGTAGACTTCGCCTTGCCCTTGATGGAGCCGGAGGCCGGGGCCACAGCCGTGCTCGAGCTGGCAGTTGCGGAGTGGCCCGCATCCGCGTCGCCGCTTTCTGAACCTTCTCCCTCTGCACCTAGTTGTGAGGCATTGTCCGGGGTGCCCACCGCGGTGGTGGCGTTGCTCTGTGCCGCGCTCGATGATTCCGTATCCGCTTTCATGCGGATGCGCAAGGCATGCTCGAACACGAGCTCAGTGATGACCGCTTGGAATCGCACGTTCAAGCGCGTCTGTTCTCATAGTCAGCGACGGGTCGAGCACATGTACTAGATGGCTCACAGAATAGTACAGGAACCATTGGTCGGAGACGTCCTTGAACACTCGTCCGAAAAGGAATAGCGCGATCCAAAACCAGGGTTTGATTCTGCTTTCGGCTTTGCCTGACTCGAGATAGCTGCGCGTTCCCTTGTGAGTCATAATGTGAAGCGCTTGGAAGGAAGAGTCTCACAGCAGCAAGTTATTGATACTAATGGGCGCAGCGAACGCCCCCACGACCTGTAATGTATCACCACCTATTCGGCAGAGAGAGAGCGCCGTAGGCTTACCGCGGTGATAGACATCGCAGCCAGATTGCAAAGTTCCACCCCTAAGGATGACAGATCAGCCCCCTTGGAAAGCGCACGTGTGACCTAGCTCGCGTACAGAAGATCCGGATGAAAGAGAGGCCAAGGTGCCTACGAGAACGCGTTCGCAACGGATCCATATGCTGTCAGATCGGCGTCAGCGAGGCATCGTCAACTCGGTGCTCAGAAAGACCTACCGGGAACGCACGCCCGACAAGGTTCTTTAAATGATCATAATCAGCCAACGGAGGGAGCACATCGTAGGTGAGGCGGGGTAGCTTCCAAGCAAGCCAGATGAGGGGCTCCAGGTAAACATAGAATAACCCAGACAGAATACACGCAGTTTGCTCCGGAGGAGGCTCTGTGGGTGCCTGAACGAGTCATGACGTGAGTCGGCATACACTAGGTCTTACCATCTGCACATACCTTGGGGTCTATAGGGACGTACTTCCGAGGCGATAGCAACGGGACAATGACTCCGCTAAGCGACAGTAACCCTAGCTTGATCCACATCACTACACCTTCAGGTGCGTCTTCTGGAGCTAGATATATCGTTGCTAGAGGCCACACGTCACGATACATGTAGACACCCCATGCGACGGCAAGGATAGTGGACGCGTGATTGAACGCGCGAATGTTTGTCTGCGTGCTTCCCAGCAGCGACAGCACGTTCAAGACGGAGACGTATACCTGTAACAACCAGATTTAGCTCCAATGCCCCTGAAAAATTAGTAGTGACATACGTATAGGAAACAATGCGAAATTCCGAGGATGAGATACGCGTCCGAAACGCGTCCTTTCGCTTGTGCAGTATGCACAACAGGAAGGATGGAGAGCACCAAGAGGGCAACGACACAAAGCAGTTGTATCAGTCTGAACAAGACGATCGCGATGCCTCCGACTGAGTTTATTCTTCTCCTGAAAGGTGAGACCCGAGTAGCCAACGAGTCTAGCTCTAGGACGCTGTCCGAGTCGTCATTGGGCTTGCGTTTGACGCGTGCATCGCCTATGGCTGAGATTGCATGCAGTACCAGAGAAAGGGCAGCACCGTATACAGGAATTGCCAAGGTGTTTGACCAAATGCTGGCATCTAAGTCAGTACGAGGTAAACGAACAGAAGCCGGTGCGGACGAACTGTTCGTCGGCCAGAGGACGCGTGAAGGCTGATACGGTCAGCGGTATCTGAGGTACCTGGCCGAACCACTCTGCAGCAAAACCCATGTTTGCTGCGCGGATGCCTCGAGCTTTGCGCAAAAGGGACGTGGCAGAAGGAGACCAGGAGACAGACCGTGACTGTTGAAGTGCTGAGCTCGGTATTAGTAACGCCTGAAGTCAGTGCGGGGGCGCGCATCAATTCGTCTCGAATGAGTCCGGGGAAGCGGGTCCGTTATCATTGGCCCTTGTTCCTGGGATATGACTCTTCAGATTTCGGAGGCGATGCTGCAGCCACTGAACTCTATTCATTCACAGATCGTCGTTGCCTCGAGAACTTCCCCCGCCCGAGTTCCCATGGGAAGCACTTATCGCTGCTGGGGCTCGTTGGCTGCCCGGCTCGTCTTCTCAAGAGAAGCTGAACAGACAACTGACATGCATCAGAGTCGCATCCACTTCTAGTGCGATATCTTGCGGACATAAGTATCCGTCCTTGCGTAACCCCGGCCTCCGCGTGTACGAATATTCCGCCCTGAGCCCTGGGTTGAGATCCGGTTACATGGTGGGGCCCACCGCGGCGAGTAAACTTAGCATCAGGTTGTCAGAGGGTTGATGCAACGACGGAGGGATATGGCGTAGGAGATAAGAAGACATCAGCGTCCATATGGTGCGGTCTCACGTTCCAACGCCGCCGCCGTCGCGCCCCGTATGTTGTGGCAGTGCTTCCATATAAGGAAAGTCAGTATCTTCTCCTCACTGACTCTTAGCGCCGACTTCGCGTGAATTGGCCACATCCCCTAACGCTGCTTGCACATCCTTCAATCCACGAGTTCATGCTAAAGACAAGTAAGTGCGGCAGGTGACAAACTGCACCAATGCCGAGCTCCCAGTGTTTGATTACGCTACGCAGATGGCACAATACATTCTAGACATACTTCATGACAGGAGATTCCGAGTAGTTCTAATGGCGGTAGGATATTAGTTGGGGTAGTATTAACATTTCCACTCTGTGTGCGCCGAATGAGAATACTAACGCGTTCAAGAACGAACGTCAGGACCATAGGTTGTGGGTGATGGAGGTCGGATCACAACATATTGGAGCTCAGGGGACCGCGAGTCGAGCAATGTGAATTTGTTGCCTGAATGTTATGGTTATGGTACACAGACTGTTCGCGCACCAACGCTCAGATGATGTTGACATTCTGAGGGACATCGACTTGGATAGCTCGCGCTCGGCATTAGTTGGCGAAGGACGCATTGACCGGTCGACCTGCTGCGTTCGGCCCGTCGGGCATCAAATCTAGCGTTGGGCTGATCCTCGCGAGCTTCTCGCAAGAGAACTATATACTCAAGATTGATATAAATAGCGACAGCGATCTTCTTGCAAATATCGCCTGCTAGTCATCAACGCGTCCGTATCTCGCTTGCTTATCCAACTTCGATGGTCAATGGATGAGTGGAATATATAATAGTCAGTATCCCAACTCGCAGACTGCGGATTTACGACATGATGGCGCTCAGCATCCCCCTGATCGTGGCTCGACGACTACTGAATCTTCGAAGACCTTCAGTCTTAGATGTGTCACTGATCTCGTGGTAGACGTCGAAGTGACTCATGTTCATGAGGAAGGGAGACAGGGCGAGTGTACGCTACTGAGTCACTGGCAGCAATAAAGTGAAGCATTCGTGTGTGAGGATCGAGAGCTATCGACTTCTCGATCTCACTGTGCATCTGTCAAGAATGTCAAGTCGATCTCATGCTCCATCATTGGATGTGATATCCTTGGGACTTTCGACACCCGAGAACAACTGTATGGCCTGTCGGTAACGCGCAGTATGTTGTATAACGTTTCGCTCCAAAACCCGGAGCCTGCAGTGTCAGGGCAGCCACAGAATCCCCATCCTTTCATTCAAGCCGATCCTTCATTCCTATACTCGTACAAGAACATTTCATCTGCTTGAAAGCAGTCAGTCACCGGAACCAACGATGGGCACTGGGACAGCCGGCATACCTGTAGCCACCGATCAGTGAAATCGACCCGCCGCCGAGTCTGTGCTCAAACCTCCAGGGCCACCTACAAAAGAGCACAGAACCCCGTCAGTCTGGGAGCTCACGAACAGAGGGTGTGCAGTATACCAACCTCATAAATAGCCTTTTCGATGCGATCCACCACAACGTCCGCGAAGTTGATCACCTGGCCGAATATGTGCAGCCTGCACTCCTTGCACGCGCATGCCGAGGCAATGACCGGGCCCAAGAACTCCGGGGACCGCGCCAGAGAGGGAACCGGCTCTTCCTGCAATCTCTTCGAAAGCGCCGCGAGGTACGTGAACCACGCCAGACGAATCCGACAGAGTACCTTCGTCTTGAGCCGATTACGGATGACAACCAAGTTTTCGTTGTCCGAGAAGTTTCCCTCCTCGCACGTATTGCACGGGCCCAGTAAATCCGCGTGCACTACGAGCCAGGATTTCCCATCCACAGCCTGGGCAGCTGCCAAGCCGCAAAGCTTCCTGAAGTCGAGGAGGCGTGTATATTGGAGCGCAGAGATGAGCTCTAGCTCCTTCGCCGACCCGAGGTAGTCTGGGAGGCTGAGACATCCCCTCGCCGCGACGAGGGCGACATCTTCAAGCCCATATGCGCAGGCTATAGCGTACGTTCGTAAGGCTTGTTTCCCTGCATAGCTTGGCTGAAGGAGGATAAAGCGCATGTGTGCTATGACAGGGCCCATATCATACTTCCTTCCCGCTTCCAGGATTTTCCGTACCTCATCCAGAGACAGTGTCGAGTCCTCCGGGATTAAGTAGCATATCCGTAGCAGCTGTTCCCATGTAGTGCTGTCCTCCGTGACCGAGACAGATGGCTTATCGGCATGGGTGGGAGAGGAGAGGCAGAACATGTCAGTGAAGACCGGAGACGCGTTGGCGATGATGCACTTGTAAACGTGAAACCCCACTCCATCCGAGGTACGAAGGGTGAGATCGCTCTTAGCGACATCGAAGAACGGATGACCACCAGGAACAGCTTTGGTAGAGGGGGCGGCCTTGGTGGAAATCTTGGACTTCGTGGAGAACCTCCGTTTGATCGACATGACGAATTGTACGGTTAGTGGTCACTGGGAGTGAAGGGTATGGAGAAGGGCAGCCGAGCTACAGACGAGATGCTTTATGCATCATGGCTGCCGCAGCGCACCTCAGTTGAAAGGGACGATCAAACGAGCGAAGCAGGTCCGCGTCGCACTGCAGCGAGTAGCTGCGGCAAATCACATGAGGGGAATGTATACATGTACACCGATACGACGCTGCACAAGGAATATCAGTTGGACAATCAAAGGTCTCGCGAGCGCCGAGTTACATCGCGTGCTCTCAGCGTGGGTCTGTTCCCTCAAGAGCGCCAAACAATTGCAACGAGATAGGCCTCATTACGGTAGAAATACACAAAGCTGCCGCAGGTGTTAAGGTAATATGGTTGTGAGGTGGATTGTGGAACGTACCAGACAGTCCATACACTAGTCCAGGACAGCTCAGATCTCAACCTCACGCACGCCGTCCTTGTCCACAATCTTGACCTTGTACTTCTCCGGGGTCACGACAAGACGCTTGGCTACCTCGTCAAGACATCTCCGCAGCGTAGCAAGGCCTTCCTCTAGTGGCGCCTCCGGATCATGGTAGCTGCCATGCGTCAGCTACACATCGGCAAACGAGAGCACTGAGCTCACCGATCGAGTAAACTGAGTGCAAAGTATGCACCATATCCGTGCGCTGCAAACGGCACCTCGGACATCGTGCCCAAATAGTCAATCCAGTAGAGGTGGGGAGTATGCGTGCTGGTATCATATCCACCGACAAGGAGGTTGACCGCGTATGGGCGACGCGAGCGCAATGAGTCCGCAAGAGCGCGCCGAATCCATGAGGCGGCGGAAGGAGGGCGAAGAGCGTATGTGTTGCGGATTTGGTACAGGCGGATGTTGCGCTCGATATATTCCGCGAACTGCACAGTATCACCTTGCAGTACAAGGTAAGACGACGTCAATCTCATCATAGATGGACAGCACACCTGGCTCTCCGGAGAACGCCATAAGGAGGTGAGGGCTGAGGACCTTGATCTTGTCCTCGTCGACCTTCATCTTCACGATAGACCGCGCCGCGGTAGTATCTGCAGCGACAATCACATAGCCTTTTCCAGTCAATGCAAATGAGATATCCATGGTCGACGAAGCGAGAGGAGGAGGGGGATGATGGGAGTGGTAGAGGACGCGGAGGAGGAGGAGGAGGCGTTGCACGACCGCGACACGCGTCCCGACAGGACCCCCGATTATAGTAGGTGAACCCACATCACTCCGGCCAAAATCTGGCCCAAAATGTCTGCAGAAAATTGGCCATTTTGGCGGTTAAATGTCCGAAAAAAATCTAGGTTTGGCCGCCTTCGGCGGCCGTTTGTCCGCACATTTGATGTGGGTTCAAAATGGCAGTAAAATGTCCGTACCATGTGAAGTAGGTTGCGTTTGCCGCAAACTTTGTATGGAACGCGTAGGCTGGACAGCTTGGAATAGCGGAAAATGCACGCTACATAGAACCAGCTGTCGTACCCCAAGCCTAACCATCGAAACCTTCGGCCTACCGTATATCTCGCTGTGGGCGCCTAATATATAATGCTATGACGCCCTAATAATAGCTGTAGTAGTCGCCTTTGCAGGTGATACAGACTGGACGTAATGCATTACTTAGGTAGAAACAGATTCTAAGTAGACTACATTATATGAGAGTTCAAGCGCTCACACATGTATAGACTCAGGAGTATGCTGGCTTGGCCGAGCGCCTCTGGGCTCCGAGAATTTGTCCGGTTATGTGACATAGGTATGGCCGCGCCTTACGCGATTTTGTCCGGCATTTGACAGTGGGTTGGGGGCCAATTTTGGCCTGTTTTGTCCGAAAAAAATGTAGCTTGGCCCCCCTCCGGGGGACCAAATTTGTCCGAATTGTGATATGGCTGGGCCTACTATTATCGGGGGTCCTGTCCCGACGCGTAAGTCCACTTCGGCATCTTCCGGCCAACACCTTTGAGCGCTTGATTGACTCTACTACCTAGTAACCTCTAGTAATTTGCATTACTGTTCAGTGTTTCCACGAGACGACATAGGAATCTCTGACCACCCGCCCTGGCATATATGGCATCGATGCACAGCTCGATATCAGGAGATCAACATCGCTACTTTCATGTACTAAAATCATGCCTACAGTTTCATGCACTTAGATGTCGCAACAATACCTACAGACGAAAGACGCAGCTTAGGGCCATCTAGAGTCATCCTGAGGACGTATTTCACCCAAGGTTGAGATGACTTTCCTCCGTGTCCAGACACTCGTTCCAGTGGACTCGGACTGCTGAGTGAGAGCGATCCCCTTCCCGTTCGACGCAGCGATTAGACACCCAGGAGATCCGAGCCCATATCTCCTTTCCTACATCTGGGTCATACCTCAGATCCCAATCATCGAGCGAAAGCAACTTTGGAGCCTCCAACGCAATCTGAGAGTCATAGTATTGTACACTCAGTCAGTCCGTTCAAGCCGGCATCGTACGGATAACCTTACCTCGGGCTGCACGCTCTCATCTGTGACCTTTGTCATGGCGAGGTGGAGGTCGCTCGTAGGGAACGATATGCTGGGGGAGGGGGAGCGGAGGGGCAGCATCGTCAGTCACCGTCACGTTGCTTTACTTCCTGAAGGAACATCGACACGAGTACGCACCGTAACCCAAATTCCCCTCGCGTGACCTTCCAAGCCATAGGAAATGACCCCACAGTGACACTCCCTTTCGCGCCTTCTCGCAATAAGCCCCCTATAGTAAGATAGCGAGGAGAAGATAGGTTCGACTTCGCCATCGGTTGTATGAGGAAGTGGTCCGACTCGTCGGTAGGAACGAACTTCCACTAACACAGCGTCAGCATTGCCTTTTGTTGCGCGACGTTCAGCGTACTGGTCATACTTACCTGTTGATAGGCGCTCCCAGCAGCATCGAATGGGCGGCAATTGAGGGTAGGAGGGCTCGTAGGAGACAACGACAGGGCTGTACCATACTCTGCGTTGAAAATTACGTAGGTCCCTGGTTTGACAGCGGTTCTCGACCCGGACATGTTGCTGATACGTAGCGTCCTGCGGCGTAGCAGGAGATTGCGGATGGAGTATGATGTTAGGAGCGGGGTCTCATCTGTCCGGATCCTGCCTGTACGTCGTACAGTACCGCAGCACGCTCACGGGGAAGAGAAGACCTGCGGACGTCTGCAGCTGAGCCTCAAGGTTTGTCAGCTGCCTCTATTACATCACCGAATTATGAGCCTAGACACCGGCCAGTTCCATGTTGGTGCATCTTAAGTTGTACGCCCGGGGAGGGAACGGAAACTGCAGTGTCAGCCGAGGAATCAGGTCAAGGTGGCCTTCCGCCGGCAGCGATGTAGGCAAGAAAGTAACTGTATCCACCACCACAACCTTCTCGATGTCCGAGAATGAGCGAGGCGAAGTCATGTATCCGAGTAGAAGCTCTGAGCAAGAGGTAATTTGGCGACGCGATGGAACATGGGTATTCAGGTTCAGGCAAATCAACCCTTCCGGGGGGTTCCGAGGATACGGGAAGCATGTGGATTGCAACACGTCGGATCTCGGCTGTAAGGATCTTGGGGAATGTGAGCCGTTGCAGCTGCCGATGGCGCTTCCATGCCAGGACAAAGGGAGCATATGAGCGACAGATTGTGCGACTTCTGCTGGTACATACGTCATATCTCCCGCCATGGAGATAGGTATAGCATCTCAACAGAGCGGTCCGGCAAGATCGCGCCCTTTGAGAGTTCGCTGTCTGACCCGGGACTTCAAAACGCGAATCCGCAGTGTCTTCTGAAACCTTTTCCCGGAGAATAGATTGACATTCTCACTCGCAAACCTTTGTAACCGGATCTGTGCTGGTTACAACGCCGGTCCTGGAGGGTAAGCGTCAAGACGCTCCTGTCCTGGCTTGTATATCCAGCAGTAGTCAGACTGCCAGTATCCCGAGGAACGAGGCATGCTTACGTCCGCGATGACCCACTCCAACAGACGAGGCAAAGATGCCCCTCATCCGTACAGGCGACCGAGTAGTTTTGTTGATACGTCCCGCTGAAGCGAGGCGCCACACAAGGCACCGCCAGCGCCATTACTATCAGCACACGAGAGAAATCAGATCAGGGCGACGTGTTTAGAATGGAACGGGCATACAAGGCCTGCTGTACCGTACCAATGACGCCATTGCCGCCATATGGGGCGAATACATCCCACCGTCCGCAGCTTCCAGACTTGGATTTGATGCCTTGGGAACAGTAGTTGCGTCAAGGAAGCACACAAAGTTCGTCGCTCTTGTGGACATGGGTTCGCATACAGCAGGTTTTCATCCTGATATACGCCAAAGCAGGTGAACGAAGGCCACGTGTGATGCGCCCCAAGCAACTCTGTTGTTCCTAGGGGTTTGGTTATCTATTCTGGAGGGCCTGGTGCTGTAGTATCAACGTAATATGGAGGGGGGGAGAGGGACAATGGAAGCGTGCGCTTACCTCGAATTCGCCAAGCCCGTGATAGATAGGTCTGTGCACTGGAGTATCGACTCTTGCAGCCGTTTTCTAAATGTTAGTAGCGGCGACGGTCTTCTTTGATACCAGGCAGAGCGCGAGCACCGGGCAAGGCCTGGCGGCCTGCGCTCATAGTGGCCGACGGGTGCCGCCATCCTTGCCGTCACAGCGCCCATTTCCAACACCATCTGAGACTCCAATGCCTATGTACGATGCATTTGAGAAGGGGCCTATCGTTGTGAAAACGGCTGTGAGACGAGTCGTCTTAGGAATTCTGAGGGAGAGAACGCTGTATGCTCAAGCGGAGATCGAAATTTATGAAGGTGCCTTCGAGTTGGACTTGTGTGGCCAAAATATATCGGAGCTCCAATCTCCTGCTAGGACGAGTCGCAGTCCTTGGACTCAGAAGTCGACTACATGCTCACTAGCACGGATAGCGGGTATCTTCGCTGCCCAAGCTCACCATACGTGAGCCAATCACCAGTATCCTATGCTCCGGACATTCTATCACGCAAAAGCACGTTCGTCACTGATTTCCATGTCTCCCTACCCTTAGCAGGCTTTGTGAAATGCTCTCTCTGTACCTTGGCGCGCTTGAAGGCGAGCTTCGGATGCTATTCACTTGCAACTCTGGAAGCTGATATCAATTACAGGAACTTGCAACGCCCGCGGTACTCTTTGAGTAATATGCGCGATATGATGGGCATGAGGTCATACTTCGCTCTGAAGAGTATATAAACGTCGACGGACAGCGGACGTAATGGAAGCTCGACCCACTCCGAAAAGCTCGCCTTGCCAATACCACTCGATAGTAGCAGCATGCTTTCAAACCCCCCAACTGAAATCGCCATTGTTAGTAGTCTTTTCCTAGCTGCGTCTCCGCTTGTTTGCTAACGTAGTACCTCTCATCTAGGTCGGCATTGCTGCTGAGCTACCAAGTGGTGCATACAGCGACGTCAACTTCGACTACCGCACTTTCTTCCGCTTCCTACTCAATGGCGGAGAAGCGTATGAGCGAATCCCTCTTGACCGCTTCAACATCGACATGTCAGGACCCTCCCGCTCCGTTATGCCCAACTTTCTTACTGAAATCTCATACAGGCTGGTCGGGAATGGGTTAGGAAAAGTCGCGACGGATAAAGGCTCTTTTTTAAAGGATGCTCATCTTTTCGACTCCATCGAATTTGGCGTCACGAGCAAGGACGCACGGATGATGCCCCTCAGCACGCGTAGGTTGATTGAGACAGCGTTTCTAAGCTTGGTCGACTCGGAGATCGACTATCGAGGCAAGAATATTGGTTGCTACACCGCAGGAGTCGCTTTTGATATGACCTCTATCTGTGGCCATGTGAGTTCCCCGTGTATGCTCCTCTGGACGCAATCGCGACTGACGTTATGTTTGTCGCCCAAAACAGGATGATGAAGAATCTCGCGGATCATTTGCTTCCTGCCCCTCAATGATCGCAAATCGCTTGTCGTACTATCTCGACCTGCGTGGACCGTCGGTTCCCATAGATACAGCATGCAATTCGAGCTTGTCGGCGACGCATATGGCTGTGCAAGCAATCTTACACGGCGAATGTGAGGCGGCGGTTGTCGGAGGCGCTCAAATCAATCACAGGTACCGCACTCTTCGAAGATCTATTATACAGGCGTTCTCTTACTTACTATCGACGATAGGTTCTTGGAATGGCTTTCCTACACACAGGGCGGTATCTTGTCACCGGACGGCAAATGCAAGCCCTTTGATGTGACTGCTAACGGGTAAGTGTAGCGTCTCCACTTGTATACGCAATCAGCTAACCTCCCGATCTAGGTTCGGGCGGGGCGAAGGGGTTGTGTGTATGGTCCTGAAGCCGCTTGACGCTGCGCTCCGCGACGGTGACAAAGTGTATGCTACTGTAGGTCCACATGCCCCTACTTGCCTGCTCGAGGATACTCATTCCCAAATCTTGGATCAGATCCTTGGTACGGGTATAAACAACTGCGGGTCCTTGGCACCTGTCAATGCACCTGTCGCGGCGTCTCAGCAGGAAGCCATGATGCGCGCCTTCGCGCAGGCGCGCCGCAACCCCCGCGAAGTCGACTTCGTTGAATTGCATGCAACGGGAACTGCGACGGGAGACCCGACCGAGGCCAACTGGGTCGGTCGCGAGTTCTGCAGGGATGGCGAACTCATGATAGGGAGCGTTAAGGGGAACGTCGGGTCAGTACTACCATGCATAACGAGAGAAAGGCCTCCTCGCTCATCGTAGTATCCACAGGCACTTGGAGATCACGGCATTCCTCGCGTCGTTGTGCAAGGTTTGCTCTATCTTCGAGACAGGCATGATCCCTCCGAACGTCAACCTCAAGACTCTTAACCCCGCGATCAGGTGGCGAGAGTACAATCTTCGTGTGCCTCTCGTACCTGAGCCCCTCACTGTACGATCGCCGTCCGGGCGTGCCCTTGTTGCCATGACGGGCTTCGGCATAGGTGGTTCGAATGGCCACGCTGTCATTCAGAGTCCGCCTGCGGTATCTCTCCGACCGGGTGCGTTCTGGCGCGCAGATGTCCCCAATACCCCATTGCTTCTCATGGCGGGGGGTCTATCTCCGCGTTCTACTGCGGTTGTGGGTACCGAACTTTCAGAGAAGATCCAGTCCTTGGGCGAAGACGCGCAACAGGCCGTTGCACGCACCTATGGTCGCCGCGTGCGCTCGATGACATGGCGCTCGTTCGCGGTCAAACAGGGGGATATCCTCACCAAGTTCAGTGAGGCAGCGCTCTCGCCTAGGATTACCCCGCCTGTGATCTTCGTGCTCAGCGGACAAGGCCCGCAGCACTATGCAAGTGAGTCATCTCGCTGACACTTTCCCAAATCACTCTCATGGTCTATTGTTCAAACGCAAGTGGGCCGGGAGCTCTTCCAGAATTGCGCTGTCTTTCGGGACAGCATTCACCAACTTGACAACGTGTACAAGAGCGTGATTGGACACTCTCTCATCGAACAGACTGGTATTTTCAACGGCGCGCGCTCCACAGATCCGTTGGGCGAGATATGGCCCATCGCGATCACCCTTGTTTCGCTCACGATGCTCCAGATCGCCCTCGTTGATACTCTCGCTGCGGTTGGCGTCAGGCCTGACGTCGTGGTCGGTCACTCTGCAGGCGAGACAGCTCTGATCTACGCGTCTGGCTCCGGATCGCGCGCGCTCGCTATGGAGTTGGCCATCGCGCGAGGAAAGGCGATGTCTCTTCTCGAAAACGAGAAGGGTACCATGGCCGCTATGTCCTGCTCTCCCACACGCGCTGAGGAGATCGTCGCTGAGGTCGTTGCCGAGCTTGGTGTTGGGGTGCTGGAGATCGGATGCTACAACTCGCCTGGTGCAATCACGCTCTCGGGCCACGAGGACTGCATCGACCTTGCTGTCAAGAAGGCGTCTGATGCAGGGATATTCGCGCGACGCCTGCGCACGCGCATTCCCGTGCACTCGGCCATGATGGACATCTGCGCGGCTGAGTATAGGCGGCTGGTCGAAGACGTCTTCTCCCGCTACGAGGTATCTGCTGCGTCTGTGGAAACGTGGTCAACCAAAACCGGCTCTCTCCTGGACCGCAGCTACGACGCCGAGTACTTCTGGGACAACACTCGTGGAGCGGTCCGGTTCACCGAAGCGCTGCAAGGCATCGCGCGAAAGCATCCCCATGCCATCTACTTTGAGCTCGGTCCTCACCCTGTACTTCCCAGCTACATCTCTTCTATGGCAGGCAAGAATGCTACCACGCTTTGCCCGCTGCGCCGGCCTCGGTCCTCGGAGAAGCATCCAGTCGAAGTGTCCACCTTCCTAGAAGCTCTCGGAAAACTCATGGTCGCGGGATATACTCACGTAGATTTCGACGTTCTGTACGGTACGGCCCCGGCGCCTGCTGAGATCATCCCGCCATTCCCGTTCGCGCGCAAAGACATCCCGTGGACCGCACCCACCGCAGAGTTAGCTCGACAGCGGCAGCACAGAACTGGACCGCTGAACTATCCGCAGCTGCAAATCAATAACAAGACGCACCCAGACCTGGCAGAACACGTCATGAAGGGGGAGCCGATCATGTCAACTGCTGGATATCTTGAGATGGTGAATGCAGTCTCCTTACTGGGTTTTCACGAGCCGTAGTTGACGCTTCACATGGATCTAGGCTTTGGAATTTGGGGCCCGAAAAGTTTACAACGTCGAGCTCGTCTCCATCTTGTCGCTTTCCGCGAAACGGCCGACCCCCATCGATGTTCGACTTGAAGGATCGCGCTGGCGCGTGCTTAGTGCTACCAATATCGACTACTTCAAGACTTGGCCGATCGAGGTGAGCCCATGGCTATAGTCAGTGACGCGCTGTACAACTATCTGATTGAAACCCATCCGAAGTACAACCGCGTTCATGCGACAGGTCATTTGTGCATGCATGCTGAGCCAGATGACGCCCGCGAGGGGCGTAACATCGAAGAGATTCTGAGTCGCCTCAAGCCGGTCGACATGGAAGGTTTGTGCATCTAGCATGCATCTGCCTTACACTCACTCACATAATGCTCTTTAGGATTTTACGACGGCTTCCGGAGCTTCGCAGAATACGGTCCTACATACCAGCGCATCTCCGCTTGCAGCTACGCCAGGGATCCGGTGACGGGCAAGGATGAGTGGCTTGTGAAGTTGCGTGGTACTGATACAGATCTTCCCGAGTAAGTCTTGGGCCCTTGGCAGCGATTGTAAGGGTACAGACTCACAAGATATTCCAGTATTGGAGACTATCGCATCCATCCCGCGATCTTAGATGCGTCCCTCCACGTTCTAGTGCACCCGATGGTCACCGGCATGCTTGACACTACCCGATACTACCTTCCCTCGAGGATTGGTGCGCTAGTGACACATGATGCGCTCCTCAGCCAGCCCTTACCCTCCACCGTTTATGCGCATGCCACCTTCAAGGCTTGGACGCCAGGTATCTCATCCAGCAGCGATCACTGCGTTGTCACCGAGGCTGACTGGCATAATCCGCCCCCAGCTACGCTCAAGTACGACTTGCTCGTCATGTCGGCGGACGGCACTCCACTGTACAGTGTCGATGAGCTCGAGATCACGATGTACGGGCAGAAGGAGCCTCGCGTCGAGAGTCGGTACGAGATTGTCCATCACCGGTCGGGGTATACCATTCTCCGAGACGGAGAGCTCCTTGAGCTCGACGGCATCTCGACCCCACGTCCCACTGGGGAAAGGTCTCCAGGTGGCGCGTCCTCGGATTCCGGCTACTCTTCGATCGAAGCCATCTCTCCTGATCGTCCCAAACCCAGACGTAGCGAGTCAAGCGTCGTGCCCAAGCTTGTGCGCTACAAGCGCGGCGGAGAGCTCGACATTCAAGGTCTCATCAAGGAGGCTCATGCAGATTCCCATGAACATCTCTGGCTCTATGCTGTAGCTGGGGTGGACGGCGACGCCCTCGTCGGATTTTCAAGGGCTCTTCGCAAGGAATATCCTTCGTGGTCTGTCCACGCAGTGGTTTTCAATGTCTTTTGGGCAGATGCAGATATCGACGTAGCCATGAACTCTCTCGCCCGCCAACCTGCCCTGGAGCCGGAGGTCTTCGTAGAAGCTGACGGATCCGTCAAGGTTCCACGCATCGTTGAGGCTGGCCCGGCCCCTACACAGGTCGTATTCAATCCCTCCCTCCCTTGGAAGTTGGAGAAAGCCTCTCTAGTACAAAGCTCGGCTCCTCACGTCCCACACGACCATACCCTTGTGTACATCATCGGCGCAACGATGGGTACTGACCGTCTCTGGTCTTACGTTGGCCGCAGGGGCGTACACGATGATGCGCCCCTTGTGGCGGGCATCGCGTCTGGTCCGCTGTCGAATGTCAACGTCGCTCACAACATGTCGCTTTTCGAGCTTCCCAGTCAAAACGAGGATCTTTGCTTTCTTCCTGCACTTCCTGCTGTCATCTCCGTGCTCGCTGTGGGCGCCGCTAGCTTTTCTCGCCCAGAATACCTTCGCCAGAAGACTATCCTGATCACGCACTGCGACGAGGAGGTTAGCGATCAAATGGCGAAGATCTACACTGCTATGGGTGTCAAGGTGGTCACGCTGCCCACGACCTATTCCGTATCACAACTAAAGGCCGTCTGCGCTCGTACCCCACATGTCGTCATTTGCGGGTCTCGCGAGGAATCTGAGGCCAAGACGTTCCGCGCCCTCTTCTCTAGCTGTGATCGTCTGTTCCTATGGAACGATCCCTATCATGGCGTCGCTCACGTTCTTCAGAGCGATCCGTGCTCTATCAGCGTCGCTCTACGCGCAGCGTGGCATCACCAACCTCCTTCTCTCGTACCGCTGCAACCTCCACTTTCTCTAGTTCCCGGGATGCTGCCCGAGATGGTTCCGCTCGCGACGAGCATCTTCGACTCTTCGAAGTCCTACGTGCTCCTCGGGGGTGTCAATGTTCTCGGATTACAGCAAGCATACTGGATGTACCAGAACGGAGCACGGGAGCTCCTTCTGACGTCCCACTCGGGTCGCGCAGGCCTCTTCCGCAAGCACGACTATATCGCGCTGCGCTATCTCGAATTCTTGGAGGGTCTATCGGGTTTGCACATTGTCCTCGTAGCGACGGAGTTTGCCCCTGCGGACAAGATCAAGACGGCTGTTTCGGCTCTGCATATGCCTGTTGGAGGCTGCTTTGTCACGTCGAATGCCCTGGTGGATCGACCCTTCCCATCGCAGACAGCCGAGACTTTTGAAGCGCCTTTCCTGGCAAAAGTAGACGCCTTGAAGTTAGCCGAGGAGGTCCTGGCAGTCGAACAGCTGGATTTCGTCGTCACTTTTGCCTCAGTGGCTGGTATTTTTGGCAATCGAGGGAAGACGAACTATTCGAGGTAAGACGTGCGTACATCCCACTTGCTATCTTCAATTAACGAAATGGCATAGCGCGAATTCGTCTCTGGCCGGGCTCATGAAGAAATACCGCAACGGAGTCTGTGTCGTTACGCCCCCGATCATCGACGCTCCTGCCATCAGAGCGGACTTGGAAGCTGCGGCGCATATCGAACTGGGCTTGGGCATAACGACCCCCGGTATGACATCTTCTCACCATATCCGCATATTGTTTGCTGATATATTCTCAGTGCTCTTCTCCTACATTGGAGACGCAATCCGTTCCTTGAGTGCGCGTCCGACCCCGCTCTACATTGCGGCTCTCGACTGGACGGCTGTTCAGAAGACCATGGGTGCCTCGCCAATGTACAGCGACCTTGTGCCCGTCCAGTCTTCCGATATGCCAGAGTCGCCCTCGGAGATGCCAGCAACGACCCTCAAGGACGTCGTCTGCAAGGTGCTCGAAGTTGCGCCGGAGGACTTGTCTCAGGACGTCCCGTTCACGTCTTACGGACTCGACTCGCTGTCTGCCGCTGCCCTCTCTTACGCCCTCCGCCCCTTCCTCGCTATTTCTCAGCTCCAACTTCTCGCCGATATCACCATGAAAGGACTTCAGGCTCGTGTCGAGGTGGTTGATCAGGACGCGTAGGTATTAGTATGTAAGTGCTTCCTTTGTGATATTTCGATGTACGTTCGCTGTGCTAGACTCGTCTTCTCCATAGTCCGACTTGAGTATCGTTCATGTATAACAACGTGCTGGCTATTAGTGTATGATATTTCTCATCTCACCGCTAGTGTGCACGGCGATCCAACCCTGTCATTCTAGCTTGATCACTCTGCACCGCCACCAACAGACTGCTTGAAGCCTTCCACCGTTCGGACTAGCTCAGACTAGCTCGGCGGCTGTGTTTCCTCCCTCGTTCCTCCAACAACGCTGGACATCCGAGTATCACCAAGCACTGCTAAGTATTGACACTATCTGCATAGGAATCATCGAGTATGTAATTTTACGCCCGACGCCGCCATCCTGATATCTGCGTTCGTAACACAGTACCGACCATTGTTCTGAGTCTTGTCCATCGTAAATCAATTCAAGCCTTGTTCATCGTACGGCGATCATCGCGTCTCTCCCTATTCATAGTAGACACACTTGGCATTGCCGCTGCAAACGATTCAAATGCACCACCCACAGACGAAGCCGAGACCACTTTTCCCTCTCTGGCAGTTGTATACTTCAGGCCGCATCTCCTGGCGCTCGTACATTATATGTGGCGGGTCGTCCGCGCGGCGAACCCGAAGTATTAAAAGAGAACTACACGCGGGGCCGGGAACTTGACCGACATGGATCACAGCAAGAGGGCTTGCCATAGTTGTCCTTTGTTCGGGCTAAACCCAGTGAGCCGTACCTGCGTACAATAAGTTTCAGCATACAAAAGCCTGCCTTTCCTCCGAGAAACCAGGACGTACGTTGGCTCCCTCTTGGGTTCCATCCACTGCGATGAAGAAGTTCGTGCCTGGCCAGTGTAATCTATGTATGAAGGGTAAGGACGATGATATGAGTCATCGCTGGACCTTGTTTGCCACTGTGTGCATAAGCCATCCGCCAGTCCTCACCGATAAGCATCGCCTGACGCGTCCATTTTGCTCCATTCAACCCTCCACGGAACAGGGTAGGGACTGGCGACGACCGCAGCCCTCTCCTTTGCAGGGGCTTCCACTGTGAGATACAGGGGCCGCCCGTCGAACGCCTCGATGCCGGACCTGATCGCATAGTCGGTGGTATCCCCGATCGGTATGAATTCCCACTGAGTAAGAATGCGCGTGTGTCATCTATACAGGACTGTGCTCGTGAGGTCTGCACACACCTGCTGATTGCGTTCTTTGTGCATGGACCAGCATTTGATCGCTCTTCGTCCCTGTGCGGACACATCGAGAGCCCTGCCTGCCGCGCCGTTGAGTAGAATATGCGGGCCGGGCCCAGGTGCAACGCGATTGCGGGCGACGGCACCCTCCCTCTCCAAATCGAGGCCGCCAACGACATGCGAGTTGAGAAGACTACGTCTCAGGCCCGTTGTGAAGTCACACCGACGGGCATACCACCGTTGGCATTTCTCTCCCTGCTTGTAGTGGATGAGCTGCACCTGCATCCGAACGCTGTGAGCCAGAGCGATCCTGTGCATGGTCGACGGGAGATGCCCGTACTCACCTTGCGGCCCGCATGATAGTCTAGGTCAACATGGAAGCGTGACGTGCACAGGCTATCATGCAGCGCATGGCCAACAACAGTTGTTCAATGTCGGACGACAGCCCAGTCAGATCTCCTCATACATGAGTGAATGAGAAGCGGCCGTACCGCACGATCTCGGAACCATTGTCCTCGCGTTTGCACGACACGTTCCAGACCATCGGATGGGTACCCAGCTTTACGATCTGCCCATCACTCAACTTCCCTTCAAACGTCAAAAAGGCGGGTCCATCGCGCTTGGCAAGAAGCGGCAGCCGGATGACGAACCCGCCAGAAAAAGGGATGAACTCCCACTGTCAATATGCATTAGCAATATCCATGACGCACCAAGTCGTCGCGAAGAAACGACTATGGCGCACCTGCTGAACTAGCAGCTTGTCCTCCGCGTATGGCTCTCCTACAACTTCGACGGCGTCCTTGACGGCTGTCAAGGCCTTTCCGTGATGGTCGTTGAAGAGGGTGTAGGTTCCCCCAGCGAATGGCGTTGGTGTCGACATGGCAGGAAGTCGGTGATAGAGTATGCGATGACCAGAGGGCAAGTTATATACTGTATATCCACGTCTACGGCCTGTCAAGAAACCAATAGTAGAGAACGATATGAATGCGGCTGCCTCACCTATCACACGCCGAACGCCTGAACGCGACAGGATTCATCTCGCTGAACTTTAGACCTCTACCATAGCACCGCAGTCCCCGTCTGCCTCGTAAACCGCGATCATGAATGAAGCACAACCTACCGCAGCACAGGGCACTCCAACTCCGCATTGCGATAGACGCTTCTGCGGAGGTCAGTCTGGTATGTCCACGCCGAGACACCGGCGACACAACATCGTTCTGATTCAGATAGCTATGCATAGGACATGTACTATAAAACAGACGGTCAACGTCGAGTAGCGCGCGCAAGACAAAACGAGATATATACTGGTACACAAGATCCGAACCAAGCCAGCCCCCTTCTGCACCCGCCGGCACACCCTTCACAGCCGCAGCCTCGGAAGGATCGTCACCCTTCACCGAATGCTCAAGATGCCGCTGTTCGTGCGGCCCAGCGCAGTCGAGTCCTTCGCCTCCTTGCTCTTCTTCACCTTCGGCGCCTCCCAGATCTTCCAGAACTTCAGGTTCTCGTCGCCTGCGGCAGTGCACACGAGCTCCCCGTTCGGCGCAAGCGCGCTGAACAGCACGCGCGAGTCGTGTGCGTCCCGGATCTCCGCGACCTTCTCCATCGAGGGGTAGCTGTGGACCATGATCGAGTTCGTGGGGTAGCCGTGGGTCGTCATGAATTCCTTCCTGTGCGGCGACCACTGGATAGAGGAGATCTGCGCGGGGGTAACGAGCGAGTGCAGCCGCGCACCGGTGGTCGTGTTCCAGATGTGAACTGTAGCATCCGATGTCCCACCTCCAGATGCCAGCAGGGAAGGCTGCCAGGGACACCAAGCCACCGCCTTTACCGCCGCCGTATGGTTGCGCTTCGTCCAGCGCGCAGCCGATCGCGCACTCGCGCTCGCGGTACCAACGTCTCCAATCCGACCATCCCAGACGTTGAGCACATTATCGTTACCACCGCTGGCAAGCAGTTCACCGTCTGAGCGCCATTTCAACCCACACACTTCGCCCTGGTGACCGAGGAGTTCCATGACTTTGTGCCGGGCGACACGCACGTCGTGGTGCCAAATGCTCCCATCCTGACAACCAGAGCTGAGGATGTGCTCGTGCCACGAGAGGCAGCCGACTTGTGCCGAGTGCCCAGCCATCGTCCGCAGCTTGGACTGGCTTTCGACGTCCCATAGCTCGACGGCGCCAGAAGGGTAGCCGACACCGAGGAATTGGCCGTCGTTCGAGAAGTCGAGCGAAGCAATGTAGGAGCCCTCAGGGCCTTCAGAAATCAGCGTGACTTCGCCCGTGTCCGCCTTCCAGATGTAGGCGCTGTTGCCGAGTGCAATGGCAACAATGTTCTGGGAGCTCCACGAGATGAGGTTGAGGTAGAAGTCATCGATCATTCCGGGTGCATCCAGGATCTTGTATGGGAACGTAGAGATCTTGCGATCCTTCCCCGTCGTACCAGAGCTACCAGCAGGTGCGGACCCAGCGCGAGCGTACAGAGGTCTGGCGAGTTCTCGGGCTTGCGCCATGAGGGGGTCGGAAGAGGCTGCCGGCGGTGGCTCATGGTAAGCCAGAACACGGCGGTTGAGTGGCACACCTGTGGCCGCCGCAAGACGTGCAGTGTGTCCAGGCGAAGCGGACTGGGGGTTGAGTGACATGAGGTCAAGTGTGGCTGCGACCTCATCAGCGGGGTCGCGGGTCGTGATGAAGCGGTCGCGGGTATCTCTCTGTGTAGGCGAGTCTGGTGGTGAGTCCATCATGGCTTGTTGAGAAGAAGACGATAACCAAGGGAGAGTATATATGTAGAATGTGCCACCGTTTCCTTCGACTCGCGATCAGTGGCACCTCAGGCGAGCTAATGCTCGAAAGGCTCAACCACATCTTCGAGCATCCACTAGAGCGGAGGCCGCTCCATCTCTTTGTCACCACACTGACACGGTGGGCCTAGGTCGAGTTCTTTCGCGTCCAGCAATCACACATTGTGATGCTAAATTCTCACTGAACATCTGAAGTCACCACTCTGTACGACGTGCACCCTACTTAGACAATGACGTTCATAGGGTTAAGACGGAGGGCTCGTTGAGGCTCAGGGCGGCTTGACCATTGATTGAGCAACAAGAGGCAATAAAGAGAGCTCCAGCCAACCTTCTCGAGTTAGCCCAGCCCTCAATACCCGTAGTACGGTTTCGGCATGCGGTCACATTGAGCGACCATGATAGCTCCCCAGGAGCAATAATGTACTAACGCATACTACCCAAAAGGTGCACAGTAACTCAAGACTTACCGAAGGTTGCGAACGCGACCGTTTCTCTGACTTCGGGGGAATATAATCGCGAGAGACGACGTCAAGCCGGCTCTCCACGCCTCCCTTGCGTATAACGCCTGAGCTCGCCTGGCGCTGTAAGGTTTGCGAAACTTGCAAAGTAGAGGACGTTGCACGTTTGATTGGCGAAGATGGTCTGCTGGGCACTATGAACGGATTTGAGGCGTCCGCTGCAGCATTGACCCCAAACATAGACGCAGTGAGGGGTGTCTTGGTCTCTGAGCGAGAGCGGTGCCGACTGGGAGTTTTGGGTGGTGGCGCCATCTTCTTCCCCAGAGCAGTAAATGGTCCCAAATAGTCTCAAGGAGGGCAGAGGAGGACGAGGAGAGGATGGTGGTAGTCGTGGTGCAAACAAGAGCAGCTTCAAGCGAGAGCGTGGTTCAAGCCGTAATTCGCTTAGCGCCCAAACACGCGGATCGCGTGTGCACGCGTCTTCACGCGTGACCGCGTCAGGCGATATCGGTCTGGCTTGCGCTGTCCATATATGGGTGTGGCTAAAAGTGAACATGGCGAGATGGCCGAGCGGTCTAAGGCGCCAGACTAAGGTTTTCACATGTTATCTGGTCCTCACGGGCGTGGGTTCGAATCCTACTCTCGTCATATGGTTTTTGCCCTTTTTCGCTGCCGCTGTGCACGCATTGGGGCGTTGGCGAGCTCTAGTCGGTGTGCGGCGCTTTCAAAAGCTTGAACGACTGACATCCTGATCACAACACAGATGCAACTGTACTATGACGGACAGACCCCCGAGCTGCGCGCAAGAGTCCGGGTCGAGTGCCCATAGCACCTCAATACCTCGGTAGTATAGCATGCCACTGAGTATTGCCGCACTTGTTTTATCAAAGCCTGTGGAGGAGTATATACTGAAACGTCACTCAGCTACGGCCGTTGACGTCGAGACCCGCTGCTACGCCGTCACATATTCAACGAAGATGTGATTGGCCCGTTTGTGGCCAAGTTGGGTTCAATCGTCACTATTCGCTCGCGACGTCAGCTGCTGAGTATGTTCAAGGCCCATGGCCGCCCTCAGCTCATAAGACACCACGGTCCCCTCATGCTCAACCCCCGCTCCGAGGTCAAACATCGCTATCACCACATTACTATCCGGTACACTCCTTCAACTAGACTCGAGAATGCGCTTTCCGCGCCTATCCCACCTCTTCCACCGACGGACCAAGTCGGATTCTGAACTCGTTCGTCTCGCATCGGCACCCATTGCAGCACCCGCGACGCGGCCCATATCAACTACCCAGTTGGTGGCTTCAGGATCGACTTCGTCCACCGATGTCTTTGCTGCCTACGTTCCTACCGCACCGACTCCGTTAGACGGGCAGACGTCCCACTGGCAGAGTGCCCACCATAATTCTCTTCCTGCGTCCTTCCACCACACTTCGGCCGGCCATCAACGGAGCGTCGTTTCGGTCTTAACCCATCGTATTCGCGATCTTGAAGCAGAGTTACTGGGTGAGCGGGAAGCACACCAGACTGCACTGGAAGCGAACCAGGGTCTTGCGAGCAACATCTCGGTTTTGCAATCCGAGATTCTCCATCTTCGCCGCGAGCTCTTCTCTGCGCTCGCCAGCGTTCAAGATGGGCCCTCTCCTTCGAACTCGGACCAGCAATTCCAGGCCGAAGCTCTCGCTTCCGAGAACGCCGTCCTCTCAGCAAGATGCGACCGCCTTAAGCACTTCCTTGACCTCATGGTTGCAGCGGGAGAACCAAAACCCGTAGTCGGAGCTGCGTACCGCGACGTTCTTGAGGGAGAAGACCCAGAGTCCGCGCTCGTTGCAGCTATCAAGGCCGCTATGGCGCAGCCTGACAGCGTCTGGAGACGCCTCCTCGAGCCGGTCACGGGCGTGCGGACGCAGACCGACTACCTGGCGCAGGTGCGATGTACGCTGGACGCCCGAGCTCAGGCCCAGGACTGGCGGAAGCGGGCGAAGTTCTGGAAACGCGCAGCACAGGAGGATGGCAAGCACGGGGACACGGTCACGCCTTCTGTATCAGCTATCTCGCAGGTCGTCGACGTGCTTCCACGAGAACGATTGGTGAGAGTAGGCGAGATGCTAGAGAGCATGAAGGCGGGAACCCTGCCTCTACGTGTCCTGCGTGTGGGAAAACACACGCCTAGTGCTGCGTCAGAACCTCACTACGATAAGTCGCTTCCAGCAGACGACCATGTCATTTCCGCATCCCAGTCTTCGCTCGCCTTGACTTCGTCCAATTCAGCGAGTCATTCTCACAGAGACATGGACATTGGCGTCGAACACGAAGATACACAGGCCATGAATCCTCCTACTTCCATACCCGCGAGTTCATCTTCGATGGTTCTGCCCCTCACCAGCTCTGCTTCTACCACACGCCTACCGCTTCCCACACATAGTAACCTCCCACCGCTGGCAAGCGAGGTCTTCCGCGCGAGCCACTCAATCAAGAGCCTCTCCTCGCGCGGCTCGCGCCGGAGCTCCCTCGGAAGACACGTCCTCGCATCTTCATGCTCTAGCGTCAGCGCATCGCCCGGTGAGAGAAACACTTGCGACAGCATCCCGGCTTCGATCTCTGCGTCCACACAGGACTCGGCCAAGTCGCGCCGCCGCCGTGCCAAGATCATCGCCGTCCCTGTCGCCCCGGCCTCCGGTAAGGCCAGCGAGGACGCATTAGCCGCATCGACGACCCAAAGCACCTCCCGATGGTCGTTCTTTGCCCCCTCCGCTTCCGCAGCGTCTGCTGTCTCCTGGCTCGTCAATAGCGCCCCTCCGCCCACTGTGGAGCCTCACCAACGCCCGATAGCCTCCAGCTTCGAAGAAACGACCACAGCATCTGGCTCAGTCGACGCTGCGCCCTCGTTCGAGTTTTCTGTAGAGACGGCGTCAGACGATCCGACGCCACGCACGCCTACCCGTCTCTCCGCCGCCTCCCTGCCCAAAGCGCTCCTCGACTTCAGCAGCAGCCCAGAGGACGACCTCGTGCTCGTCCTCCACAGCGACTTCTCGAGCTCGCCCTACCGCGCGCCCTCCGCCTCACCTACCCCAGATGCCGCTCGCCCAGGGCTGGACAGTGCAGGCTCGACCCCGGAGAAACGCTCGCGCCTCCCGGTGCGTATGCCCGGGCTGAAGGCGATCAAGCGCTTCTCGGCGTCGATCGCCATTTCGCGCCCGGTGCTCGTGGACACGACGAACACGGCGAGCTTCGCGTTCACGACTGCCCCTGCGGGATCTGTGCCTGGGAAGCCTATCGCTCAGGACGGACACAAGGCGAGGACAAGGGCCCCGAGCGTGGTGGCGAGGTCGGCGGGGGCTACGGTCACTAGCCTCTCTCCGCCGCGTCCAAGTAAGATCCCGATGGGGAGGCGGCTGCAGAGGTTCGCTATCGGAGGGCAGGCGTAGATCTCAGTCGTGATTCGCGCCCATGTAGAGTAGATGTAACATAGTTCAGTGTAGCGTAGCTATTGTATCAGTAGACAGTTCACTTAGATAACTCAGTATCTTGTACTACTACTCGCGTTGGCGAGAGGCAGGCTCAACATCTGACTGAAGATTCACCTTATAGTATTTAAAAGAGACAATCGTCCCGGGTAGGAGAAACAGTCAGTAAATTGGAAGTAGTAGATGCCAAATCTCCCGGGTCATCGCCGGGTCATATGCGTGTGGGAATCGCATGCGTCGCCTTTGACAAGGACGAATATCGTGGTGCATTCACTTCAGAGACCATGTTTACAGCTCGTTGGGTGGACGTTGCTCCAAGCTCGGCATCAGTGGGAAATCCGTCACGGTCATAGTCATCACGCCGTTAGGTGGACCTGTTGGAGGGGTCCCAGTTAAGCCAGCATCGCGTGCGTACATGAGCACTCTCACCTCTGCCACGGCCTGCTCGATCCTCGCCTCCACCGTCTTCGCAAAGGCCATCGCGTTCCGGAAGATACACTTCGCGCAGGCCGGACAGGCCGTGGCCGCGGGAGCGATGACAGGTTCAAGGAGCTCGGGCTCCAAAGCGCAGGGTCCCCACGGGCGGCGTTCCAGCGTCTTTCCGAGCGCATCGAGGTACGCAATCCATGAGTTGCGGACGCTCACGTAGACCGTCGCTGGCTTGCCCTCTACCTCCGTCACCGCGACCGTGCGCGTATCCGACGCGCACCTCCCGGTGCACGTCACGGCGAGCATCGACCAGAGCTGTGGACGCTCCGCGATCCAGCCAGGAAGGTGAAAGACGTTGCCGTCCTGCTGAGGCGCCGACACGACAGAACGCGCGACTTCGCCACACCGGCTCCGGTACTGCAGAAGCTTCAGGTAGTCGAGGCCGGAGACGTCCTTGAGAGCGTCGAACGCCCCGTGGTCGATGGCCTGGAGGCGCAGGGTACGGCGAGCAGCGATCTGGGCAACGTCGGGCAGGCCGTACGCACTAGCCATGAGGAACACCCGGCACGGCTCCGTTTCGAGTGCCGTAGGCTCGACGAGGGCGTAACGCACGCGCGTAGCGATCGCGGGGATGCCGTATTTGAGGCCGATCTCTACCAAGGAGGAGACGTCGTCCAAGGAGTAGGGCCACTCCTCGTCCACAAGACACACGCGGAGGAACTTCTCCCACACCGCGCTGAGCTCGGAGACGTTGATCGACGGCTTGAATTTAGGATCCGACACGGCTGTCGACGGAAGCAAGCATTCCAAGCGCGAGCTGAGGACGGCGAGTCGTCTTCTTGAGACGTGGAAATCGACCCCGTCTGCGGTGCGGATTATGATGTCTCCAGCAGAGGGGTCCGTGTAGGGAGGTACCTCGCGGATGACGGGGAAAGCGGGCGGTCCAGCGATGGCCATGTTGTAGTATCTATCAATGGGGAGCATAACACAAGGGGGCGTAGGCAAGGGAGAACGCCTGAGGCTCGAGGAGACAATATCACAGCAGGTGCATGAGCGGCACTATAACTGACCTGTTGCGCATGCTTGCAGTTACCGCAGCTACCGTGGGCCTGGAGAAAAGTGACATGAGGCCAACGCAAGGGGCCCGGAATGAAAGAAACGGCGGCTTCCCTGGTATCAGCAGCCTGCACGCATGCACTGTGAGTACCTGCCACTTACGATCGAGTTCTGAATGCCGCGCAACATGCACCCTCAATTTCCAGCGCCGCTTTCAATGTGCGGTATATGCTTCACAGTCCTGAGCTGCAGCAGCCAGTTCTTCTGCAAACAGTCGAAGAAGCCAGGAACGAGGCATCAGCACAAGTTTCATTGGACATGTACCGCGGCTCGTTTTCGGATGAAGGTGCATACAGCTGTAAAAACCTGATATGTGAGATCAACTCGACGCTAAGTATTACATCTCACTGTAACAAGAGATCAAAATGGCCCACAGTTGCAAGACTGGCGCTTGTTCAGTCCGCTCCCTCCGAGTCATGTTGTTGAGTGACGATCAGTCCTTGCGACTTGTTCTCACCGTACCACGAAGCTTCGCTCCTAACATGCTTGATGACAGGTGAATTGCCACATGGGCTTTGTTGTAGAGGAAGCTCTCAAAATGCCATATACAGTCAAAAACCGTGCAACGCAACACCACCGCCCAACGCAACGCCTTCCCGATATAGTATATTCCAGCTGATAAACGCCGTCTTAGCGCGGAAACTGTTGCGTTGCGCGGTGTGAGCGCCAGTGAGCGCCTAGCACCGTCAAGCTGAGTTCAGACAGCCATGGAGTGCTATAGCGGCTTTCTCATTTATTCTCAACCGCATACCATGCGCAGAGCTATTATATGTTACCATGCAAAATTTCACGCTCTTCTCTTGATTTCTTAGCATTGTAACTAGGTGAGAGTGCAAATCGCCCAATGCAACACTTGAGCGCTTATAAAGCGCTTATATCCCTAATCGGGTAGGCGTTGCGTTGGACGGTGGTGTTGCGTTGCACGGTTTTTGACTGTAGCATCCACCGCGAGAAGGAATACCACCACTGACATCGTCGTCCCCACGGACGATCTGTCACTGGATTAGGCGGAGAGTGTGACCTATAAGGGCAGGCACTCACCTCTGCAACTTACTCATCCAAGAGTTGGCCTATTCATGAGCCGGTAGGAAAGCATGTGGCAACGCTGAATACGTCAACAGCGCTCTGGTCAATCCTTGATGAGTTATTCACTCCTCGCGATCTTGTCTCCGAATGGCTCTAGAAGAGGATCTAGCGCCATGACCGGGACTACAATCTCCCAAGAGATGCTTTCGCCCTTCTTACGATCTAGCTCCAGCGCGCGCGTCGTACCTGACTGTACGGCCATCAGCTCCTCGTCGACTGCTTTGGCGTTCTCCGTGGGCGCGCCGGATGACGGCGCATGGAAACATACTTCTAAGAAGTCGAAGCTACTGAGGGGCAAACTCGAGTCAAAAGCCTGCTCGCGTCTGACGGAACCGGATTCCATGTCCATAGGAGGGATTGCGAGATCAGTAGATTGGACCGTAGTATGAGGCTCACCGTCAAATGTATACATACCTGGCCTGCCGTAGACGATGTCTTGGCCCACTTGTGAGAGAACGATACAAGCATTAGTTGGGCGCGACGGCGGGTGTAGTTGGTGTAGGGGGGTGGACTCGCTTGGCGGTTATAGTCGACCAACTGATCGACCAAGACACCAGGCATTACGAGGTCAATCAGCCAGTCAGCTCCAGGATCTCACTGTACCCTGTTGCAATCCAGAAACGTCGCTTCAAGGAACCAGACAGTAGCAAGTTCCACTGGTACTTGGCTTGGTGCGTATTCCATAGCGCCGGCGAAGTTGACATCTACATAGAATCGCTGTGAATTCAGCGGCGACGAAGTCTCGAGAAACATCTCTCCACTAGCATGATCGTACACGGCCCTAACGATGCTGAACACTACTGCTGTAGACTGGCTCGTTCTTGAACAACTGTCAGACATTGAAAGATCCAGCAAGAAGTAGTCAGAACTTGCCTTCCTGCATTCATCCGCCATATACACTGATACTACTCCTCTCGTTCAAGGAAACCTATTCCCGTATTCCTCACTTTTGTCATGAAACTCTCGTACCATTTCGCGATAACGCCCATAGGCACCAGGAAGTCTGGTGACAACGCCGTAGGGTTTCCACCGACGAAACTTGATACGTAGTTGAACAGATGCTTGACTATGCGCTCCGCCATGAGTGTCGCGTCCGCGGTTGGGTTGTTCGCCTTCGCAACGGCGGAAGGCAAGGCCGCGACCTCTTGCATGATTTGTGGTAGAGGCTCGATGGCGAGCCCTAGGAACGCGGTCACGTCTGATGCTGATGCGTCTGACGCAGCGCCCGAAAAGACGGCGTGTGTATTGGTGGTTTGTGCGGTATACGTGCCGCGCAAACGGAAGATAGCTGAAGGCTTCTCGTTTGAGAGCCTTGCAGGGAAGTCAGAACTGATCGCGCGACCCCGCACGGCTGATGTACTTACATGCCCAGCAGTTGGAAGCCCTTCCCTGGCCAGAAAAAGTGTACAGTCGCCCCATATCCATCCGGGAATGGTACTGCAGCGGCCTCGGCTTCATGTCCAGATTCGCGATACAGTCGCTACTCACCTGTGCCCAGGAGGAATACGCAGATGTGGTTGATAGAGCCCGCTGAGGGCAGTTCAAAGATCGCGTGCGTTTCGTCGATCTGTTGTAGGTTGGTTTGGAGGAGGCGACCCGCGACTAGACATCCGAACATGGTGGCGACGAATATGGGTAGGGCGGAAGAACAGGTAGTTGAGCTCGCGCGGGTCAAGAGTCGACAATGAACGAAGTTCGCGTTGTACTAGATTGCACAAGATGTGTTAAGTATGGAGAGCTGTAGACGCGAAGAGCAGCGTGGACGACGTTGACGGCGACGAGGAGCATGTTCGAGTACGTTCGCGCGCCATCGCGCATGGAGCGCGGCGCGGCGCGACGCGACGCGCCCAAAACAGCTTCCGCGCCGGCGTCTAAGCAGTCCTCTTCCGACCACCGTGACGGTCACTACCGATGATATGGACCTACTCAATAATCAAGAGCGTAAGAAGTATTGTATCATCGATAAATCTATAGATGCGCTATCCTCTAATCTGCATGAGTGTTTGCTTGCAGAGATATCATTTACTCAAGCCCGACCTGCTATATGTGCAAGCTGACAGTATGCTCCTCCCTAGCCGGCCAGAGACTCCTGATCCGAACTTTCAAGACACCATGCCTCTTCAACCATCTACAAGGCTATATGAACGTGCCAGAACGACCATGGTAAGTTCTTACCGAATCATTCATACACGATGCTCATAGTCACGCAGAAGCCACAGGCATCAGCGACGGCCACTAGTACGCGTCCGACTTGTTTGCCAGTCGTTTACAGTTCAGCATGGTTCATCATCACAACCGCGAACGCATTGCTTCCCTTGGACTGAGTCCCGCATTGTTGGACTGGACGCGCAAAGCTACAATAGCTCCTGGACAGCCAGAGCAAAGCTCCGCTGACCATACTCAAAGCGTACTGCTACTTATATGCAGACTGCCCGTCGCATCTCGTCCAAGCCCCCAATGAATCAACAGGAATACCAGAACAACGACGCTTATGCCATGGAATGGGCAGCGCCCTCTGGTACCAGTCATAATTCCGTCACTATATGTTGCGACTGTCCAAGGCTTACTCCCTATTCTGCACAGCGACTCCCGTTGCTATGTCGCATACGGCGGGCGCGTTAGAGCTATGTGACATGACTGCTGAGGAAGCTGAACTGCTCCAAAGAGAAATGGACGAGGTAGCGAAATGGGAGGCCTCCGACCAGCAAGCCTTCGATGCACTGTACCAGCAGATCGTTTGGCGCCCGATGGCCTTCAGGGTGCCTCCACCGCCTCGCCATTACCAGGTTCCTCTTCCTCCAGACACTGACGGTCTTTTCAAGATCGATCTTACCACCTCTGGGCAACCCGGCGTGAAACTGGAGTTCCAGGGGACCCAGTCGAACTTGGTTCAAATTACGGCCTTTGTGGATGATGCGACGCTGTGCCTGGACGAAGAAATTCCAGGGCCGGTCATCTGGGCACAGAGAGTCTACGTGAGTCCGTTACACGAGCGCAGTCCCGGAGCTGGTAATGACCGTGGGCGTTATTGCACTAGTTCGCTCCGGAGACGACAGTAAAGATGACACCCATGCCGACGCCCAAGTCACCCCCGCAGGGATTCACGCTCGCCCATTTGATCGAGCTCTTGCTGGTCAAGCAGCGCAGGCATTGGGTGAGTCGACCTCGAAAATACGACGAATCTCTCATGGGCACGACCATAGCTCACTCGACCGCTATCGCGTAGGCCACCCTCAACCGCTGTGACCGTACCTTGCAGTACTTCGTCGGAGCAGATGACATCTCGCCGCAGGAGAACTGTACGGTCACTCGGTCGTCGATGTATGCCACTGCAATCCGGCGCCGGAGGCTATATACCGGGATGTGGTGTTACTTCTTCCAGCTGGAAATACGTGTGTAGCCCCATGCCTCATAATTGTACTGTAGACTCTCGATCTTGAATATTATGCTGCCATATTGTTCTTTCTTTGAATCCTCGTTTATTGCCCTGCAGGGCCGTGCCCTATGGTAGGCGATGTAGCGCGTGTAAGTACTGGTAGACCGACCAGGCGGTCAGCTGTCATACGTAGGGGGGGTGGGGGGGGGCGCGAGCGCCAGTCGTGACTAGAGTAGAGAGGTAGAGTAGGTATAAATGAGACCAAGAAGTGTAAGGAAAAGGAAAGGGCTGCACCGCCCACACCGCGCCGGCCACTAGGTGGCAGGGAACCGAGTTCTAAACCTCACCGCCCTTTTGGATAGCGGTTGCGCTTCCGGGCATAAGCCTCTTGCCACGGGAGGGGTACGCGCGCGCGGCTGACACCGTCGCGGCGTCGGAACTCCCTCGGCCCCAACGCGGAGGTTATGTGGACAGTGCGCCGGGTACGTAGAGAAGAGGAACTAAATGTAGGAGTGAGAAGTAAGCGTAGGGGAGCTCGGGGTTGAACGGAAGGATGTGTTGCGTGCGAGGTCTTAGCCGTCTTCATCGTCGCTGCCAGAGTTGCTTGCGTCACCATCCTCTTCATCCGGGAGGTCGAGGGACCCAAAGCTTGAGCGGAGGCGGCCAGTAGCATGGACGTAGTCAAAGAGGGGGCGGATGGCTTCCTTGCTGTTCAGCAATGTCTTCAGATTGCGGCCGGAAAACCCGAGCGGGCGGTAGTGCACTGCACGATGGAGGGCACGCGAGGAGAAAGTGTGCGACCGTTTCCGCCGCAGCTCCACAGGTCGGGCATGCTGCGGAGTCAGCTTTCCCAATGCGCATGAGGTAGGCCTGAAGCGGAACGTGGTTAGTACGGAACTGGATGAGGAGGGCAGCGTGACGACGCCGGAGCTTCGCTGTCAGCCCGGCGAAGTTCTTCGATGGCATGCTGCCGTCTATCTCTGCCCTGCCATATTGTTCTTACCCCAGCACCGCTTCACACATCGAAGGAAGGGGAAGAACGTCCCGAGATACTCCTCAAAGCGTGCAGCCGCTGCTTTGTCTCGAACAAAGCGCAGCAGCCGCAAGCTGGCGCTCTGTGGCTAAATCGCCATCGGCAGTCAAAGAGTCCCGCCAGCACTGTCCCTTCGCGGCCGGCATTGGCGTCCCGTTTCGGTCGACAATAGGCAGTCAAAGCTGCACATAAACAGCGAACTAAAGCGCACCCCGAACGTATATATGGCCCGGTTGGAGCATGGCCCTGGCCGAACAATCTCTCCCTCCAAGCTCACTTTGATCCAAGCGCAGATATGTCTAACCCGTATCCCGCTCCTGTTTTGAATCCCCGCACCCCCTCTTCGCTCGTAGAACCAGGTCGAACCGTGGCTACGGGTAGGGGCGGTCAACTTAGTACATGATAATCGACGTGTATTGACAACGGTACTATGTGTGTATGTATCCCATAGGCCACGGCGCAGTATCCACATCTAGCCCGTCGAAAGTACGAACGGATCGTCGCCATAAAGCAACAAAAGGAATCTCATTGACAGGTCTAAGTGTCCCCGTTCCGCTTCCCCGTGATGTAGACTCTGCGTTCACTATCCCTATTATAGTGTCCGGAGAGTCAGGCCTGCAGATTATCCTGTGCGAGTCGCTGTTTAAGCAGATGCCCAGCGAGACGATCACACGCAAGGTCGAGGACGCCGCGAAGTGCATTGACGACCTCGTCGGCGGGAAGCGGCTCTGTGTCCACAGGGGATACGTGAGTGATCTAGTAGACCTGCCCGCAACAGCTTCGATGACTTACTATGACGCTTGCGGCCGGGGATGCGCTGCAGTTTCCCAGCCAACGAGGGACCGAGATCTATGTGTCGACCAAGTACCCACCGGAACCCGGCTTCACGGTGGCTCACATGCTCACCCACATCATACGCAAGCAGTATGATGGGTGGATCAAGAGCTACGGCCGAATAGTAAGTGAATAAGGCACACACGCGCATTGTCAGAATATCCACATTGCCGTCTTTCAGGGAACGAAAGTCAAGCTGAGGGACGTCGTGGGTCCCGGAGAAGTCGCCCCACCCGACGCAGAGGTCGGTTACGAGAACCTGTACGTCGTTGCGATCCGTCGAAGCACCGGCGCGGACGGGAGGCTCCGTTGGTTCCCGCAACTTGAGGTCCGCTTCTAGTGAGATTGAAGATCGAAGATATAGCCGGCGGATGTACGATGCGCAAAGATGTCTATGTATTCGGAAGTTCAGCCTCCATTCACATTTGACCGTGTTACAAATGATAGCATGGCAACGAAGGACAATTCAAACAAAGCCAAATTGCAGAAGCGAAGCCGCTCATCTAAATGACGTACGGTCAGAGAAGGTCGTTATGGTACAGGGATGAGCGCGACCTCTTTTCAAGAGAAGCGGCGAGAACGAGCGGGTTGCATATTGTACGCGTTATGATCGGCAATCCTGGAATTAATGGCATTGGATTCGGGCTGGTGCGACGATCCGGCGACTTGGGCGTGCATCGATAGGTTGCCCATGGAGCCGCAACACGAGTGCGCTCCAGTGGCGTCGCGCAAAGCCTCGGCAGTGTTTGAATAGGGCATAGGCGAAGACGATGACGGCGAGGGGATAGGGGACGAATTCGACGACAGCGAGGTCCCTTGACTAGACGTCTCCCTCGGCACTGATAAGAGTTGTGAGGAGCGATCAGAAAGGTGTTCACGTCCGCCGCAGCACGGAGCACGCTCTCCGGAAGTAGCAAAGGTGAGGGTACGTTCTGAGCCGGTATCGTGGTTGCAGCCGACACAATTGCAGCCTTGACAGCATCCACAGCAATCTGGCGGGCATCCACACATACCCGCGGGGCATTTGCAGCGTCCACCACAACACTCCGACCCCACGGAGAAGGCAGCGAAATAGGGGTTAGCATTGCGAGAGTCGCTCCAAGGTGCATACGATTGACTAGTGGGTGAGATGAAGCGGGAGTCGGGTTGCGTAAGGGGCCGGGGAGGGTCCACGGAGGAAGTGGGGAAGTCAGGCATAGTCGACATCTGGCGAAGCCATTCACCGACGTTTTGACCCGACGGATTGTCGTACACCGGTTGGACGATTTCCGATGCAAGAGAAGTTAGGGCGTTGAGATTGCATTCTAAGCATGCCGTGCAGGAATTGGGGTTGGCGCATGACGCGTTGAGGTCCACGTTCGGCCCGTTATGCTCAAGACATCCGGCGCAGGCACAGGCCGAGCCACAGTTGCACAGCGGAGTAGAATTAGGCGGGGGCCAGTCTCCGTATAGAATTTCATCATGGGCAGGACCAGGGAGGTTGTTGTCCGCACGAGAATGGTTGAGACCTATAGACGTGTGCGTAGGTGAATGAGCAGGTTGCTGATGTTGAGGCTCCGCGCCATGGGTAAATTCATATGCACGACCGTAGGGACTGTAGAGGGACTGTCCATGCATCGGCGCACGAGTACTGGACGGAACGAGAGCGGGGGCGGGTGTGTTCCGAGAGGGGGACGTTGAGCGTTCGACAGGTGGCTTCGGGAGGACAGGTCGGTTGTTGCCACTATGCGCGCTGATCACAAGCGCTGCAGGTTGGGGGACGGTATTGCTCGATGTTGTGGACACGGGTCTTGATTCGACGGAATGGCCTGTGTTACGTCTCGGCCGGTGTCGAGGTGTCCAGCAATTGCACGAAGCGTCATCCTTGCACGCACAGCTCCGACCTAGAAAGACTGTTAGTGAGGATGAGAATACGACCGCATACGATAGGTACTCCTACCAGCATAATCTGAGTCAGAACCTTCTGACAATGGGCGGGACGCAGCCGACGCTTCTAGCAGCTCGACAGGCAGACCGCTAGGAAACGCGGCGCGAGCCGGGACCTTGAACGTTCCTAACCAGCAAACAAGCAAGCAGGCCTTAACGGTCAGACGAGACTGAAACGATAGAGTCAATGGATTAACACACCTTGCCCGGACGGTCCAGGACCAGAGACCTCGTGATTGCCGTCCTTACTCTCACATACACACTTCACATGGATCTGTCGTGTTTTTCGGAGCTCACGACAATGCTCGCATTGCGTTACTGGACGTCCTTTCTTCTTGATCTCGAAGAGAGGGCGGTCGGTATGCTTGCAGGACGAGGAGCGGTGACCTTTGATGCACGTCTCGCTACTCACTAATCAGAACTACACGCTGTGGACAACGAATGAATCGTACCACGCATATTTCTTGTCCCCCACAAAAACCTGAAATCATACGTATATCAGCGGCATGCGATACAGCGACTTCGGCGATGTCTACTGACCATTGCAGCTGGTCAAGAAGAGAAATGAAACAACTTATGAACGCCTCGGATGTGTTCGTTACACCCGCGACGCAGAGCGTGCGTTATTGGGAAGCAGAAAATGCGGCAGGTGAGAGCTGTTGCACGATGACTACCAACATGAGCAAGCGTACGGCGTCGAACAGAGGGAATTGGGGATGAGAGTGGGATTTTGGGGCTTTGCGAGCTCTCGCCCTATATATTCACTAGCTTCCCCGCCACAAAGCACAAATAGCCGCAAACAGGAGATCGGACCGAGTCTGCGGTCACAGCATCTGGGCGCTTAGCTGTGCAAGTAAGTTCGCAAGTCGCGAAATTCACGCTCACCGCTCACCGCTCGGACCATCTGCCATCGACTCGGATACGTGAAGGATTTGACTGGATAGAGACGCATTCGCTCATCAAAGCACGTTCTCAGAGTGTCCGTGTCGGAGCAGATCCGCTATCAGAGTTCAGATGACGATCGTGAGGGTGAGACGAGTATGCAGCCACGCGAAGACGGCCCTACCACCCATCGAGCCACTTGGTGAGGAACTTGAATGATAGCTCCGTGAGCTTAGGGGCCGATATGGCCCTGCAGTGAGAACATCGGAAGGATTCCGCTGAATTGTAGCTGGTCAGACAAGACCCGAGAGGGCCGGGCAGAAGCCTAGATGAACGCTCGAGCGCTCGATGCACATGGCTCGCCGGCTGTTCAGTATGATGCTAAACCAGTCGAAGTTCCTCGGGTAAGCACCCCGTTGAGACGTAGTAACATAGTTCAGGACAAATCCAATAGCAAGCAGCAGTCCTCGAACGCTACGGCGATCCAAGTACAATCCTAGATCCGGCTCTGACGCATTCATTACCGCGCTAGCGCAAGAGAGCTTCGCTTTTGATTATTGGTGGCAAATTCCACGATACCGGATATGGTGGTAGGTAGGATGGAGAACTCGAAGCAGCCTGAGCTGCAGTGAGCACTTCTGAGCACGTACCGTTAGACGCCTGTTTCTTGACGCCTAATGGCGCTCGATCGCAGTCCAGATCACGTGAGCAATCCAGAAAACTTGGCGAGTTGAGCTCAGTAGCTTGCCGTCGGAACTCAGTTACCTGCTCCCCTCCTCAACAACCTTTGTGTTATTGTCTGGTGTCCTACTTGTCGTGCGCGATGCCAGACTCGTTCTTTGCAACATCGAAGAACAGGAAACGCAAACGGTCGACTACTCGGGACGATGGACCGTCCGCTTCCAAGAAAGCGGCGCGAGCTGTGAAAGGCAAGGGAGGCAAAGGGCGTAAACCGGAGGGTACTACGAAGAAGAAGGGGGCTGCAGACGAAGAACTCTCAGATGCGACGCAAGATGACGACGAGCGCGATGGCATCGACGAGATGGACCTCCGAGCACCCGACGTAGACCCCAATGCGTACGAAAGCGGAGAGGAGGATGAGGACGAGACACCGGCCGAGAAGCGTCTCAGGCTGGCGAAAATGTACCTTGAGAGTGTAAAGCAAGGGTTATCATTAGGTATGTACGCTCGTCCATCCTAAATTTCTGAGGGTGCTAACTTCAATCCTAGCCGAGGGCGAATTCGACGCCGCGGAGATCGACCGCGAGCTCATCTCGGCGCGTCTCAAGCAAGATGTCCTAGAGCACTCTGGGAAGATGCATCTGTTCGTGGCAGACACCGTGAGTGCGTTGAATGGCGCTACGACCTCTGCGTTCTGATAGCTTCTTAGTTTGACCTCTCGCATACCCCCTCCCTGCGTACGAAGCGTGGCCATCGCTTCCCGGTAACTGCTGCAGTGGCCTCTCACGATGCACGTTGGCTGTACACATCCGGCAAGGAGGGTTCTATCATGAAGTGGGACTTGCACACCGGTCGCCAAGTACACATGTTCCACAAATGCCGGGTAGACAAGGGCAAGGGCAAGTCTCGAGAAACTGGGGATCTGAATGGCCACACAGACGAGATCTGGGCCCTCGCTATTAGCCCGGATGGCAAGTATCTTGCTAGTGGTGGTAAAGACCGCAGGGTAGGCATCTGGGATGTAGAGAAAAACGAATGGGTAAAAGGATTCGGTGGCCACCGTGACTGCATATCCGTGCGTTATCCGCCCCTTCATTGTATGCAACATGACCAACACAGTCACAGGCCCTTGCGTTCCGGAAAGCACAACCCTCACTACAGACGCCGACGCAGCTGTACTCAGGATCCTACGATCGGACGCTGAAACTCTTCGACCTCTCGACTATGGGCTACGTTGAGACACTCTTCGGCCACCAGGACCCAGTTCTCTCTATCGACACTCTCCGCGCTGAGACCGCGGTCAGCGCAGGTGGGCGTGATAAGACCGTACGATTTTGGAAGGTACCGGAAGAGACACAATTGGTCTTCCGAGGCGGAGGCGGTAGCAAGTGGTACGACGACCTCGAGGGTATGGATGAAGATCATGAGGGAGGGCGACCGAAGGGAAAAGATAATTCGAAGTCGGAGCGCTTCATCGAGGGCAGCATCGAATGTGTCGCGATGATTGACGAGACTACCTTTGTCAGCGGTGGAGACAGCGGGTACGTCCCACTCTCTCATTTTAGTCTCATGACACTCATCTGTTGCGCATAGCTCCATCAGCCTGTGGTCGACGCAAAAGAAAAAGCCCATATTCACCCAGGCCGTCGCGCACGGCATGGACATCTCGCATGAGGACACGGAGGATGTGGCGATTGTCCGAAAACCACGCTGGGTGACTGCATTGGCTAGCTTGCGGTATTCCGACCTTTTCGCTTCTGGTGCGTCTTCTCGAAGCTCATCTTCCTGCCCCCTGCTAATGCTTCCGCCCTTCCAGGTTCGTGGGATGGCGATATCCGTCTATGGAAAGTGGACCAGAAACTCAAGTCGTTTTCGCTCATCGGAACGATCCCGGCCCTCGGTGTCGTCAACTCCTTGCAGTTCCTCACGCCTCCGAAGGACTTCTCGAGCGCAGCCTCATGGGCTTCTCGTACTTCTCCGGAAGACGCTTCCGAGGCACCAGCGCAGACGACCGGAAAACAGGCGAAGCCCGGCAGCTCGCCGGTGCTGCTCGTCGCGGGGGTCGGGCAGGAGACGCGGTTCGGGCGGTGGATTCAGCGGAAGGGCGAGGGCCATGTGAACGGTGCGCTGGTGTTTGCGCTGCATCCTCGGACATAGTGGCTGTGCTTTGTGATGCTTTGGTTTACAATTGCGAACCTACGTTGAGAGCTCTTTGACAGTCCTTCCTTTCTTCCGAGAGGCAAATTCACCCGCAGGATCTCTTCGAGAGCTCTGCTTGCTTCACGTTGCATGCGCATACTCAGGCTCCTCGTGCCGAAATCACGTACGGACATTCGGTGCGTACATCACGGTATGCTCCTGCTGCATGTGTCGCAGCCTTCAGAACTGAAGTTCGAGCTGCGGAAGCCCGTCATCCGCGCCTGTGCTCCGGCGAATTACGGCGATGCACGAGCAGTCATACCAGACCTCGTACTCAGGCGGTGTAGCTTTAAGAGGGCGTACTGCATCCGCCAGCCTTGCTATTCTGAGTCCCTGTCAGTGCTACAGTATTCTTGCCAACATTCGTGACCCTCGTCATACGACCGGGACTCTTGAGCTAACCGTATTGTCTCCATGAGATGGAGGCCAGCATGTGGGCTATCGTGAAACAACGCTCGGGCGAGAATTTGGTCGACACATACGCATCGGAACGTGAAGGAAAGACATATTATCATTAACAGTGGTATACCGATATCAACATCGTCCGTTCGGCTGGCAGACAGTTGGTAGCTTTGGCTACACCCGTACTTCCAGCTGGAAGAAATAACACCAGCCAGAACCAAAGGGACGGCGGCGAATGGCAACAGCGTACAGTGAAGACCAACTCACTGGGTTGCGTCCCGGTTCTGGGACCACCTTCGCTCCGACGAGGAATTGCAAGTTGCATCCACCTTTCATCTTCGTCTTAATGTCAGCGCCAATAAGCCCGACAATGATGCCAACTTCAAGGTTGTCGAACAGCCTGACTCACCATTTGCCCGAACCAATGTCTATATTGCTTATGCAGTAGCAACGTGATCAGATGGCCTAGCGTATAGCCTGGCCGAATACGCCTGTCCGTGGGCGTCATCTTCGTCTTTTCCTGGGCAAACTGGATTTGGAACAATCAGCCGCTTGCATTCACAACCGGTACGCATAATGCAGAACAGTAGTCTTACATAGACTCTCTGCGTCCAAATGATGCTCCCTCGAATCTCGTCGTCCAGACACATCGTAGCGTTGTCTACAGTGCGCGACACGTAAGGGAGTACAGGCAAGGAATCATTGCGCACATCGTCGCTGGCGAGTCGGAACCCGATCATGCCATTGGCAACGATGTCGATCTTGAAACGGGGGTCGGTGTCATGTGGGAGGGGCACTGGGAAGTACTGGAGCATATGTTCCGAAGAGGGGTTGGGGGATATCTCGAGGTCCTTGATGTGCACGCAGAACGGCCGTTCGGCGAGACTTTGCCACCGTGCCCTTTCGTCGAGTTCCTCCTTCAAGCGTTCAGCATCCTCAATGGACATGTCAGGCTGTTTTCCGGTGCCTGCGATGTACATGACATCCCTCGGAGTTGCTACAAGTGAAGATCAGTGAGTGAACTTTCTTCGATGTCGTGGCAACGACTTACGCTTCGAGCGGGTGGGTGGTGCATAGGGTTTGGGCTGGATGGTAGTAGCTTTCTTTGATGGACTCATGGTGATTGTGCAAGAGACGGAATAAGGCGGTATCCTGAGAAGGGATGTTGAAAGTACGATGGGCTCGCCCCCGTATCTATATTATAAGTGAGCCGCTTGGACATCACTGGAGCTTTGCTTCAACTACGACCGTGCGCAGCCGCCGCTTTGTGTCCCTCATCGAGCAAGGACACAGAGAGCTACAACGGCGCCGAATGACGCCGGAAACCCACCCGAATGGTCCAAGTTGATTGACAACGGGCGAGATGGACTCGCGCGTGGCCTAAGGACTGCATCGCAGCGCTATGATAAAATGGTGGATAGAAGCAATTCCAGCAGGATCTGGACGAGCTATGAGCACTCAGAGACATAGCTCTAAACAAGTACTTACATCGCGGTCAATATTGGCAGACATGGTTTCGACATCATCCATTAGGACGCGAAGGTGGTTCAACAGGTGACGATTCAATTCGGTCGCGTTGCTTCATGATCGCGTCAGGGGGCAAGTACACTCTGTCAGCTGTGCATATCTCTCAATGCTGTCCTTCAGACTGACAGACATATGCGATCTGCCTGGCTGATAGAATCCACGTATGACATTAGTATCGCCGCCGAGTGCCCTGTTCTAACAATACTGAGCCGCTGGTGGTCGTTAGTGATCATTTCGACAAGCCACAATGCCGCTAGACATACGTTATTCAATAGAACTCGTCTCCCGGCTTCGCGTGTAATTTTATCTGCTGTCTGAGTGGCAGGAGTTGACCAGAGACTTCGCGCGCATGCTGAAGCCGGACTCGGTTGGAAGAAAGACTTGCAAATGCGGACTTACGGCGGCGATTAGTAGCAGTGTCAGGTGTCTGATCGGACCCTGGACAGTGCTGCTGTATTTAGACGCCCATAAAGGCGCTTTTGGTAGAGTCATTTAAATACCCCGTGCCTTCGAGCTCGTCGCCGCCAACGACGACGACGACCCCAACACGTTCCCGGTTCTGCTGCTCTGGACGTTGATCAGACCTGATAGGACATCGACCGGGACGACCATCTCGACGATCATCTAGGCCTCGCTGCGCCTCCCATGATCAGCCTTGCGTCTCGACCCCTACAAAACCAGCTCATCCGCCTGACCCGGACGCCTCCATCCTCTTTCCGTTACTCCCACAACATGCGTCCCCTCACCGCGGCCGACCTCAACCCCGCAATTCTCAAGGTCCAGTACGCCGTCCGCGGCGAGCTCGCGATCAAGGCTGAGGAGCTCCGCGAGAAGCTCCAGAGCGAGAGCCATGGTCTGCCCTTCAAAAAGGTCATCTCGTCCAACATCGGCAACCCCCAGCAAAAGGGGCTTGACCAGCCCTTCTTGACATTCACTCGTCAGGTATGTCTGCATCGACTCCAGATCTCGCGAGGCTGCACTCTGACACCTCTCATAGGTCGCGGCGCTCATGGAATACCCCCCTCTCGCGGAGATCGTGAAGGACAAGTGGCCACAGGACGTCCTTGACCGCGCGAAGGAACTCCAGGAAGAAATCGGATCGATTGGCGCGTATTCGCACAGCAAGGGCGTGCCTCTTATCCGCAAGCATGTCGCGAAATTCATCGAAGGTGTGTGCCATCGCATTTGATTGCCTCGGTAGACCGAGAGCAAGGGAAGGCCATCTCTCGGACCACTAGGATCCGAGAGTGGCGTGCGCAGGCCGCTACGCAGGAATGGCATGTGGATGCGATCGCACCATAACGATGTGGGGACGCTCCGGAGGGCCTCTGACGCCTGTGCCGTCAGTGTCACCGTTTGGTTGCTGAAATGTCGCGCGGAAGAGTTCGCACTACGAATCATCGCCGCGACAGATATGCTGGAGTGCCTGGCTCGGGCTATCTCAATCTGGCACTTTCGTGAAACTGACTCCCTTCAACAACAGAGCGCGACGGTTATCCGAGCGACCCAGAGGACATCTTCCTGACTGCTGGAGCATCCGCTGGTGTCTCGCTCATCCTCAACGTGCTCATCACGCCGAACGTGACTGGCATCCTCATCCCCATCCCACAATACCCTCTCTACACTGCAACGCTCGCGCAATTTTCCGGTGTCGCGCTTCCGTACCATCTCTCCGAGCCCGAAGGCTGGTCAACGTCCCTGGATGAGATCCAGGCAGCGCTCGCGAAGGCGAAACAGGATGGTGTCATGCCCCGTGCTATCGTCGTGATTAACCCCGGCAACCCTACCGGCGCGATCTTGGATAAGAGCACGATGGTCAACCTCGTACGACTCTGCGAGGAGCACTCTCTCGTCCTCCTCGCGGACGAGGTCTACCAGGCGAACCTGCACCGTCCCGATACCCACCCGTTCCACTCGTTCAAGCAGGTCGTGCGCGAGCTGAACTCGCCCATCCCGCTCTTCTCCTTCCACTCGATCTCCAAGGGCGTCAAGGGCGAATGTGGCCGTCGTGGCGGCTACTTCGAATGCACGAACATCTCCGACGAGGTCCGCGCGCTACTGTACAAGATGGCGAGCGTCACGCTCTGCCCACCGCTCTCAGGCCAAATCGGCGTCGACTGTCTCGTCCGTCCACCGCGTCCTAACGAGCCATCTTACCCTCTCTGGAAGAAGGAGACAGACACCATCCATGAAGCGCTTCGGCACCGGACGCAGCTCATGGCGCAGCGCCTGAACTCATTGCCCGGTGTCTCTTGCGTTGACTCCCCTGGCGCGCTCTACCTCTACCCCAAGCTCGAGCTCCCTGACAAGGCCGTCGAGGAGGCGCAGAAGCTCGGCAAGAGCCCCGACACGCTATATGCGCTGCAGTTGCTGGAGGAGACCGGTATCTGCGTTGTACCTGGCTCAGGATTCGGCCAGAAGGACGGCGAGCACCATTACCGGCTGACGTGTCTCTGCCCCGGTGTGGAGGAATACGTGAGCGCGCTGGAGAACTTCCACCTGAAGTTCCTCAAGAAGTACGGCGGTCTCTGAGCATTGCTTGTCCGATAGAGCGCCAGGCTATTCATCACGACGTTGTGCATACTATTGTAAACGTATCTTCAGGGTTGCTATAGTACATGGGTGCATGGGTGCGTACATATGGTCATGATTTTGGTTGATGGCATATGGCATAATGGCGGCAAATCTCGCGGTTTACTGCAACTATGGGATGCGTATCTCGAGCTCGGGGAACCAGAGTGTGCTCCCATCTGGCGCCTTCGAGCGACGCCTTCGGATGGCGACAAGATACAGCGAGTCCCAATTCACTCGGTAATTCACCTTGTAATGTCTCTGGCCAATCAATTGGTCAAGTAGTACTTCGCCTTTGAATGACTGTAGATACTAGGTGAGTTCGCAGCCTATTATGTGGATCCGTACAACTCAATAGGACTCACGATTGTGTCTGACCAGTGTCTGTATTGCTGTTCGACCAAGTAGCTCAGCAACTGTGAGCGCGGCAAGCCAGGTACTCGGTGCTTAGGAGACGGTCGACGCGCTTTGTGCGCGTTCTCGCCTGGAAACTAAACATCGACAATCAGCACCCGAACACTTGCGCCCGAAACCCGCATATGAACGCTCACCCATGCGCGCTCGACCCAGACGTACTTTCCATAACACAGGTGGTCCATAGGACTGGAAGCATTGTCGACCGTGGTCGCTATGCGCCGTAGCACGGTCAACCCGCTATAGCCCTCTTCCAAAGCACAGCAAGTGGATAGCTGCAGTCCAATCTCGCCGCCTACCAGCACCTCCTGGCGGAACACCGGGTCGACGTCTTTCGGCAACGGTACTGGGAAGCGGGCTTGTGTCGGAAACGCTAACGTGTGCGGATACGATGCCGCGATTAGAGATGATGGTGCGTTCCAATACGTTGCCTCAGGCACCGGAGGATCCTGAGGGATGGTGTACAGGACTGTTTTGTCGTTCGGGAGATCGGCGGGTACTTCGTGATAGTATTCGACGATATAAGCATCGTCCCAGGGATATGGTTTCGTCGACATGGTGGTGCCCAAGGTAAGGTTCCCAAGTCACAGGTGCGATCAACGTATAGGCAATAACGATCACTCTCGATCTACAGGACGTCCTGCGTGATAAATATATTCCGTATCGCCCGCTTGGGCTACGTCAAAGTACACATCTCGTATGTGGCCATTTGTGGGCGTGGCACTGACCATTGCGGAGTGCCCAAGTGCACTTGGACTCTGCAGGCCACTGGGCGTCAAGACAATTGTTTGGCTATATCGCTTTGTTTCTGTTGGACCTTCGTAACTCCGGCTTACTTCTCATAATCACGTCATGGTATTCGATGACAGTCGGTCTCGCGGGCGCAGAGAGTACATGACATACCAGGACATACCCGTACAGTAGCCGAGTATGATCGTGGGCGCCTATGCTATATGGGCCGTTGCGCATGCCACGACTACTAAGTCGACTTACGCGTGTCCTTGGACCACCAAGTACTAGTGGCTGACGACAGAAGAGATCCTCCCCCTGTGCATCTCTAGAATGCAAGGATCTACCTCGCTATCGCGCTCGAGATATACGAACGAACGAAAGTGCCCACTAGTGCCCGGAATCGTTGATTTGTCCGTATGCGCACGTACGGCTATCGATCTCTGGTATCCTCTCGCACATTCAGGTATGCCGCAATCTGAATGTCTTCAGAGATTTTTGTGCGTTCTGAACTGACACAGGTATATCATTTCAATGCAATACGCATAGGTACTCTCCGATGATCGATGCAAGGAAAGTGTATGGATGCCGCGCAATCTCGCGTCCACCACGAGTTGATGGATCCGCGTCCAGGGTCGTGGTGGCCTGTGGCATGCACTTAGTGCGAACTCAAAGCAACCATCCGAACAAGCATCGTACGTTGATTGGTGGGATGCGCTACGATCGCACTGAAGCCTCGTCGGACAAACCCCGGGTGCTGACTTAACTTCCCAGTAAAGTGAATATGGCGTACACATGACCTCCTAGCAGTCGTGGTCCCTCAACACTTCGGGACCATGTCCTAGATCTGCGAGCTGGCGGGCTTTCAGGGTGTATTGCAGTGACGCACGCTGCGTGTGATGATAAACTTGGCTTGCAGGCGAGCAGAAGATCCTGGCTACCCCCTCGTTCCCTGGAGGATTAAAGGGTTAGAGGACGTCGTCGGATGACACCATGAGCCTCATACAGCCCGTTCTCCAAGTCCTCGTACCCTCTCTCCTAACCATGGTATCCGATACCGTCAAACTCGAGAAAGTCTTTGACCCAAAGGTCCTCGCGACGGGCCTGGGTGAGCTCGTCAAGAGCTTCGATTTCTCGCAAGTATGTTCCCAGCCATATATTGTCCTTCTAACCATCCCATTGACACCAACTCGTCGGTAGCTCAGTGTACAGGATCAGACAAAGGATGATTATCTGCACCTCGACCTCGCACCGTCGTTCGGCGGGCTCACGAAGGAGGACGTTAAAGCGATGGACGAACAACTCAAGGTCATGATCTCAGGCACGATGCGCGCGCTGGAGAAGGAGCGTCAGAAGGGCGAGCACATCTCATGGGAGACCGTCGTCTCAGTCATGTCGCAGAATTCTCTCCTGGAGCCATTCGGGGACGAGATCGTGAGAAGCGACAAGCTGATCAAGGAAGGCAACAACTTCTTCAAGTTCGACGGAAGCCCCGATCGTGCCGTCGTTGAGCAGGTACCTCCACCGTTACGTGCCCATGGTGTACCTAACCATCCATCCTCGTTATCTACAGGTCAACTCGTGGTTCGTCGACCTAATTCAAGATGATGACGTGCTGAAGAGTACGCACATCGACATCAATGTGATGGCTGCTATCGTCGCGCAGACCGGGGCGATGGTCAACTCGCTTGGGAGTCTGCTCTACATGAAGGAGGAGCACCAGAAGACTCTCGTGGACATCGGCGTCCTTCGGTTCCCGGATCTTGACAATCCATTCTTCAAGGTGAGCGACCCCCCCCTCATTCGCATTGTATGGACCCACGACTGATTATAGCTTCGTAGGTCTATCGCATTAGGCTAGTAGCCTGGTCACGATCTGCGCGTGTCCTCGTTGCTCAGCGGGACAAGAACGGTATCATCGGCGGTAAGCTGAATCAGCCCATCACTGACTCATCGACTGACTATCAATTCACGTCGTCTGGTACGTGCCGTCGCGCAGAATTTGCGTCGCGTCGATTCCGTCCTCGGAAGTCTGTCATGGAGAAACTGCCCCGGAAGACGGTAGACAAAGCCATCGTTGAAGCCGAAGCGCTCTTCAGCTCCTCCAGCTGACACCTCCTCAAAGTAGCAGCTACTCCGGTGTAAGATAAGGAGCAAGGGGATGGCCCCCAGAGTTCGCGAGGCACTTCAATTCTCGCCTTATAACCGACAATTGTATAGTCATCCAATCCATATTCTACACTTGACCGACGTGTCCTACTCAGCCGCGCAGATTTCATAAGTAGATTCAGCAGTGGATTCGCGGCGTCAGCATTTCATGGTATCCGTACTTCCAACTGCAGGAAGTAGCACCACATGGGGCCGTTGGGCTTCACCAGGCGGCGCCGAATTGCAGTAGCGCACAGATCCGAAAACTGCAGTACGGTGCCCTGCGGCAAATCATCGTCGCCTCCGAGTAGGTATCGTAGATTCCTTTCTCCCGCCTTCACGCGACTGTACTGGATGATTATGTTAGAGGATGCCAATGACTATGTCAGCATTACCCTTCTAGAGACGTCAAGGTCAACTAACCCATTGATGAGATTGCATCGACTGCAGCAGCGAGATCAGGTGCCCTAGCGTAAACTTGTGAGGGTTTATCAACTTGTAGCAGCTTGGCCTTATTCTAACCCGCTCCGAAGCGAACTAGCGCGATAGCCGTCAATGTGCATTCGATCGAGTATTTGAGAACATTGTATGCTTACGAGGACTCTTTGAATGTATAAACGATTATTCTCTATTATGCCTTTCAGGGACATGGTGGCATTGGCCACAACTTGTGCTACTCCACGTGTCACGTATAGGCCGGTCTTGTTGCAGAGACCAGAACTGAGGTGGTAGCCGATTCCGTCAGACACCATGATGTCGATCTTGAATTCCTTGTCGGTATCTACTGGAAGAGGTATCTGGAAACGCTGGATGCGAAAGGGAGACAGTAAGGGCACCTCGACGTTCGGAAGAACCGCGAAGATACATTGTTCGTTCGGGCTAGCCGTTTGCACTGTTTCCTCGTTGCCAGTTTGGCCTCTGTGCGAACTGCGGCTGACCTCAGCATCCTGGATCTCAGAATGGCCGGCCATACCCGTCGTGGGGTTGATTCTACACATGGTCGCAGGCTCACTGAGGGGTCGATTGAACGCCAAAGATTGCGTAGCGAGATGCAGACTGCTGTTCCCCCGTCGTATTGTTGTGTCATCGTTGTCTGTTTCGAAACAGTGATTGACGGGCATTTGAGCGGCGATCGGAGTGCTTGTGTCGCCCTCCAAGCTCTTGTGCGTAGGTGTATGCGGGCTGTTGACGAGTGAATCGGGTGTTCGTGATGGCGGTCGGACGTAGTGGGGATTTAGCCCGCCGTTCGCTTTCAACATTGCTTCACGACGAAGTTCTTCCTGAAAACGTTCAGCCGATATGTTTGCACTGCTGAACGCGCCAGTCAGGCCCCCCATATATCCGGATGCGGATCTGAGAGACAGTTCCGGGGCCCGGTGCCGTGCGTAGGACTGAGACCCGATTCCTTGATAAGTTCGCCTCGCTGGACCATTTCCAGCGTCACCCCTGTGGTTGCTGATACCCGCCGCAAATACGTCGAGTCGAAGAGCCGTACTCGCTGCGCGGGCTGTGTTGCTCGCTGCAAATCGTGTAAGGGGAGCTTCCAGGGGTATAATCAATGAACTCACTACTAATATTCATAGGTGGCTCGGAGAGCCAGGCGCGAGGCCTACGATCCACGTGTTGCGAGTGGTTCATGTTAAGTAGACTCTGGGCAGTCAGACGAGGGTTCCTGTTGTATAAATACTCTATGCTCAGCATCTTATGTATTCAGATCACTCCTAGTACAACCACTGGATCTTTACCTCGACGGCTTCATCTGGGATTGCCACTTTGTGTTTCGTTTCCAATCGCCAGAATTCCGTGTCAAAAGATCAATCGGACGCGTCAGCCAACCACTTTGGTTCGTATGTCGTATGTCCACTCTTGTCACAAACGTCGAGTGAATGTAGAGAGTCGACAACGAACCCACCAGGCAGCCGGCCGTCTACAATGCGCCATTAGCAGGGCGTTGAAGCGGCCCTAACAAAGGTAACTTAAGTCGAGCTCATCCGTCGAACAGCTTCAGGGGTAAATATGGGTGTAGCGACGGTCGGCGAGGCGGTCTCCGAGCCGACGAAAACGAGATACTACCGTCTATGTCACGGCTCATGGTGGACTTGAAAGAGATTGGACGACTGATAGAGATACCCGATTAAAGTCCAAGTATTACGAAACTTAGGACCTGAAGCGCGCGCTTCTGGCGCCTAGGCCACTGTACGTTCGGTTTCTGAAAGTTCAGGGAAGAGAATGCCTGCAGCCGGGGCGTAGCATAGCGAAGAGGTATCAGCCATGGAAAACTGTCTTAGAACATGTTGATAATCACGGTTATCCTACAGGGTCGTTCTAGTACAATCAAGCATTATACATATATTTTGATGCTACATTCAACCGACGCGTCCGAGTCCGAGTCTCGGCCGGAGAATCACCAAGATCTCTTCACCGTGAGTTCGCGGCATAAGCATATCATGGTATCTGTACTTCCAATTGCAGGAAATAGCTCCACTTTGGGATGGCGTCGCGATCCACCATGCGGCGACGGACCGCAGTAGCCCACAGATCCGCAAGCTGCAGCACAGGACCATCCTGGGGCAGGCCGCCATCCTTTCCGATAAGATATCGCAAATTCTTGTTCCCTTTCATACTAGGTGACTCCTAGATGATTGGGTAGAGAATGTCAATGATTATGCTGGCATCTATTATGCGAGGGACGTCGAGGTCAACTCACCCAGTGATTGGACTGCATCGCCTGCAACAACGAGATAAGGTGCCCTAGTGTGAACGAACACTTGCGTTCAGGGTCCATAAACTTGGGTTTAGGCATGAATACTCTGATGTTCTCGGAAGCGTACTAGTGCAGCAGCCGTCAATATGTTTCCGATTGAGGATACATAAACACGGTGAACTTACAAAGACCCCTTGAACTTGCAAGCAACCATGCTCAATTATGTCGTCCAAGCTCATCGTAGCATTTTCCACAAGCCGTACTACACTAGGCGCCACATGCAGTTCGGTCAGTACGCACTCAGTCCAACTGAGGTGGTAGCCAGTTTCGCCAAAGACGATGATGTCGATCTTGAAACCCGGGTCGGTATCGGCTGGAAGGGGAATTTGAAAGCGTTGTCCCCGACGAAGAGATCCCGGAGCTGCGGATGTCGGGTTGGCCCAACTGCGGGGAGCCTGGGGATTTTCTTGAAGACGTGGTCCGTCGCTCTGTCCTTGCAGGCGATTGGGGACTGTGTGAGCACTGTTGGACATGCTTGCCATGCGCCCGACGTTCTCGGCTGTGGGCGTAGAGGCCAAGGCGAGACTGCGAGCATCGGGCTGCACATATAGTGGTGGTCCTCTGTGCCCTATCGTATTGCTGTGCGCAGACACGTTCGGACCAGCGACCCCATGCGCCATGCGGCCCGCGTTGTCATGATTCGTAGTAATGATAGGGCGCAATTCGTTGTCGCTGCGCCGCACGTAGCGATGTCCTTCACTGGGAACTTCGCGCGTCCCTTGGTAGCGGTCGCCTTCGCGCCGTGAATGATGAGTACGGCTGGTAGACATGCCAGCCTGTGGGCGGTCGACGGTACGCCCTGGAAATATCATATCCTCAGGGCGAGATGCTACGAATCATTGTGAGACCCGCCTGCTGCCGCCGTATAGTCAATGAACTCACGGTAGAGCCGCATGGGTGGTAGAGAGATCTTGGCACCGGTATGATCATGATCGGCATCACCCGTAGGCGTACTAGAGCGGCCAGCAGTACCCCCAGGGTATAGCAGATGCGCAGGGGTAGACACTGCAGGACGTGGTGAGATGATCACCCCGAGTCGCGACTGTACAGCTGGTGAACTCACGAGCGATCCGGATGGGTGGCAAAGGGACCTTGGGACGAGTGTTAGCGTCCGCGTCTTGCGATTGAGAGTTCATGACTAGTAGACAAGTGCAATAGAGCTGGGATGTTTTCTGTTAGTGCGAATGTCCTGCGTCTCGATGCCTAATATATGGCGCATCGCTTGGACTGCGGCTACTCGAGCTTTGCCTCACGCTTATCCGTGGTATGCTATCGCTTTGTGCGTCCAACCCCAAGCTGTTGAGCCATTAAAACTATCAATCGATCGATTAGGTTGATATGGCATAAGGAGCGCATGGGCTCCACGCCAGCGACTGCCCGCAATACATTACTTGAATTTGAAAGCGACGACTCCAACAGAGGTCGCTGCATCCAAGACGCTGATGCATTGAGCAGTCTGCGTGAGCTTCTTCCAATGCCATTGATCGTAACGGTCGGTCATGTCTGCAGTGCAGCAAGCAACGAGCTCAGAACAGACGAAAGTGTCAAATGCGTGGACGACGGTTGAGAACTTGAAGCGCCTGGGAGGCGGTTGGTAGAGAGACCGAATAAGGTAAAAGCTAATCTAATCTAATCTCAACAGGGCTCGAAGCGCTAAAGATTCCATACGAGAAAAGAAACAGTAACTTGAAGTACCAGTGAACGGTACCACCTTCTGACCATCCGTCAATGCTTGTTATCCAATAAGTAAGCTATCCCCACTACGAGGAACCACGTTGAAATTCCATTTTACATACGAACACGGTACGCACATCCAACTACAATATATCGACGAGCCGTACGCTCAACGCGCAATTGAAATTGCGTACAGCTCTGAGTCGCAGCGTAGGCCTGAGATTACATCCGAACTTCCAACTGGAAGAAATAACACCACCGTCCGACTTTTGGCAACATGCGCCGCCGTATCGCGGTAGCCCACAAGTCCGACCATTGGACCGCGGGACGCTGCGCGGCAGGGTGCTGTCCGTTCCCGTGACATAACGTAAGGTCAACTTGTCGGGATGGCCCTTCATCGTGTGGTACTAGATAAGTGTAATCAACGATGTCATAAACCACGTCCAGTTGATACACGTTGCTATGGATGTCGAGTCGACTCACCCAATTACCACTCTGCATAACCTGCAACATCGTGATGAGGTGGCCCAGCGTGAAAGCATATTGGCGCTGAGGGTCAAGGGACTTGAGTTTAGGAACGACTTGATTCTTCTCCAAGGCGTACTTACGCGCGATAGTCATCAGTATGTTATTAATCGCGTGTTATCACAGCCGTGCAGCGAGCTTACGTGGACCCTCTGAACGTATAGTCCATTGTCTTGAAGAATGTGCTCCAACGGCATTGTCGCATTATTCACGTATTGCTCTACACTAGGCGCTACGCGGACGTGATCCTTGTTCCCGGGAGTGGCACGGAGGTTGTAGCCGACTCTACCAGGCGCGATGATGTCAATCTTGAAATCTGGGTCCGTGTCGACTGGGAGAGGGATTTGGATTTGCTGGGCCTGAACAAGAGATCCTGGGGCTGCAGTGTCAACGCCCGGCGTGTAGCCAATGTTGCTAGGGGTCTCTGCCACAGGAAGGCGCAGTACGACGTCGTTGATCCGCAAGTTACCATGCTCGGGCCCTTGGGAATTCGTATCGTTGGCCGGGTTCTGACTGTCGACCTCGTGCCGCATACGGCCAACACCACTAGCAGGCACGCCGGCGTGGCCACAAGTCCTCGCAAGGCGCATTGAACCCTCAGGGGAAGCTGTGAACCGCCGTAAGAAAAGCTGTCTCTCTCAATCGTGAAGCCAGTGTGCTCACGATTGGGACGCGTGGATGGCGCGGAGGAATTTGCACGAGTGTTGCGGTCCATTTGTTGCGCGCAATTTTCCACGACGAATGGGGGAATAGGATGTGGCGAATCAACAGTGAGGCTCTTTGTTGGTGCGGACGTCCAGCGACCCCATGCGTGTTATATTGGGAGCCGCTTGGACCACGGCCGGTTGAGCTTTGACTCAGCTTGGTACGTGAATGTGTCCGCTTCGTAAGTCAAGGGCATTGTGCGACGTTGAATGGTCCATCTTACAGTCCAAGCTTACCGCAGGAGGTCGAACGAATGAAAAGGGCGCAAGAGCCCATCATGCTGCAGGCTCTCACGGGTCGAGCGGTTTCTACTCAGACGTTCCAGTTAATTTCTCGCATTGTTGTAGACGCGACGCGGGACTCACAAGGTGCGTAACCATTTGAAGCTCGAAGCCTCAATACTAGGGACATGCTATGATCATAGTAGAGAATTGGGTTAGTGAAGAATGTTGTCTTCGGGTGTTGCACGAGTGATTACGTGCAAGCATGCGGGAAATCCGTGACGCGAGCTGAGGAATCACTTTGCTCTGGATGCAGCTATAGCAGAAGAAGCGAAGTGTCGAGCCCGAATTCTCTGCACAAGACATGGCGATCTGTTGGGCACTTGGGTTGAGCTTGTGTTAGGTTTATGACGCTTGCATCATCATCGAGTGCGATACAGCACAGCCACCAGCCAATATAGTCACCTTAGGGCAGGCACACAGGTTCGGTAAATACAGCTATAACACGACGATGAGAAGAACAAGATATCATCGCATCATCTGCGTCGTGCGTCCATTGGGCGGGGCTAATTACAAAGAAAAATGTCCGACTCAGCTCTGTCCGTTGAGGAGGTCAGCGCATTGCGCAGAATCCGCTGTAGGTTCTGCGTTGACTAGCATCGCACTAATATGTCTACCTCGAGGAAGTAGCACCACGCCGAGCGGTCATGGGGGCGACGCCGAACCGCAACCGCGAGCAAAAACAACCGGCCGGCCTCATGCGACCAAGGGGCGTCCGGTTTGAAGAAACGCTTCAGCTCGGGGCTGTCGTGACAGGTGCCCTAGAAGTTATTTGATGTTTATTACCGAAGGCACGTCTGGGTATTCGTCACAAGAGTACAGATCACTCACCCAGTGCTCACTCTGCATGTTCAGCAACAGCACCAGCAGATGGGCTAGCGTGTAACCGCTCGCGGGCTCCTTGACCTCCGGAAGAGCCATCATCTTGCTCTCAGTGCTCAGAGGGAACTGGTACAGGGCCGTCAGCACTAGCAACTATACAATATAGAGCGCGGGCAACTTACGTAGGCTCTGTCGACCCAAACAGTCGGCCCAGGAAGGTACCGATCCAGGGACATCGAAGCGTTATCTATCATCCCCAAAAAACCTGCCAACAGTCGCCCGTTGCTGAATTGCGAGAGGCTCGTTGGCACGGAGAAAGACAAGCCTCCCATTGTAAGGCCGATCCTGAAGTTCGGATCGGTATCGGATGGAAGAGGGACCCGAAGGCGTTGGCCGCCAGGCGGCTTCAGGGCGGTCAGGGCAGAATTGATGTCATCGTCCCTACGTCCATTGCCTGCACCCTATCTTCAGCTACCAATTGATTACCAGTGCGGACAGAACGCACCCGCAGAGTTGCCGGTTGCGGAATTGGTCTTAACCCCGTAGACATCGGCTGAAGGATGTACGCGTGTTATTCGTGGAGGCATTTGGGAGTGGTGTTGCGAATTCGTGATGAAGACGGAGGTAAATGGAGTGAGATACTGCAGACCGTTTCGTCCGTAGGTCGTTCTTATATGTAGCAGACCGTTTGCCCAAGCCCTGCCAGTGGCAATAATGCTACACGCATTGATTCAGTTGGACCATCCACAGCTAGACGCGCTTTGGCAATCAACCTTTGGGCCCCTGAGTAGGGTGTCGACGCTCTGTCCGATGGTCAGTATCGGGACAATGCGCACATGCTGCTTAATTGCCATGGACCACTATAGAGCGTACGTGCATTACTATGATTTGCACCTGTCGACGGTGCTCAGCACGGCTCAAAGCACGACGGCCCTACTCCGTGAACATTGCAGGAAATCGAGGTGGGGTGGCGCGCGGCTTCAACTTCATTGCACAAGGATCGTCCCTTGAAGGGGCAATCTTGATCACTTTCAGACGATGTAAGTGTTGAAGACAGCACCTCTGTGCTCTTGCCAGCATATCACTTGTATCAAAATCCTTACGATTTGATATGGTGCGACGTAGTCTTCCTGGGTTGTTACGATAGAATGTGGAGAGCGGTGAATATGTTGAATGTGTACTACTTGGTCCATCGAAGCGCACTGGCCACGAGGAAGCCTATGAGCCAGGTCAAACAATGTGTCATATCTAAGCTAATGCAGTAGAAGCGACGTACATACGCCCAGTCCCGCCATGATCCTCTTCCCTACGACCGAACCAGGCGCATGGGCGCGCGACTGGTTCAGAGCGTAGATGCCCACTCCTCCAAGCGCGACAGAGCCTACGACGCGGCACGCAAGACAATCCTTGTAATTTTGCGGGAGCTCGACCTGAGCGTCGGATCCAGGACGAGGCTCTGAGGACGACGTGGTGGCCATTGGTGACGGTGGTGGTGGCTGAAGGCAAGACGCGCGCACGGCCGGGTCACCGGAGACGACGCGCGCCCCCCGCTCCCGAGTCCCGGCTCTCCGCCGCCCCATCCTGCTCGCTGTTCCCATGACCTCCCCCGACGCTCGACAAACTCGTCCGCGTCCGGACCAACGTTTAAATGCAGATGCACATCCCTGTGTTAATCTTGTAACTTGACTCTCACCACCATGCTCGCTCGCAACGCTACACGTTCTCTGCTTTACCGCCGGGGCCTCCTCTCCGCCCGTCCCCGGACATACGCCACAGCTACTAGGGAACGCGTCCGGCTGGTCGAAGTAGGGCCAAGGGACGGCCTTCAGAACGAGTCTGCGGTCATACCTCCAGCAGTAAAGGCGGAACTCGTCAACCGCCTGACGAAGGCGGGCATGGACATCATCGAGTCGGGGAGCTTCGTGAGCCCGAAGTGGGTTCCTCAGGCGAGTCTTCATTCGTTCTACGGTAAAGAAGGGTTACTAATGTACTATGCTAGATGGCAGGAACTGCCGAGGTTCTCAAGCTCATGGAGCGGCATAAAGGGATGCACTATCCTGTCCTTGTCCCGAACATGAAAGGTCTCGAGCTACTGCTTGACCTGCTATCGAACCAGCCCAAGTCCGAGGTCCCATACACCGACGAGATCGCCGTCTTCACAGCCGCGACAGACGCCTTCTCCAAAGCGAACACCAACTGCACGGTCGCCGAATCCCTCGAACGCCTTTCAGCAGTCGCCAAGCGCGCTACGGCCGAGGGCCTCCGTGTACGAGGGTACGTATCCCTGTTTCGATACCAAAATATCCATATGAACTGATACCATGATGCATCTAGATACGTTAGCGTCGTGATTGACTGCCCGTACTCGGGGAAGGTCGATCCTGTGAAGGTGAAGGATGTGTCACAAGCCCTCCTCGACATGGGCTGTTACGAGGTCAGCCTTGGAGACACCGTAGGTACCGGAAACCCGACTACGGTCGGGACGCTATTGCATACCGTCATCGGGGGCAGCGGTGGGATCCCCGCGTCCAAGCTTGCTGTGAGTAACCGCAGCGCGCGCTACTGACTCATCCTCTCATCTCTTTGATCGCTACAGGGTCACTTCCACGACACCTACGGAATGGCCGTAGCGAACATCTTCACAGCACTCGAGCACGGCGTGCGCACGTTCGACTCCGCCGTCGGCGGCCTCGGGGGCTGTCCATACTCCCCAGGCGCGACAGGCAACGTCGCGACTGAGGACGTCCTGTATGCTCTTCGCGGGAGTCAATATGAGGCTCCAGGCGACCTGGAGGCTATAGCGGAGGTAGGCACATGGATCTCGCAGACGCTTGACCGTCCGAATGCGAGCCGGGTCGGACGTGCGCTCGAGGCACGGCGCGCCCGCGAGAAGCTGGAGAAGGAGAGGGAAAACGATGGTGGCGCGGCAGAGACGATCTCCGCGAAGCTGTGAGAGCTGCTTGCAGAGAACTCACGACCATGTATGAGTAGCTGTGAGTAACCCTGCAGGCGTGGTACGATGGCTGCACGAGACTGATGGAAGTTGCAGAGAGATACAGTATGTTGATAGGAGTATCGATGGTATGGCTGCTGTGCGTTCTTACGGACTCTGGTACCCGATCACGGCGAGCCCCTGCGTTTTGTCTCTGGATTGTTCTCGTTTGCCGTTCACTCCGGTGAAGGCACAGTGGCGCGCTCACCGACGAACAGTGTTATTCAACATGCATGCTCCCCCTACCACGCAAACGCCAACACCTGCACCATATTACACACACAAAGCGTGTCGAGTAGTCCACCGCGGTGATATCTGCTCACCGCGGGTCCAACCCTCCGCAGCACAGCAGCCTTGACTGCGTCCACACAAAGCGTAGCGACCGGCCCCGCCACCCGCGAGAACATATCAAAGCTCAACCGCACCCACTCCGCAAGTACAAAATGCGCACAGACATGAATGAAACAGACCACGCAGAGCAATCCTCAAGTCTCAGTCCCATCTGAAGACTCGCTTTCTTGACATTATCAGTCCCACCGCCGACTTGGCCTGGCCAGATGCGATACCTCGCCGTTGCGCTCTTGCTCCTATACGCCACTCGGTTGATGCTGCTCCTTCACGGTCGGGTTTTCCTACTAGCAATGCGCCCGGTAAGTCTGTAAGGAACGTATCACAGATTCGTAACGGAGGTTCATCTGCTCCTCTCCCAACAGCCGCCTTCCCGGTCGTACACTACCAGACTCTGAACGTCTGACCCGCGATTACTCAAACCGCGCGGACGACTGCAGCGCGTCAGCTACTACATGTGTACTGCATCCATGTCGACGACTTCCCATATGATGTATCTTCTCTCGAATTCAATGACAGATTATGCCCATGCCAGTCAAGGTTGTGATCTGCGTCGCGCTGATCCTATGACGTCCAACATTATCGCGCGTCATACAGTAACGCGCGGTCATTTATAGCAACGAGGAAGTCCCTGGTGCATCTCTATCATTGTAATTAGCAGCACACTAGCGGCCCATGTAGTAATCTACCCGTCTGCCCTCACCTATGTTCAGGCATACTCATATCGGACCTCTATAAACACCGCCGCCAAAGCACCCTGCCGCCGCGGCCGCTCAGTCGCGCGCATCGCGAGTCGAGTGCGAGTGCCGATGCGTGAACCCTTTCTCGGCATTGCCCTCCTCGAGCTTGTCGAGCGGTACCGGTTCGTACTGGCCCTTGCTCGGGGACGGGGCTTGGGACTCGACGTGCTTGACCCAGGTGTACCAGATCGAGCCAAGAAGGATGATCGCAATAGAAGAAGCGCGTCCCCTGCGATAGAAGAGCGTCAGCGCCGTCAGTAGAGATTTAGAAGACCCAACGTACTGTGTGACGACGTCGTGGAAGAGCCACACGCCGAGAAGCGAGGCAGCGACACCGCGGACGGCGGAGGAGACCATGTGCGTGATGGGCGAGGTGACCTTGATAGACATCAAGCTAGCCAAGCTCATGAGGAAACCGAACGCGCCCTATGAGATATCCTAGTTAGACCTAATTTGCAGTTCGAGGATAGTGCGACCTCACGGTGATGATGGAACCCATGATGAAAGTCGTCAGCGTGCTCATCTGGCCCTCTGCGTTCTCGTTGGGTCCAAAAAGCAGCTTCAAGACGCCTGGAAGCTCGCCCGCAAGGACGAGGGTGGGTGCCAAGACGATCGCGCTCAGCAGGTTGGTGTACCAAGACAGGTGCAACGCGCTGCCGTGGACGACGTCCAGACTCTTCTTGATGACGACCGAGTGCACAGCGGTGATCATAGAGCTGAGCACGCCGAAAGTGACGCCGACCAGAGACACCTTGGTGCCGTCAAGGAAGACACCGACGAAGAAGCCGGTAGTAACGACTGCGCAGGCGAGCAGGATACGCAGCGACGGGCGAGCGTGGAGGATGAAGAAAGAGGTTGCGACGGTGAAGGGAAGGACCATTCCACGAGCAACCTGGTAGAACGACGCATCTACGTATTTCAGGGTATAGTTGCTGAAGCTGTATATCGCGGGTGGGTGAGTAGGGGTTGTGAGGGTACCGTAGAAATCACGCACCTGAGCCCGATAACGTTCAGGCCAACCATGGGTATCAATCCTTTACATACTTGCGGGTCCAGTTGCAATGGCAGCTGAAGGAGACCGGCCGCATGTGCAGCGAGGAACAGCACCACAGCGATAAGAAGCTGTGCGAGGAGGAAAAATAGAGGAGTGTCCGTCGTGTTGAGAACCCATTTGTTTCTGTCTCAAATGCGTTAATACCATCGTCTGCTTCAAGTGTAATAACCGTATGTGCAAGATAACTTGGTGGCCCCTGACAAGGAGTTATATCGAGGATGATACTCACGCCATGACCATCTAACCCAAGCACACGACCACGTCAGGAAGGTTGAATTACTATTGTGGATCATTACTCACAGCCAATGCAGCAACCAAGTAGAATGAAACCGTCCCTATCTACCCAGAAGTCAGCACATTGCGGAACCATAGCTCGATAAAGTCCCAGCACTCACCACCAACGCCCTGCTCGGCGGCTGCTGTGAGGGTGCCATCTTGCGCTACAAGAACCAGAAAACCCAGAGAAAAGGACAGGGATAGAGAAAGCCTGAGCAAGCTTGAAGGTGAGGTCGACTGAGCAGGTCTCCTCGTCGCCTGAGGCTGGGGCAAGGACGACTGCGCTGGCGGGAGGCAAAATGGGTTTTGCGTGGCGCGCGGTGATCGTGGCCGTACACTACGCGCAAGCGCCCGTGCTCGACGCGACGCGACGCGTCGGACACACGCCTTGACCAGCCACAGCTAGCAGCCACACTACATTCCATCCCTTCTCCTCGTCGTGCGACACAATGAGCGAGCGTTCTGACGACGAAAACATCGGTGTACCACTCCCAACGATCCGCAATGAGTGTATGCGTCTCGACATGCGATGCTCTCACTCTGTTTGACCGGCTATGTGCAGATGCGGACGACACCATCAAGATTCTTCTAGCCACTGACAATCACATTGGTTACCTTGAGCGAGATCCTATCCGCGGTCAGGACTCGATCAATGCATTCAAAGAGATTCTGCAACTTGCAGTGAAGAATGACGTGAGTAATATGCGTTGCTCAAGGCTGTATGTGATTCTGAAAAGAAGCATAGGTCGACTTCATTCTGCTTGCAGGAGACCTCTTTCATGAGAACAGGCCATCAAGAGACTGTCTGTACCAGGTCATGGCTCTGCTGAGAGAGTACACTCTCGGTGACCGTCCAGTGCAGATTGAACTACTGAGCGACCCGGACGATGGGAAGCCGCCAGGGTACTCGTAAGTGTCACAATTCCGGAGATGCGTAGTACGGCAGTTCATGCCAATGGTGGATTGCTCAGTTTTCCAGCCATCAACTACGAAGATCCGAATCTCAATGTCGCCATTCCCGTCTTCTCGATCCACGGTAATCACGACGATCCACAAGGCGCTGGGCCTGTAAGTCTGGATACTCTCTTGCGCGCGCAGGGGGTTTACTGTCTGCCTTCCTGGAAACGACCTTAGTTATGCTCATATTCCTCTAACCTCATAGGAAGGAGCACTCTGTGCATTGGACGTGCTTTCCGTGTCAGGCTTGATAAACTACATGGGCAAGATCGACCTCCCACTAAACGACGCGGAGGCGCAAAGTACCGGCATTGCCGTGAAGCCAGTACTCTTGCGCAAGGGAAATACACGCCTCGGGCTCTACGGTATAGGCAACGTCAAGGACCAGCGCATGCACTTCGAGCTCCGAAGCAACCGAGTGCGGATGTACATGCCAAGGGACAAGGACAACTGGTTCAACATGCTGCTCTTGCATCAGAACCGGTGCGTGCCTCTAGTGCCGGATAGTTCTTTTGCTAATAAGACAAAAGAGTGGCACACGGGCCGCAGCAATCTGTCCCCGAGGGCATGTTCGACAACAGTATCGACTTGGTGGTTTGGGGCCACGAGCACGACTGTCGCATCGTCCCCGAACCTGTCGCAGGCAAGCGGTACTATATCACACAACCTGGTTCTTCAGTCGCAACATCGCTAGCAGATGGAGAGGCACTTGAGAAGTAATTTGGCACAGTCAAGTGTTCTAGACAAGGCGCTCATTCTTTGACTAGACACGTAGCGCTGCTGAAGATTCAAGGGAAGGAGTTCGAGTTGACTCCGATCCCGTTGCGAAGTGTCCGCCCCTTCGTCATCGACGATGTCGTGCTCAGTGAAGCTGCAGAGGAAGAGGGATTTGATATCAATGACAAAATTGAGGTCGCGAAGTTCTTGAAGCAAAAGGTAGGAGTTTGTCTTCGTATGACGTTACTTCGCTGACATTGCATCGACAGGTCAATGAATTGATCGCAAGAGCTAACGCACAATGGGACGAGCGGAACGCGCGCGCAGTCGCCGAGGGAGAGCCCGAGCTACCTCGACCGCTACCTCTAATCCGGCTCAAGGTCGACACGACGGGAGTAAGCGAGATGTCCAATCCCGTGCGATTTGGGCAAGAGTTCCAGGGACAGATCGCAAATCCACGAGACGTGCTCACCTTTCACCGCTCGAAGAAGGGCCTGTCCCGGACGAGCAAAATCAAAGCAGACGTGCCCGAGCTGAGTATCGACGATCCCGATCTCAGCATAGGCGAGAAGCTGTCCAAGGTGCGGGTGCAGACCCTCGTAAGGGAGTACCTCGCCGCGCAAGAGCTGCAGCTGCTGGGAGAGGGCGGGATGTCGGAAGCGATAGAGACATTCGTGGAGAAAGACGACATCCATGCGATCCAAAGGTGAGCAGCAATATTCCGTCACCTTTGTTAATCTTACACATGCGCGTACATAGCCATGTCTCCACCGCTCTGCGGTCATTGATGAAGGGGGTGCAGGCGACGGGTGAGGACTTTGACGAAGACGATTTTGAGGAGATCGTCGGTAAAGTGCGTAGTGAACAAGAGAAAGAGCACTCTGAGAAACAGGCCGAGAAGCCAACCAAGGGCAAGGTAAGACTTATATACGCATCCTTCTGATGAATGATGTGAGGTAAGAACCACTTTCAGGGAAAGGCAAAAGCGACGAATGAAGAGTCTGATGCTTCCATCGACTCGATGCTGATGGACGTCGACGCTGGCGACTCTGACTTCGACATGGATGTGTCCGACGAGCCAGCTCCTCCAAAAAAGAGAGCTGCCGCGCCCAAGAAAGCCGCACCCGCCAGGAAGGCTCCGGCGCGAGGGAAAGGGAAAGCAGCGGCCACACCCCCCATTGATAATGACGATGACGAAGAGGATGAGGAAGAAGTCGCTCCAGCACCAGCTAAGAGGACAAACCGAGCGGCAGTATTGAGGTATTGTGCATTTATGTTCCGTTCGTGGTGTGCTAGGTCGATCCACATTGTTGCTCTAGCCAAACAAGCAAAAAGGCTCCCGCAAAAGCTCCTGCGAAGAAGGCCGCCGCATCGAAGACGTCGGCGAGCAAACAAACGCAATCGACACTCAGCTTCGCGCCCGCAGGTAGAACAACGCGCACCGCCGCAACCCGAGCGCGGAAGAAGGTGGCAGAGACGGTGGGTGCCATTTGATCTACTAGTCCTTCGATCGTTTGTGTATTGACGTTCTTCTCCCCTGTTCAGATAGAGCTGGATAGCGATTGATAAAGCTTGTATCTTCCTTCAGGTTTTCCCCGCAGTGCTTCTTGTTTGTACTCTAGTATTCCATGGTACGGACCCTGATTCTCGTACTCATTCTCCTTTCATAAGCGGCTATATACTGCATCGCGGTACAGTATGTTATGGGCGCTAATCTACGCCGATTCCCCCGCTCTTCCCGGGAATTCCTTCGAAGCCTCGGGGCAAGCCCGAGCTGAAGCTCACGGAGCCGTTCTGCGAGGTTGACCCCAAACCCCCATCACCCATGTCTCTCTCGCGCGTCCCCATCGAGCTCCTTCAGGAGATCCTGATCTACGTACTCGAAGATACACATTCGCCCACAGCGGTGCTGCGCGTGAACAAGCTCTTCCACGAGCTCGGCCAGCCACTCCTCCACGCGCGCCTCCGCTTCCGCTCCATCAACCAGCTCATCCTCTTCTCGCAGGGCAGAGAGCCGCTCGCCTGCGCCCCAAAGTCGCTCTCAATCACGCTCGCGGGAGGTTCGGCCGACTTTGAGGTGTTCAAGCACCTCGCTGCCGCGCTCGAGCGGTGCAGACGCTCGACGCGGGCGGCAGATAAGAAGCGAATTCGAAGTCGCGAAGGAGAGCCTGCAACAGGTGTTGACGACGCACATGCGGCAGTCGTGGTCGCGCAGGTGCCGCTCGAGCTGCTCTCCCTGCGCCTGCACTCGCATACGAACAACCCGCACCTCGGCTACATCTACAAGGCGTTGTCGCTGACGAAGTGAGTGCGCTCTTGTCGACACGACCCGCCTTGACGTAGAAGCATTCGGCCTGCCTCTCGTAGTCCGAAGTCGTTCATATGGATGGGCCCCGACCCGGAGCACCACTTCTCGACAGCCGTACGTCCGCTTACTCCCAGCGCTGCGATATGCACGCATGCCCCGGCGGTGACTTCACTGACAAATTCATGCAGATCGTGCCCTCGGCGACGTACCACCTCATCCGCGCGCTCAGCACCTGGACCGCCATCGAGCACATCACGCTCACGAACCTCTCCTTCCCATCAGACGAGCTCGGCGTGAATACGTCCTTCTCGCGGGACGCGCCCCTCCTCCCGCCGCTCCCATCCCTCCGCACGCTCTACGTCGGACAAGCCACGCTCCTCCCGCCGAGCGCCGTCGCCGCGATGCTCGCGCTCCCCGAGTACACCGCGCTCGCGCACGTCCGCCTCGTTGACACGTACCGCCACAGCATCTGGGGCCCGCGCATCCGCAGACGCGACATCGAGGAGGCCGCGGGCGCACTCAAGGGCCTCTCGGAGCAGGCGCGAGATGCGTTGATGGAGCGCGTGCGCCGCGTCGTGAGCTGCGAGAAGAAGACGGAGCGGATCATGGGCGGGGATAATGGCGACGCGCAGGGTTCGCTCGACTGACGTTGTCCGCGACTTCTCTCGCGCGTGGCAGAATGGATGGACGGACTTGTGGAACTTGTATACGTATACAAAGGATAGCATCCTGACAGCAGTCCGACACTTTACTCATAGCTATGGCTGAAACACTTCCGAGTACGATTCCGATCCCCGCCCCTCTCACATACCGCCCCATTGTTGCTGCGGCTGCCATCCTGTCCCTCCGAACGCGCTCCCTTGCCCAAACATCTGCTGCTGTGCCTGCTGCTGGAACGTCCCTTGAGGCTGACCATACGGTGCCGGGGATGGCGCACCCATGAACGACGGCTGAGACGACCCATACTGCTGTTGAGGTTGTTGAGGCTGCAGGTACGAGCTTCCCATCGACATCCCCTGCATCTGCTGCTGCAATATGGGCATCTGCCCCTGACCACCACCGAGCGGCTGCGACTGAAACATCGGCGAGTTGCCAGAGCCGTACGGGAGCTGTTGCGAGGGGTTGAACATCGGCGATCCCTGCGGCTGAGATTGGAGGAATGATTGGTTTTGCTGCTGGCCAAACGAGGAAGGCGCGAACGCGCTCGCCCCTGTCTGCAGAGGCTGCTGCTGCATACCGTACCCCGTTTGAGGAAGAGGCTGTGGAGTGAAGGGGCTCGGGCTCGGAGTGGTGTTTTGAGGGAGCATCGACATGGGTGCGGACAACCCGCCGCCGAGCGTCGGTTGTGGATGGAGCATAGGGGACGCGCCGCCCATCATCCCAGGGCTTGTCCCCGTACCGTAGCCCATCCCGCCTGCGCCGATACTCAGGCCGGAGTTGAGGCTCATACTGCGGGGCTGGCCTCCGGAGAACATGCCGCCGGGAGAGTGCTGCTGTAGCGAGGAAGGGAAGGGTGAATTGGGGCTTATGGAGAGCCCGCTGTACGCATTCGGAGCGCTGAGCCCGGTCGACATAGTGGGGATGCTCATTGGCTGGGTAGCGGGGAGCGAAGCGTACTGAAGCGGGAGAGAGGAGTTGGTGGCTGGCGCCTGGAGTTGTGCGAGGTCGTTCCAAAGCGGGTTTGCAGACTGCAGCGGTGGTTGTTGCAACTGCGCTTGTTGCTGTGGTTGCTGCTGCAGAGTCTGACTTGAAAGTTGCGTTTGCGAGGGTGCGACGGGTTGCGAAACGGAGCGGAATTGGGACTGCGTCTGAGAGATATTGCTCGCTGCGGAATTCGACTGGGCTATGGCAGATGCAGGAGCAGCGGCGGTAGAAGACATCGTTGTTGATTGTGTTGGAACCGGCACCGTCTTCGAGCGCGGAGGTTCAGCGGGGGCAGTTGGTCTGCTGGCGGCTGAACGCGATGGCCCTAGCAGCTCGGCGACCTTGGCTGCGCGCGGCCTGAACGACTTGTACTCGTATTTCGCTACGAACAGTCTCATCATTATGCTCTCATGGCGGCAGAGGGTTGACCTACATCGGATGTACTTCTCGAGTTCACTATCCCGTTCAGACTCGATCATGTTCGTCGGTGGAGGATTCCTGATCTCATCCGGGTTGTAATGCGCGTTGGACTTGAGATTCCCCATGGACTTCATGAACTGAGCGCAGTCTCAGCATCTTTCCTCTATGTTACTTCTTACCAAGGCGGTGCATAGAGGCCTCGACCGAGAACGGACGATGCAAGGGTCGCCTAGGTGTAGCAACATGCATTGAATTGCACTCACCTCCACTTGCTCCTTCGTCCACGAGTCCAAGGTCAGGCTCTTCCTGAGGGCAGACAGAGGTCACCCAGCTGCAACCCGTCCAGCGCCCGACCGCACCTACACCTTGGAGATATGCGTGCCCATCTTGCGATGAATACTCGCGCAGCTGACGCTTCATATTGCGTTCGACACTGGTTATGCGAGGGTGTTGCGACTAAGCTTACCAGATGAAAATCCCGAGGTTGTAGGATGCCCAACGCGGGTTCCTTGTCTTACAATCGGCGCATACGTCTGCAATTCGAGCTGAGTGAGCACTCGGGATGTTGGCCGAGTTTCACTAAATGTGCTTGCCGTTTCCTGGCTGGCTCGCGAGCTCAAGGAGCGTGCGTTGGTTGCGTTCAGCGGTGATCTTATTGACTGTTTGCGACATAACCTTCCAGAGAAACAGAGAAGCGACAAAGCCCTGGCGAGGTCCTGGCGGTTGTCAGTCAAGGTGCGGATGCAGTAGGCGCCACGCGCGTCGCGCGTCGCGACGTCCTACAAGTTTCTGTCAGCCACCACAATCGATGTTCACCACATCGTCCTCCAAGCCGGTGGCTCAGCGTGCTGGGCGTGACGACTTTGCTTTAACCCTGAAGACCATGTCGTTGGCACCGTAAAGCCTGGAGGAATGTGTATATGCGCCCTGTAATCTCGGTCTCAGTTGGACATGCACACGAGGATCCGAATGGTGGATTAGAGGTATGTATTTTGTCTTTCCGTCTTGCGTGAGTCAACGTAGCTAGCGGTGATCAAATTCATAGTGTGAATACGCCGAGAGGTACTGCCCCGTTATTGTTGCACGTAAATGGTTACAACCGTCGTGCCCTGAAGCTCTACTTCAACACTTCCATCGTATACCACACAATCCTGGTCTCTCACAGCGTTCAGCGGTTCGAACGAAGTCAAATGTTATTGAGCTCTGTGTCGTCTATGGGTGCAAATCATCCTGAGGTACGTCCAACAGTACTTGGACTATGAGGAAAAACGCCACTTACTGCATTCCTTGTCCTGGATCCAACTCTTGCGCGTCGCGCTGGCTCACAATACGCAAACGATATGTTCTAGCACGGACTTCTACTATGTGCGTGGCCGCCCATTCTTACTGAGTACACGCCTTGTGGGTCGTTCAAAGGCGCGCTCACCGGAGCGCAAGGAAGTTTTCCTAATGGCATTAGACCTTGCACTTTCACCATTTGGTCAATCGAAATATAGTGAGATTGGACCGTGAAGTGGAGCGTTCGCGATTTCTCGCAGTGTCGGACACTAAGCTCAACATACCTGGACCTAGGTGAACCAAAGCTCACCTGGCCATGGTCCAAGTGGTTTGCTATATAACACACGCCGAGTCGCAAGACATCCGCACCAACAGAAAGAACCTCCCGTGCTAGATCTACTTCCTCCCGTGCGTCTACTGAACATGAACTATGGATCGCAAAATGTGCCCTACGGCACCCATGCCAACGCCTCTGTGCCACCCACACATCTCAATCGTGAGTGTTCACTAGCTATTGGGTCGCGACTAGCAGTTCTTACTAGAGTCTACAGTGTCCCCACAAGATCTGATGTACCTCGCGGGCACGGTTGACCGTCCCGTCATCTCTGCTAGTGATGCTGATCGTCTACGACGGGTAGTCAACTGTGACAGCAGGAGACACGACGCGAATCGTGAAGGACCTCGTTATATGCGGCTCAGCGACGCTGAATTGCGTCCTGCTATCGCAGGAAATCCTAGTATCCTGGGCCGCATAACAGGCGGTGTCGCCCATCAAGACTTGCCTAACCCTCAGATCACTCTTCCTATGGCACCCGGGGGCATGAACCACGCGCCGAACATAGTTGCTCCCTCAAATTCTCTCCCCCGGTTTCAGCGCTTCAAAATACCTCTTCCTGCCGATATCGACCATGCATTCAAGATCAAGATCACGTCCTCTGGCAAAGCTGGCTACAAACTCAGAACAAGTGACTCACCCCTGTACGACTGTGAACTACTGCACATAGGTGAAATGGAGACTACTATAGCGGAATGTGTGGACAACGCCACGATGTCCCTAGAGGCCTTGGTTCAAGATGGTTTCTGTGTTCAAAGACTCTTTGTAAGTCTTCTACGCTCTCACATAAGCTATGTTCAGATAGAGACTGGGGACTACCTCACTAGTATGCTCGGGAGATGGCCATAGTGGATCCTACAGGCATCTTCCCCCGACCCGGCGTCCGCCGTGACCGTAAATTCACGCTAGGCCATCTCATTTCAATGTTGCAGACGATGCAAAGCAATGATTGGGTAAGTCGTCCTCGCCGAATCTTGCAGATTGTTCGTAAGCAGGGCTGTTGATCTCCTTCACCCTGATCATCCAGTGTCGCAAAGTGGAGCGCCATCGCAACAACTTGCGTTATATCACCGGAACGGACGGCGTTTTACCGCAGAGGCATACGTGCATCGTGGTGCACTTGTCGGACCTGTATGCTACTGCCGTTCGACGCCGTCGGTTGCTAGACGGATCGTGGTGCTACTTCCTCGAGTTGGAAGTGCGGATTCTACCATAGGCCTGTGCTACGATGTTTCCGCGACTCTGTTGATTGCGAAGGACACGTACGTGTAATGTAAAGTATACATCAACGAATGTACTAAATGCCGGCAAGTGGAATGGATCCTGTTTCGTAATGCTTCAGGACTATGTATCCCCATGCTTCCAGTTAAAACGCGCTGCATTCCGAGTCGGCTCGGCGTGCGGTGCGATGTAACGCTCGCGAGTGTAGGAGGTGAAATAGCTGCCGCAAACCCGTCCCCGCCGATACATGCGGTGATAAGCTGACTTTATGACGGAGTTCAATAAATGTAAGCTGAGTACGGAAGTGGAATAGACGTCGGTAGACCACTGTGCTCACGGGAGTTGAAACCCTGCCGTCATCATCTGCTGCAGTTGTCCACATTTCATCGTGTATATCTTGCGTCGGAGGCCAGCGCTTACAGAAAGAGATACTCAAGGCGACGCAAGCAGCAAAGGAGACCATCCAGTACGATGAATACGCAATGCATACCGACTGTAGTAGAGACCCGATCGAAGTCTCGGCAGCCTTGACAAAGTAATTCCGTCTCAGCAATACGCCATGTCTAGTGCAATTTCTACGCAGAGCTCGTAATTTGAACGGCGGTGGAGTATCATCAAGAGCCAAAATCTGTCATATAGTGACCGTTTGAAGAGGATTCGAAGACGTTGGGAACCCTCCATCGATGCAATACAGCGCCGACGTCAGTGTAAGGTACTACCTGCAGCAAGATCCGGGTCACTCATCGCCATTTTCGGGGACTCGTATGTGGATGTGCAAGGCGAATTGCCCAACATTGCACCTGTCTACCTTTTTTCGCTGAATCTGCCTCGCAATCTGCAGTGAGTTAGCCTTTCTGTCACCCCAGGATGCCTGCATGGAAAGTTGACGTTACTTACCAGCCCTTGCATCCATTGACGAGGCTCGGAGGAACGGATTCTTTCCAAACGCCTTAGACCTGCCGCATGCTTCGCTTGGTCCCGTCGGGACCCGGGATTTGAAGCTTGAAGCATCGACTTCTAGCCTGAGATCGGTCTTGCAGAAGTTCTGGACGATGAGCTCAAGGTCCCTGGTGCCGTGAACAAAGGCGCCCATAGATGCCAAACTGCGTGGAATCTGATGGCACAAAGAAGTTCGCAAGCATTACGCACACCCGACGAGCTGATAGAAGCATTCGCTGCACAACCATTGGGCAGATTGCTAGGCGTCGGCCTGGTCATTCGCCGTCCCACATGTGTCCTTGATTCAATTGCATCTCTTGGTCAACTTGATCGCCTCATGGTCCCAGCCACGAAGAACAGCGAAAAGCCTGCCAAATTGTCTCCGCGGACGCCGCGGGCGTCTCGCTCGCTCCCATGGCGCCCACAAAACGAAGCCATCTTGCCGCCACCGCGCCAGTGTGCAAAGTATAGCCGCGTCAATCGTCGTACCAAGCCGAATAAGTGCACTGTTCTGACTAACCTTGGGCGGCAAATGCCCATGCAACGGATGGTGTACGTCGTCTGTGGGAGTGCAGCTATGCAGAATTTCAGAGGAGGCTCAAACACACTCCGGTGGCTTCTAGGTGAGTTGATACCATGTCCGTACAAGTCTATCCGCGGAGACAAACGTTCTCGCAATACACAGGTGTGCCGTCCAAACGTGATGTTCTCACGATTGAAATTGCAATCCGTATGGCGATTCGCGAACGCCTTAGCCGTACCTGAGTGCTGGGCCGCTGGTCCTCCGTCCGGACACGACCGTAAGGGGTGTGTAAGCCGTGGTTCCAAACTGATCTGCGCCGTGACCTGCACCTTTGGAGCCTCGCCCGCCAAGTACAAGCGAACTCCGCGCATTCTAGATGCGTTTATCTTCGATGCGGGAGGCGTCCGACCTCTAGGATGATGAGTATAAGTAAGCCCTCCTTCGGCTTGCAGCGTGCCATTTCCCCACCTCCCCGCCGTCTTCGAAGTCGTCCCTGGCGTCGGTTTGCTCTTGGAAGCTATTCCATCTGCAATTCTACTCAACATGGCGGCTAGTATCTCCCATTCGCTCACTCGGGCGATTGCGAGCCAGCCGATCTGGTTGCTTCCCGTCCTCTCCTTACTGTTCATAGTATTGGTGAAGCATACTCAGCGTCGTCGGGCTCTCAAGGGCCTACGGCTTCCGCCGGGGCCCAAACCCCTTCCTATCATTGGTAACGCGCTTGACGTACCGACTGAGATGATGGGCCAGAGGTTCCGCGAGATGACCGAGAAATACGGTGAGTTCACACAGGCCATCATATGCGAATTGGACTGACAGTGTCAACCGTGCGTCTGCAGGTGATGTCGTATACTTGGATGCTCTCGGCCAACCGATGATTATCCTCGGTTCTCATGAGGCTGCGAACGAACTGCTTGAGAAGCGTTCTGCGAACTACTCCGACAGGGTGCCTTCGGTCATGAGACTCATGTACGCCACCTTACTGTCGCTCCACCGTCCCCCTCCCCTGCTGACGCATCCGGTAGTTCGGGTTGGGAGTGGACCTTCGTGCTCATGCCCTACGGTCAAGAGTGGCGTCGGCGCAGAAAGGAAATGCACCAGTTCATCCACCCCAATGCAGTCGCCCAGTACCAACCCCTTCAGCAGCGCGAGACTATCAAGTTTCTCAACAGGCTACTCACTCAACCGGATGACTTCCTCCATCATGTCCGACAGTGAGTCTTGGCCTCTAACACGGACGAGTGCCATGACCTGCTCACTCAAACCGTCGTTGTCATAGCTCCTTTGCGTCTACCATCATGCGCGTCTCGTACGGTATCGAGGTCTCAGAGAAGAACGACCCGTACGTCACCGCAGTAGAAGAGGGCGTTGCCACGTTCAACGAGGCTTTCGTGCCTGGAGCCTTCCTGGTCGAGACCTTCCCAAGCCTCCGCCACATCCCGAGCTGGTTCCCCGGCGGGGGCTTCAAGCGGATCGCCGCGGAGTGGAAGAAGATCGCGCACAACATGCGCGACGCCCCGTTCGAGAAGACCCTTGAGGCCATGGTGAGTGATGCCGCTCCGCTCCGACGCCGTCGGCGTCGTCCAGAATCGACGGCGAACTCACTGAGGATCCATTTCTCGGTTTGTAGCGGAAGGGCACGGCGGAGCCCTCGGTTGCCATGACGCTCATGGAGAATGCGAATGGTAAGAAGGGCGCGGAGTTCGAGGAAGAAAGGATCATTGCGAGGGATGTATCCGCTCTCGTCTACGCTGGTGCGTCGCTGGCGTTCAGTTCGCTATCCAGTATGTTGCTGAATCTGACTCACTATAATGTTTGCACTTGTCTTACTAGCTGGTGCCGATACGGTACGTTTGCACTTCTGCAGTACCCAACGATTCCACTCACACAACCGTCGCAGACCATCTCTACGGTGCAGACATTCTTCCTCGCCATGGCCTGCTTCCCCGAGGTGCAGAAAAAGGCTCGCGAAGAACTAGATGCCGTCGTTGGGCCGAACCGTCTCCCCACATTTGAGGACCGCGACTCGCTTCCTTACATCACCGCGGTGGCCAAGGAGGCGCTGCGTTGGCAATCGGTCGTTCCTCTCGGCGTCCCCCATCGTTCGCTTGCCGATGACGAGTACAAGGGTTACTTCATCCCGGCTGGCTCTGTCGTCATCGCTAACCTCTGGTACGTCACTATTTTCAACGTTCGCTGGAACAAGGGTGTTCATCACGGCGATGCAGGGCGTTCTCGCGCAACGAAAAGATGTACCCCGACCCGGAGAGCTTCAAGCCGGAGCGATTCCTCAAGGACGGCAAGATCAACCCTGAGGTGCAGGACCCGAACACGTTCGTCTTTGGCTACGGACGCAGGTCGGTACCCTCCAGCTTCGTGCTTCCATGTAGAGACCCGCTCACGTCGTGAGCCACACTTAGAATCTGTCCTGGGCGCCATTTCGCGGAGGCCTCGCTCTTCCTCATGGTCGCTTCCATTCTGCACGCATTCACTATCGAGCCAGCCGTGGACGAGAAGGGCAACACCATCAAGCCCGAGGCGAAGATGACGTACGGTGTGATTTCGTAAGTGTCTCCGGTCGTGCATGGCAAGAACTCTGTTGGACTGATAACATGCCCACAGATATCCCGTGCCCTTCCCATGCTCGATCAAGCCCAGGTCCCCTGCTGCCGCATCGTTGATTGTCCAAGCTCTCAAGGAGAGCGCTTGAGCAATCCTGTCACTACATGCCATCTCGTGTTTCTCGCTTTGTGTACATATAGTAGATCTTACTCTACCCTCAGCCAATACACCGTTCGTTTGCTATCGTTCAGGTACCTCGCATGGTGTGACAAGAAGAATATCTCCGGGTAAGCTATATCTCACGACATTTGTGCCGCATGCACTACGTCTGACGCGTATTGGAAACGCGGTGTCAACTGGACAGCGAATGCAGAAGGATGGCTGGTGTGAGTGATGGTCAGCATAATCTGGCACAGTATGCGATTCATCGTCTTGATAACAACAAACCTGACGAGTCCAGAACTCCATATAATGCCTTTCATTGCCTCGCCTCCGCTCAGACCATTGGGATGGGAGATCGTGAAGACGTGCAGCATCGACGCGATCGTGAGGAACAGCGAGTCCTCGGCGAAGAAGCGTCCAGGGCAGATCCTAGCAGTTGAATAAGCGAGGATCACTTCATGAGCGAACGGAAGGGGGCACTGAAGAGCTTACCTAGTCTCCCGTAGGCAGACGACCGATGTGCTCTACTGAATGAGGGGAGGACGAGCACGAGCTTACCTCCGTCCGAACCCAAAGGCAGCTCGCGCGGGGTCAGGTTCACCTTCTGGTTTCTCGCGCGTAGGGAGGTAGCGGTCTGGATCGAACTCGTCCGGGTTTGAGTATACAGACTCGTCGTGTAGGATAGCGCTGAAGCAGGACTGGTTAATATGCCTCGTCGCCTCGAAGACCTGTATGAGCGGAGACGTACTAGATGTTAGCGAGTACAGTGGTGCCCTTAGGGACGTATCCTCCCTTATATTCATCGTCCTTAAGTGTTGCATGAGGAACACCTGGCGTAGAAGATTCCAAGTAGGTCGGAGCACTGTCAGCACGAAGACGTCGAGCACCCTCGTACCTAGAGGGGACATTGCCCTCCATCTCAAGCTCTCTTTCATGATCGTGGAGACATACGGCAACTTCTCCTGATCTTGGAACGTAGGCAGGCGGTCGCGGCCGAGGACCCTGTCTAGCTCCTCCTGAGCTCTCCGCTGTACATCAGGGTAGACAATCATGGCAAGCGTGAAGTTTCTCAGAGCTGCGGCAGTCTGCATGTACTACACGTGTGAGTTTGGGCTCGCCATCGCCGCGCAGTCCCAGTGGTACGACACTCACAGTATCTGCCCCAGCTGCAGAAATGGGGTGAATAGTGAGTGCACATTCCACCGATATAAGATCCGACACATACCACTGTAAACGACAGCGCAACAGTTCTTCACAAACTCATCGTTGTTGGCTTCTTCAGGTGGAGGATCTTGAGAGAGAAGTCTGGTAGCCATGCATGGAATCGCGTTCCCCGAATCCTATGGAACCACGTTAACACCCAGGGCTCCGTGTGTCGTGGTAATAGACGCACCATTGTCGCTTTGATCATATTGTATGGCTCTACACGCATCTTCATCGAGAGCTCCCGTCCTATTGCTGCCGCGCGATGGAAGGAGGCGCCCGGGAACCATGTAGGTAGGTACTTTACTAAAAGGTCCGGAGTGGTGAGCACCCGAGTCTCTCTTGAGGACTGAGCGAATGATGTGATGCATACGAATGGGAAATACATCGACTAATGCGACGCCTGGGCGCGCTTCGGCGTGCTCTCGGACAGCTTCGTTCATGACAATGAAGGGGTCGTCCATGGACTGGACTTGATGCCCGTATGTCACCATCATGATTATGGCCCCCGTCATGCTACAGGGGTAGCACATGAGCTTCGAGAACGGCAGACTAGGATTACGTTCTGCGAGTCACTGCTTACTGCTTGAGGTGATCGACTAGGTTGTCTGGCGTGTCCAAGACCCGCGCGAGGAATGCAGTGACCTCACGCGCCATGACCTGGTGGTACGATTGGGCGATCACCGCCGGCTGGAACTCTTGCTGAACCGCTCGACGGTAAGCAGAGAATCGTTTCCCATAAGACATCAAGATGACGTTCCAGTCCCATTCCATCCTACGCCCGAATGTCAGTCACGAAAGGGAGAGGTCGGCCCAACCGCTCACAATTCTCTGATCATGACAAGGCGAGGTCTGTCAGAGTACGTGGCGCCCCTCTTGTCCAAGAGCTCCCGGGCGGCCTCGAAGGAGTTGATGACCAACAAAGGCGTGCCAAGTGCAGTGAAGTACAGCACGTCGCTAACTATGAATGGCAGATACAGTCAACCGTCATGTGAGCTTGAATCAGAACAAGATGTCTACATACCATACTTGCGAGCCATTGCGGCGTATTGAATCCATTCATGCCCGCCCGAGGGGAGATCGGTGAGATTCCCAATGATGACCTTGGGTTTGGGGCCAGGCAGACGACGTCTATTAGACCGATTGCACCAAAGGTAGGACAACGCCAATACCAACAGCGCAGCAAGGAATGCAAGACCTCCAGCACTCGTCATCGTCTCTGTTCACAAACAAGTTGGCAGAAGCTCCTCTGAAGAGCACAACAAGGGGGGGCCACGCAAGGCGTGGGTATATATGGCGTTCAGGGGTTTCGCGAAGGCGATTCGGTGATGGCGGGACAGCTAAAAATGTATGGTTCGGAGTGTGTCAACCACAACTTGAATGCGGCCTAACTTCCCTTCTCTTACGTAGAAGGTCAGGGCAGCACGGGGTGAGTGAAACTGTCTCGCATCGGTTGAGTACGGCGCTCAGTTGTAGTGCCCTGTTGAACCTTACCATCAGCGCCCGCAGTGCGGCGACTCGAATAGTACACCAAGCTGCCCTATGTATTGTCAGTATCGGCACGTATAACGTACAAAGAGTCTTGCTGGGTGGCAGCAACCGCCGCACGCACTTATAATCGTTCTCAGTCTCATCGTCACGACAACGCCGGGATCGCAATAAGTGCATGTTCATTGCCACGAACTTCGTTGAGCTTGCGATACGCTGTGCTGATTTCAACCCTCCTTGAAAGCATCTGCATGCCAAGATATGAGGATATTGGGGCCAAAGCGCCAGCGTGCGCTTTGGCGCAACGCCACTTTATACCGAAAGCCATCCATTGTGTAGTTGTGGCCAAAGCCTCGCAACAATTACTGTGGCTAAACGCGAAGGGCATATAAGCAACTGCACTTCCCGTGAAGTGTGCAAGCTTGCACTTACCCTCCTCTGCCAGACGCCACCTGTACGCAACTATGGACACGCCGCGCCTCTCGCAGTCCACCCAAAGCGTTCCCGCGCCGCCGCTCGGTCCACGACGTCCGTCTTATACACTGGCGCGGTACCCCACCGCACCTCCTATGCGCCGCCCCAATGCAAAGGAGCAGATCCCGGTGGACAAGATCGCTGACGTGCTGCGCAACCCGGGCCACTACAGCGAGCAATATCCGGACACGCTTCCGCTCACGCGTAAGCTATACCAGCAGCTGGGGGCAAAGAAACTCGCTAAACCCACACATGGAATTGTATCGCACGAACCAGCACAAGCAGTAGAACCTCTACGCCGACCGATGCAAGGCTTGCACTTCCAGCATCTCGATGTGAACAGGGAGGACACCGTCCACCCAGGCCACAATTCCGTTCGTAGAGACATACAACGTCACCAAGGCCGCCCGCAGCCCCGGTCTCCGGCAGGCGAGGGTGAAACGTCCATAAGAAGCTCGCCCAACAGCACCCTCTCGATCGTGGAAGTCGACATTGTTTACGATGACGAACCTTTCCAGCCTACACATGACGGGGCCCGACCTACGCATGACCGGGTCCAACCTACGCATAATCAGATCGGCGTGCGTGCATTGACCTGGATGGACATCCTCGAAAGGGGCGAATGGCCGTTGCCGTGCGGCGTAGAGATGGGAGACCTGTTCGTGGTTTCATACTAAGAAGCGGTGTGGACGAGATACTCATGTTTTCATGTGCACGCTGGTAGCTCCACCATGGCGATGTTCTAGCGTCGGCGGCGGTCTCAAAGACAGAGATGTCGACACATGACCTGGAATTCACTTACGATGGACCCTCGCATATAGATTTCTCCAAGTTGTGAGTGCTCTCGCAACGTTGCGCCGAGCAGAGCGAAGTCTGGCAGCGATATAGTCACCTCTTGGTATTATCAAGAACCTCTCAGCCTGCTGGACATGTTGCAACGTTCGCGTACACTTCTGAAGGCCAATCTCCGTACCGTAGATACGCATCTTTAGCAAGCAGTTCGTGAATTGTCCTGGGCCTACTGATGATGATGATGATGATGATGATGGGAGGAGTTACGATGAACGCTGAGTAGTCCGAATGGCTGCCGCGTGTCCCGACTCCCGAGGCCATGTGGCTGTGCGGTGCTCACCTCTGCCGTGGACCGCCATTGTCAGTATACTGTGCAGCACTGTTCTGGGACATAGACCCCTCCAGAGTTTAAGGAAAGTACGTAGCTGAGACCATTATGTCTGTTTGAGGTCTACGGGGCTGAGGTCCATTTTATCTCTCAGTTGCCACACACCTTGCGTGGCCAGCACGCCGAGCCCGCGCCCGCTGCCGCTCAAGCTACATGGATGCTGTCTCGACCCGGAACTGTGGGCACTAACTAGTTCTAGCTATTGATGTGCAATGGATACCGTATTTGACTTCAACGGCCCCGCCGCCCTCGAGTTCAGGGTCAAACACTACCAGGATCAGCTCAGAGCGCAAGCCGCGCGGATCATTGAACTAGAGGCCAAGGTGGCATACCTCGAGAAGTGCCTGAGGGAGGTAAATGCGAGGACAGCCAACGCGACATCGATATCAAGTGTCAAACCGTCTGCCAACGTTATCGCCCCAAGCGCAAGTTTGCGCCAGGCCGCAGAGGAGTCCTGGGAAGTAAGTCAATGGTAATGTTCTATTGCAGTGTCTGGGATGTGAATGACTCATATCCGCAGGGGAATGGACCATCATCGATGTCTAATGACGAACATCCAATCTTGAAACCTGTCGCTCGAGTACCAAACACTAGGGGCGCTCGGAATGCGCCCCCTCACATTGTGGATGCCGATGACTCGGACAATGATGACGACACCCCGCCGTCTCCATCGTGTTCAACTCAGCCCACCAAGTCGCCTTTGGTATGTTCTTATGAAGTTTTTCTATACACTGCATAGTATATGAACCCACGTTCCAGCCTCGATCAACTTCGAGGCCACCCAAGCGAAACACTCTCGAGACGGAGAGTGTTCCCTCCTCTGAGCCTAAGCTAGGGACGACAGCAGATGCCCCCCGCAAGAAACCGAAGCTCATTGTTGAGGTAGTCATTACATCACGTCCTAGGCCGCCACATTCTTCCAAAGTCCCAAGGCTCTCCCGCAAGCCATCTGATATAGACGTCAGCGAGCACTATGCTAGTGATCGTGGTTCGCCGGAGGTACGCGATGCTGATACGAGGCCTGTCACACCAACATCGCCAAATAGATCAATTGCGGCATTCTCGTCGCCGTCGCCATCGTCGTCAACGTCTTCTGTGTATGAGCATCCTCCTGATCCATTCCGAAGTGGTGAGGGTCGTTCTACATCACCAGAGCTCGTCCCAGCTCCAGCCACTGCCCAGACGGATGTCCGTGCGCAATCTGAGGAACTTTCATATCTGGACGATACTCCCGAACCGCCATCGCCGGTCGTAAACGAGGACGGCCCACAGATACCCACAGAAAACCATGGAACGGCAGCAGTCCAAGGGCATGCCGCCTCTTCGGTCGCTCGGGTACCAGTGCAATCGATCCCTGCATCGCCGCCCGTGATCATACCTGGACCCGCCCCGCGCGAACTACCAAGGGTGCAGGATCGACTCGTCGGGATTCCCCGGTTCACGGTTCCAATCCCTAATATGCCAGTAGAGAGGCTCCTCATCTCGAGGAACCGGAAGGATAACCTATCCTTCCTCAGCGTGCCACTACGGAATCTCCTTGCTTCCCGCAACTACATCCTCCCCAAACTCGCCTTGAATCCTCATCTTCCACCAGAACCCGGTAGCCCAGGGCTGTTATACCTGGCCGATTATAGAACTCAATGGGAGCCGGGGGACCAGACGGTTTTTGTTTGGCTGGATTACGGTCTTCTCCGGTATGTCGGGGAGTACAGTCTGGAGCTCGACGGCCCCATGTCAGAGCAAGAATACCAGCTGTGGCCGCCGGAGGTGGGATTCTATCCTGGCCTCCAAGTGTTGAAGACCAGTTGGCTGATATATAACATTCTCTAGCTCAAGAAGACGTGGGCGAACTCGATCCTCACCATGAGTAACCTCCGCGCCATTCGTACACGGATTCTGCTGAGCCAACAGTTGGGGCGGCGGCCACTCGGTAAGGAAGTCATGAAGGCCGTGAGGTGGAGGCGATTCGACAATCTAGAGGGCGAAGCCAAGAGCAACGCGAGGGCTGCGATCATCAATGCCTACGAACGCGGCGATGAGGTACGTTAATTCATTAGACCCGAGATTTCCACTGTGATACTCACGAGCATCTACATTGCTTGGCGCTACAGCACATGATTGTCTGGCGGTTGAGATGCGTAGGATTTGATGAGGAGTTGGTGCAGCAGATGGCGGACATGAAGAATAGGGCGGCTCAAGGTAACATACAAGGTGATGTCATTCGTTCGCCAGAGGTTCTTCATCAAGCTGATATACTGCGGTAAAGCCGATGATACCATCGCAAATACGACATCGACTTAAAAAGGCCGCAGTCAGCAAGTTGTGTTCCCTTAGCTTTCGGCTTCAGTGTAATCCTAGTCACGTTGATCTGTATGATGTTGCACCATATCATCACGGTGTATCTCGGGCGTACTTGACAATATCTGCCGGTTAATGGGGTGATGGATATCGTGTACGCTACACGAAATGATAGCGTGACGACAGTCGTAGTTGAAAAGGCCGGAACTCGCCAAGTTGTTGCAGACGATGCCATGGGCGCTTATCCGTACTACGTCGCCACGAGGCTGTGTATCACTCCTTGCTCTGAACTTAAATGTCGTTCTAACTAGACTCAGCAGTAGTAGTGCTATCTGCCATAGATCACCTCCGTCCCTAGAGAGTACCTAGAAGGTCAACACCGTGAGTCCTCCTGGGTGGTACTTGCGTCTAGTACGCTCCTTTTACAGGCCTCGCTGGCTGAGTCGTTGCTGGCAGTACTACTTATCTACCAAAGGAACGACATTTAGTGTCCGCGGAACTGACACGGCACCGTTGACCATGGACCTAGCTGCGGATTTTGACGGCCCTGCTTCTCTCGAGTTCAGGGTGAAACACTACGAGGAGCGGTCCAAAGCGCAAGCTGTGCAGATCGTCGAGCTGGAGGCGAAAGTCGCATACCTGGAGAAATGTCTACGGGAAGGACACGCCAAGCCGGCGGATTATGAGTCGACTGGCAGTATCGAGCTACCTACAAAGACCACTGGCGGAAGTCCGTATCAGCTCGCAGAGACGCGCTCCAAAGTAGTAAGTTACACTGGCTACTGCGGACGCGGAGTTCTTGAGGTTGACCTACGGGTCACAGGAACCTGATGCTGCAGCGCAGATGGGCAAACGAGCTACCACTACGGTGGCTCGTAGCGGCAGTGCTGAGGATCCGCTCGTCGTAGAGGACAGTGACGACGAGGCCATCACGGCGCCTCCTCTCCAGAGCGCTCCCCTGGCTCAATGCGGTCCTGCGACACCATCACTAGTACGTGCATGAGTCATTGCTCCGTCGTACGTATGTTGAATAGTCTAATCTTACGTTGCAGCTGCAATGTCCTCCGAGTCCTCAGAAGCGGAAGTTCCCCTTGGAACCCGAAAATGCACCCTTACTCGATCTCCTGCCAAGGTCGTGGGGTGTAGTTAACAGCCCTCGCAAAAAACCGAAGCTTTCTGTGGAGGTTCTGATTCCATCACGCCCAAGACCGTCGCTTTCTTTCAGAATTACAAACCCCCCTTGCAAGCCGTCCGAGTTACAAACCCGCGGACATGGTACCAATGGTAGGATGTCGTCGGAGATACTACAAAACGGGCCAGAAATGTATGCGGATACAAGGCCTCTCACACCTCTGTCGCCGCTGTCTCCTTCTCCGTCAATGCCCCCTGTACGCGGAGATTTTGCCGGCCCAAATCATGTCGTCGAGGATCATCGTACATTCGAAGCGGCTCAAATAGCAGTCATCCAAGCAGACGCGCGAGAGCAATCCAGGGAGCTTTCGTATTTGGATGACCCCTCCGAACCTCCAGATCCGGATACAGTACAGGTATGTTCATGCGTATGTATATTAGATCACGCGGTGACCATGGTTCAGGCCGACGTCACCTCTTCAGACTCAGGAGCACAAGCTCCTCTTGTATCACAGCCAGGACCCGTGCCTGGACCCGCTCTACGCGACCCACCAAGGATTCAAGATAGACTCGTCGGGAGACCCCGTTTCACAATCCCAACCCTGAGTGCTACACTCCAGACGCTCGTCGTTTCTCGCGACGATATGCACCAACAGCCTTGGGGCCTCCATACCCAGAAGATGTGCGTATGGGACCAGCAAAATCGGAACTATATGTTCCCCAAATACTGTCAAAATCCATACCTCCCATCAGAACCTGGCTGTCCCGGGCTGTTATACCGAGCCAACGACAAGTGCAAATGGAAAGCAGGGAATCAAGCAGTCTTTACTGGACTAGAGAGAGCCCGGTTCCGATACGTCGGAGAGTACAGTCTGATCCTTGACGGGCCCATGTCGCCTGCAGAGTACCGATCGTGGTCCAAAGAGGCGAGTCAATATGTACCTTACAGCAACAGTAAACCAAGCAATTGACATACGACTCTCGCAGCTGAAGTCGACGTGGGCGAACTCTATCCTCAAGATGGCCAAGTTCAAGGAGATTCGTGCCCGCTCGCTGCTATGTCACGAGCAAGGACGACAGCCGACCGCACAGGAGGTCGCGATGGCCATAAAGTCGAAGAAATTCGACAATCTGAAGGGCAAGAAGAAGAAGGCCGCGATGACAGTGATCATCGATGCATACGAACGTGGTGACGAGGTGCGCTCATCGAGCTTTGAGGCAGAACTTGAGATCTGCGATGGAACTAACGTCAAACGTCTGCACCGCTACGCTCTTCAGCACATGGCGATCTGGCGGATGGAATGCGTCGGATTTGATCAAAATTTGCTGCAGCGCATAGTAGATGTAATCGACGAGAAAGCTACGCACTAGTAGTGCACACAGAGGCTATGTCTGGTAGGTCTCGACCAGTCGTTTGTGGTTGTTCAGCGCACTGAAATACGACGTGAGCAGCTAGTAGCCCTACTCTGCGCTAGCGACGCGGCTTGCATGCCATATTTCTCGACGCCCATCAGCTAGAGTTTGTGCGCTACTTGCATCATTCTACAGAGAGTTTGAGTCCGGAGGCCATAAATGTAACAGTGTTGATTCGATGTGGACGGGCTTGATGGGATAAGGCTCGTCCGAGCGAAACCGTCTCGTGTCAGCTGCGGATCATCTTGTCGCTAATCAGGAAAGACGCTGCGTTCCCACTTATATGGGAAGCTCTCGTGTGGCTTTCCTATGCACACCACCCTCCCTTTGTAGTTGCGGTAACCTTGGACACTGAGTACTGATCCCTTACATGCAGGCATAATGTCTACTTTTCCGCAAGAGATCTACGATATCCTCATTGATCATTGTCGAAGGGACACGCCGACTCTCCTCCAGTGCGCGCTTACCTGTCGCGCCTGGCTTCCACGGAGCCGATACAATCTCTACCACATCGTAATCCTTCGGCAACGTGAACAACTCACCGGATTCTCGCGGACATTGGCCATCGCCCCTCAGATAGCTGACCTCGTGCAAGAACTCGTCCTCGCACCTCCCGGCGAAGACCAGCCAACTATCGTCCGATCGGCTACCGCGGTCCTAGCCTACAAGCTCCCACACATGCGCAAGTTCAGCATAGTACAGCCTCCTTTCATGTATCCCGACGTCCGCGGACAAGTCGAGATCTCATTACGCACCGCTTGCTATCTCGCGTTGTTCCCCCGCCTGACGCACCTCGCCCTCATTGATGTCTCGCTCTCGTCGTTTCTGGACTTTGTGCGGCTTATTACAGCCCTTCCCTACCTCACTACGCTAGAATGCAGGTCGATACTGTGGGAAAACCAAGGCGCCATCGCCCCGAATTCGCCCATGAACGATCCCGGATGGCTCGGATTGGAACGGCTTTCGGTCTGTGGTTCTCTGTTCACTATCCGCGTGTGTATAGACGATAACATGCTTGTGCTGAGTTTACACCTGCAGATCACTGGACCATGGAACGACATGATGGGACTGCCGAGCCTCTTCAAGGTACTCGATCCTGGGACGCTAAAGCATCTTGCCGTGGACTCCTGCGCAGCTATATCAGATTTCTGTGCGATCCTTCACTTTGGGCCCTCGGCCTTGAAGCTGAGAAGTACTGACACGATCACACCGGTCCATTAGTTGACGACATTCAAGAGCTGCTTCCTTCGTATATGATGCTTGAGACGCTCACTTTCTCCGTCCTCCACCCACACCAGAGGAATCTCGACGCGATGTGCGACACGATTCGTACCTTCCTTGCTACGATCTCTTCGCGACGACTGCGATGCGTCTGCATGGACTTCACGCAAGCGTTCAACCGTGCGCGATGCGATCTCGTCGACGCAGCAGAGACGGCAGGTCCTGAGCTTGTCGCCGGACTTTCGCGGCCCGGAGATATCTTCACAAACGTTCGGGTGGAGGTTCATGTTGCCGATCGCGCGGAGTCGGCGAGCTGGTGGAGAGCCGAGTTTGAGACGGCGCTGTTCGATCTGCAGGAGCAGGGTATGCTCGATGTTATCGTCTGGGAACCGTGGGGACATCGTGAGCGTTGATTTTACATAGCAGCGTTGTGCGCATACTCACGAGCAGCCCACCTAGACCCAATCGAGGAGTTGCGTTACGAAGACGGCTCAGTGTAGTACGCAACGTTCATCCCTTGGCACGCTGCCGGGATGCTGTGAAAAAGGCTACCTTTGCGATGTGGTATTCACATGATACAGGCGGGGCGTTGACGGGTCAAGCTGCTAGTAGTGTTGAGCCTACTGCAGATTCAGCTCAACAATCCTGAGATTGAGAGGTATCGTATATCAGTTAAAACCGTCAGAGATTCTTTGAGCTGTTGTATCGGTGTAGAACACTTCTTTTACTGATATGCGAGTGACTGGGGATAGAGTAGATGATGGTCGAAGACAAGTGCCGAATAAGCGCCTATCACTTGCTCCCTACCGTAGTCACCCCGTTGCATTGTAGGCCCGGGCTTAGCAAGCTATCCAAGTCGTCCCGAATGCAAGGACACCGTAAAATCACCCGATGTACGCATAGTGGAATCGATTAGCAACAGCAAGTAAGTTTAGGCTGTCTTGAACGCTGTACACGGTCTCCGGTACCCGATATATCATTGGAATCTTAGTTGTGGTTCAGCGTCACAGTCTCTTTCTTTCGTCCCCTCACTACTATTATCAGCCCTGTAGCCAGCTGCGTTCTAACTGTTTCACTCTGCATCCCATCCTATCTCAAACAATGACGTCGTCAGCTGATTTTTTGCAGTATATCGACCAGCACTCCCAGAAGTTCATCGACAGACTTGCCGAAGCCGTCGCCATTCCTAGGTCGGCGTTCTGTTCCTCTCCCGTCTACCTTAGAATCATCCTAATCTGAGCATCTACCCTATTGAAACAGTGTCAGCGCGGATGCTGCGCATCGCACAGATGTCATAAGGATGTCTCAATGGCTCGATGGCCAGCTGAAGAGCCTGGGTGTCGAGACCAGACTTGCAGATCTGGGTACGCACGTGATGGACGGCCAGGAGCTCCCTCTTCCCCCGGTCGTCCTTGGAAAAATCGGCAACGATTCCAAGAAAAAGACCGTTCTGGTGTATGGTCACTACGATGTCCAACCTGTGCGTATCGTGGGAGATCGTAGATCGGAACTTAGCACCCGTACTATGCCCATGTATTGACCGTTGGCACTCCGTTCCTTTCAGGCAGAAAAGAGTGACGGGTGGGATACAGAACCATTCGTGCTCACTATCGACGAGAAGAGTGGTCGCATGTTCGGGCGTGGCGCTACGGACGACAAGGGACCCGTTCTCGGCTGGCTGAACGTGCTCGAGGCCCACCAGGCGCTCGGGCTCGAGCTCCCAGTCAACATCCGCTTCTGCTTCGAGGGCATGGAAGAGACGGATAGTGATCCTCTGGACAGGCTCCTCCAATCCGAAGTTTCCAAGGGCAGCGACAGCTGGTTTGCCGGCGTCGATTGCGTCTGCATCGTGCGTCTCGCTGTTCCGCTCGTTGGCAGCCTGTAAGCTCACAGGACGCCTGCCTTTGTAGTCGGACAACTATTGGCTCAACACGCGCACGCCGTGCCTGACATATGGCCTCCGCGGGATCATTGGCTTCAAATTGACCATATCTGGACCCGCGCGAGACCTGCACTCGGGCGGGTTCGGCAGGATGGTGCACGAACCGATGACGGACCTCATCTATCTTATGGGCAAGCTCGTCACGCCAGACGGTAGGATCCTCATTCCCGGGGTTGAGGAGATGGTAGTCCCCGCTGATGCGGAAGAGCGGTACGCCATGTGACGAGACAGCATTGTTTTATAGTGTCTGACGCAATGCGATTAGAGAGCTCTACGAGAAGCTGGACTACACAATCCAGGACGTCGAAGAGGCTGTCGGGGCGCCAATTACAATCTCTAACGACAAGGCGACAGTACTGATGGGGCGCATGCGTATGCCGTCGCTCTCTCTGCACGGCATCGAAGGCGCGTTCAGTGGTCCTGGCGGGAAGACCGTCATCCCCAGCACCGTCTCGGGCAAGTTCTCGCTCCGGTGCGTGCAGTCTCGTCATGAGATACTTCGCTTCAGTTGGTGTTCACCTTCTTGGACATAAGCCTCGTGCCCCCTCAGACACCAGAGACAATCGAGAAGCTCGTGGTGCCGTACCTCGAGCAAGAGTTCGCCAAACTCAATTCGAAAAACAAGATGAAGATCGAGAGCATGGGCGGCGGCAAGCCCTGGGCTGCCGACTACAAGCACTGGAACTACGAAGCCGCGATTCGGGCGACCAAGGTCAGTTACATCTGCTCACACGAACTTCTACTGTACGCACTGACAACGCCGCCTGCTACCAGGCGATTTACAACCGATCTCCTGATTTGACGCGCGAGGGCGGCTCGATCCCAGTCACCCTCTCGTTCTCAGAGAGCCTGGGCGTGAACGTCCTCCTACTGCCCATGGGTCGCGGCGATGACGGCGCACAGTAAGTCATTGCTCATAATCACGCATCGCATACTGATATCTGACTGTGTGCAGCTCGACGAACGAGAAGCTCGATCGGTCCAACTTCATCGAGGGGGTACGCTCTTCCATGGCCACCCTTCATCCCGAAGTACTTGGCTGACTATAGGATTACGCTTGCTAGACCAAGCTCCTCGGGACGTACCTCTACGAGATTGCCGCGATCGCGACATGAGACACTGTTCTGCAGCATAGCCGAGGAAGATATGAGGCACAGGCAGAGCGAAATGCATGGTGCTGTGATGATGAGTGGAGAGTGGATCACGAGATAGACGATGCTAAACATGTCAGGGTATCTTGATGTACCAAAAGCTGATGATACTCGTACGTAGAGAGCGGGGGGTGGAGCAGAAGAACCCGTGACTAAATGGTATAGAGGACGTCTACGAGCACGGCACATAGCAGCACAGAGCGAGAAAGCGACGAGGGATAGGTGACACGCTCCGAGCTTGAGTGGTGAGTGTAACAGCAGGCACAGATACTGAGTGGTGGGAGCTAAGATGCGGTATGTCTGAGGAAGGGAGAAGACGTCTACAATACGGCAGTGGGGAAGGCGATAGCGAGACACAGCAAGCAAAGACGACTGGTAATGGCTGCAGGAGAATAGCATGATGGTAGTGGAGAACAGAGCAGACCCGACTGCATAGCAGAAGGTACGCCACAGTCCACGAGGATCCGTGCGGAAACTCAACGCGACTCGACTCACTGAAGCGATCTGTCTCTCTTGCGTACCTCCTGAATGTGTTTGAGCCGTTTCTCTTCCTCGGCCTGCACGGTGGTAAGATAGGAGAAGTGCTGATACCGCTGCATCACGCCACAGTAGACGGTCGCACCCACGAGGACCCGCTGAAGTCCGTTCATGGGCCAATAGAGGAGTCGCCTCCCCGACCGCCGCGCAAGCATGGCGAAGGGAATGGATGCTACGAGTGCGGCGAGTGGAATGTAGACATAGTCCTAGGCGTAGAGGTACGGTCGTCAGTTCGCGCGTTACAGGACTCATCGGGCATGGCGACGATATACTCACTCGGAAGTCATACCATGTTGGCCAGCCACAATCGTTGTACGATTCCGAGAACCTGCAGTTCGTCATGTTGGCAAGATGCGTGATGGAGACCTCGAGTTCCTTGGCAAGTTCGGTGGGAGCCTGTGATTTGTCTATAGGCGCAGGTCCATCGGACGGGATCCATGCTACTGCCGCGCGATTCCAGGTCGCCTCGTCGCTCCAAATATGGTTGTTCCACCAGCGCAGCTTTCCCACTAAGTCACACTGGTCGTAGCCGGCTGTCGGTGAGGCGTTACCAAACCGGAGACAATGCGTAAACAACCTGCGATGGCTGGTATGCACCCACCTGTGCGCAAATTAAACAACTGCGCCCATAGTCTGGCTCGTTTTCCCTCAAGACCATGGATAGCTGCATCTAATTCACGTTCGTAGGAATCTTTCCGCTGGCCCGAAAATCGATTACGCTTGATCCGTATGCACTTGCCCTCGATCTCGATACGCTTCGGATCGAGAAGCACCTGAAGGTGACGGTCATCGGCAGCTTCGTTGATTGCCAATGCCACCGCAGCCCAGGCGTACAGCTCGAGGAGCTTCAGGGACGTGAATACTGGCAGGCGTCGAGGATACAATTCTCGCAATGATTTGTGCACCGTGTAGGCCATGCCAACCAGAGGGAGCCTGGTCAAGAGAGAGATCCACTATCGCGCACATCCCGGGGAATTCACGCTCCAGTCAGTTGCGATATTTCTAGGACGCATTGGTATGATGAGAGCTCACTGAGGGTCCTGCAAGCAATGCGTGATATTTCGTCGGCAGTTCGGAGTGAACTCGCAGATCTCCAACGGTAGACTGAGCCGCGGCGTCATGGATACGCTGATACGCTTCATGGCGATGGACTTCTTGCGACCATTCAGGTTGGTACCACGCGTCGAGCTTGTTGAGAGGGGCCATTGTGTCTACGCCGTCGGTAACCAGGCCGAGAGGACCGCCTGCAGCTGCCTGGGTAGCATCGTTCTCAGCTTCGCCGTCAATCGAATGCTTTATATTGGACCTGATATTGATTCCGCTCTGCCAGCGGCATGCGTGGTGGTGGTCAGTGCCGAAGGAATGCGCGTTCGGCGGCTACTGCGGCAACCATAGCCTAGGTAAAGAAGTACACATAAGTAGCTTGAAGGCTTATCTAGTTTTGACTCCTTATCTTCCTATGTAGAATAACTCGCTGTTGTTGACTGACTAAGACTCTGTAAGACTCCTGGCTAATAGTGCGGCTAAGAACGTTAATAGACAATCCTAGATTAATCCATGATCCAATACTACTGGGACCAGAACTATCGCCGTGCTTCACTTGCTGCACTGCAACAACCATCTACTAGGCCTGCGCTCTGGAAACTGCTGAGAACCCACCGATCTGTTCCTAATTGCACACCATCCGATCCATTGGCTACGACAACAGAGGGCTTGAAGAAACCTATAGTGCATTGCGAATATGAGTACGCCGGCAGACTCTTGGGGCGGTCCCTCAGTGCGTCCTTGCGTGCATTCCGCCCAACTCGCCATATGACCTCGCGATAGTCGTCCATCGTCCATTCACGCGCTCTCAAACCCTCACCTTCGAATGTCCGAGACGATTGGGACAACGACGAGGACGACGTGGAGGAGCAGGAAGATCCGAACCAGGTTTGGGAGGAGGCGTGAGCACCATCGATGATATCCTCTCGTTCATGAAGCTCTGACTGTTGCCGAGCAGGAACAAACGAGCCCCAATGCCGACAGTTGTGATCGCGGGCTCAAGTACAAGTGGCGCCGCTGCGCTATCCCCTCCGCCGGCAGCATTGCAGCCCGTACTGCGCATCCTGAAGAGACCGCAGGCATCCGCAACCGCATCCTCCAGTAACTCGTCCTCACCTGCCCACTCCACCGCGGGAAGCCCAGCCCCCTCTTCTGACGCGCCCAAGACCTACGCAGAACGAGAGGCACGATACCAAGCCGCGCGAGAGCGCATTTTCGGGGAAGGTGGCGCTAGTGCCGCATCCGAGGGTGGTGGCAAGGATATCGCAAAGCTGGCAAGAAGCGACTCTGATCCAGCAAACACATCTGTGCAGATTGCGAGAGAGCCAAAGGGTCCCCCGTCTACCCCGTCTACAGACACGACAGCATCTGGTACCAAGCAACAAGCCAACGATGCGCGAGGTTTCTCGAGTCGAAGAGGAAAGCGAGGTGGACGAGGGAAGGTATAGGATCCTAGAGCGATGGCCTGACTCGTGAACACGCTTAATTTCGCTGTATACTTTGTAAGATACCCATACGTATTATGACTGTGGCTACCATTTCCTCGCGAGGTTCGCATCTCTGCGTCGGTCTCGACTCTCGAGACACGAGCGCTTATAGCCTGGATTCTGTCGTCCCCGTGATCGCGTTCACGGTCATTGAACGCGTCGCACCGGAGCGCGTCATCAGCGCGCTCGCACACCTTGACTAGCAACCACCATGTACGAAACCGAGGAGACCCAGGAGGACCTCCTCTCCGCGTACTTTGAGAAGAGCGCGACTGCTGTCCGACATTCATTTGGCCGGTGAGTACCAGCGGGTCTCAATACCCTAGCTACAGTAGCAGAATGGAAGTTCTTACGGGCGCATATATGCACCGGTATAGAATTGAGAAAGAGCTGGTGAGACCGGCAGTACGCTATATAATTGACTCTTTCCAGCTGCATCCAATACGTTCGGTAAGGTCGCGGTATGCGCTTAGGTCGAACGCGGACTAATACTGGCAACATCTTCAGACGCTCCTTACTATCTATGCGGCACTCAGTGCTCTACCTATCCTCTCTTTCGTGTAAGTGTAGGCTTGAATGTAGAGCAAGCCTCATCATGACTCAAGTTGAACGATAACCGCAGAGGCTTCACCGTGTTCGTATTCTCTTCCTTCATATTTTTGGCGCTCTGCATCGCGCTTCTCGCCGCTCTTCTCGTCACCCTCTTCTCCGGTACGCCCACTCATCCGCACCCGCCTGCCACACCTTTGTCTGACGTAGTATTTTAGGATTCTGGTTGGCATGCATACTCGTCTTCCTGCTCTTCCTCTCCATCCCGATCACAGCCAGCGTCCTCAGCCTCTACCTCTTCCTGCGCCTAGCATTCATCTCACGACAAGAATCCTCCGTGCGCGGCGCGCTTTCGCGGTGGGCGAAGGAGACCAAGGGTCAATTCATCAAGGGCGAAGAGACGGTGGAGGCAGCGGATGCGGAACCCAGAGTGGACGCCGAACACCACGATGAGAGCGAGGCGGAAACGCTGGTCGTGGGTTCGATCGTCTTGAAAGCGTCCAGTCCAGAGTCGATAGCTAAAGAAGATGCTGCTACTGCTAGTACTGACGGGATGAATCACACACAGGACGCGAAGCCTGAGGCATCGTCTTGATGCTGCTCGGGTTGTGTTTGTATTTGGTAGAGTCGTCATATTGCCTTCTTGTTGCTGTCTCTGCATTTGATCCAATTGCAGATGATATCGCCCGCATATATGCGTGCCTCAATGTTACACGTTACAACGTAGATGCGGCAGGCGTCAGGCCAGTGTCTATGCGCCATTCTCTACAACATTCAGAACGTCCAATAGTACCACGAAGGCACGATAGAGCTTAGCATCAGTCTACTGTCCCGCAACGATTACCGAGTTCCGTTCAACTTCGCCATGTGTCGAGGATTTCCCGGTCCGCCGATGCGCAGGTCCATCTCCTCCCAACCATCCACCCACCTCTCCAGTTTGTAGCTCAGCTCGAAGTACGACACGACGTGGAACATCTCCGGCGCATGTTCCCGGACGAGCATCGCGTTCAAGAATCGGGGACCCATCCACTGACCTTCGAGCGAGAACTCGTTGTGCCAGCCTACGAGAACTGCGAGCGTCCTCGGCTCTAAGTTGTTCTTTGGTACGCTATTCAGCAAGGGTCGATCTTCTACGTCTCCTACGTCTTCGGGGAGGTCGTAGAACCTCCACCCTGTACCGTCGATCGCCCGGAACGCGAGGCAACACAGCGGCGGGCCCGCCGTTTGGCTCGACTCCAAGTGGGCGTGATGGCCTTCACCCGGTAAAGGGAAGGCTGGAGAAAGCGCATGTATGCGTACGGCTTTCCGGGAGATGCGGAGGTACCCTGCTTCGTCCATGCTCCCAGTAGGCATCCTTATGCGCCGCGTGTCCAAAATCGCAGCTCGCCGCTTGCTCAGGCCGACACTCTCGCTTAGTTTCTGGCCCAGAATGCTCCCTCCGACTCCGGGCGGTACCAACTCCAGCTCCACTCGTCCATCGACGCTCGTCTTCGGGAACACCGGAAACGTCGACAGCCTCGGGTGCGGCGGCAAATACGGCGCCAAGCTCAGCCAGCTCGCCTTCCCGCCCTCCCTAGCGAGGATCGCGCGCATAAGCGTGAGCGTCGCGCCCAAGCGATCGTCCGCGCGAAACTCGCGCGGGTCGAGGGCGACGCCAAACAGGCCCATGATGCTGAACACCATGTCCACGGGGCGCGAGGACGCGCGGAAGAGCGCGCTCCGCCAGATCGCGGGCGCGCGCTCGTCGAACGTCTCGCCCCCGCTCGCAAGCGCGTTCTTGAGCATGAAAATCACAACCTCGGTCGTTTTGTCGGGCACGACGGGGCGTGCGTCGGAGGCGTCGGTGGGCAGGCCGAAGATGGTGGTGCGGAAGGGGATGGGCGTGCCGGTGGACGAGGGGAAGAACGTCGTCGACCGGAAGCCGTTGAGCGCGAGGAGTTCGCGGAGGGGCGTTATCGCGGACTGCCCTGGGACGAGCTCGCGGATGTCCCCACGGAAGACCCCGTGATACATCCCGGAGCCATGACGCCATGCGTACACAACCTCGACGCGGGGAGGTGCGAGTGCTTCTTGCAGCGTCCACCCCCTGTTGATCCACGTCGTGGGTTCGTCGAGGTTCATGAGCCTTTGTATGCCTCCGGGGAAGACGATCGACGCCGCGCTCTCCTTGTATATCCGGAACATCTGCGTGATCTGCCAGGCCTTGTCGTCCTTGCTCGTTTGCATGATGCACAGGCGGTCGAGCCAGAGGTACTTGACCCCATACCGGCGCGCCGCAGCGCACGCATGCTTGAGTGCTAGGATTCCTACCGGGTCGCCGTCTGCGGCCCCGGCGACGGAGAACCGGGGCCCCACGGTGCTCTCGTCGACAGCATTTCCGCGCCAGACGTATGAAAGAGCGGCGTAAGGGTGGTTGGGGGTGGGGAAGTCGAAGAATTCGTGGACCACGAGGGTGTCGTGCTCTAGGTATTGATCGCAGTCAATGAGGCGAACTCTACCAATGGTCGCTGAATCTGTCAAGTTGAGCGTAGGGATTGTGTGGGACTGGGTCAGCCAACTGAGAGAGACATTGATCACGACTTTATACTCCTTAGGAGTACTTTGGCCTGTTCATTGAGACAGGTCAGAGAGTGATGGCTATGCTAAAAACGACAAGTTACTTCTCACCTGGATTAGGCTCTTCTGGCATGCTTGAGGGGGTAATTATATCGTGCTGAGGTAAAGCATCGCCCGAGACTTCTGGCGCAAGAGGGTTCCCGGCAGAGACACGGGAAGAAATTGTCGACATCGTCTCCTGAACAGCAGGCGTCGTATTACTAGGGTTTCCAGTGTCTTCAGGACCTGTAGTATTCCTTGTACCGCGCCGTGCTGCTAGGATGGACAAGGACAAGACTGTCAGTATCGCTCTCGTTCGCGCGGTGACGAGCAGACAAAGTCGATATATTGTTGTCGGTAGATTCTGTAGTGGCATCCGAGTGAAGTATAAGGCAGTGGCTGACACGCGATAGGAATGCTACGGGTCTAGTGTCACCCTCGTAGCTCGAAGAACAGAAAATATTGCCAGTGGGCTGCCGGCTGTCCTACGACCGCGTTGCAGCTGAGGCAACGAGGTTGCCCCAAGGCACAGAGGCGCCCTCTGTAGAATAAGAGTCGCGTGGTGGCTCAAATGAAGACATAGACCACGAGAGATCATGCATGGCCGTCTGCAGCTTCCGAAGTTGAGTTTGAGTTTGTCTAGACGGACGAGAGCCTCGTGTCAAGCATGGGCGCCTATTCCCAAATCGGGACGAGAGGAGCAGCTAAGAGCTTCCACTCGTACACTGGGATCTGTACCGCATCCAGGTAGTATCGGAGTTAGTGATAAGGTATGTCTCATATAAGATCCAATTGTACACCAGAGTATATTGAGCAGCCCATTGAGATTGACAAGCAGGTCATTATGCTTAGTAGCTGATCAAACCGGGTCTTCCTAGTCTTGCACTTACCACAGCTCGGAGTCATAGCCACAATTTCCTGGTATCGGTGAGTAGACCTTCATCATTATCACGATTATTCTTCTTGGCTGGTCTCCATGAGTGGCAGGCAAGAGGCTCGAATATCAATCTGAATAAGAATTCGTCCGCTGGTCATAGCGTGGCTCCTATCTGCTGCATGCGGACAACTTGCCTCTCATATGAAAGTCTATCATGCGAGAAGGCAGTTTGTCGCTGCGGTAGCGGACCGATGCATTACTTAATCATACCCCGACCACTGACAAAAGCTCCGCTGAGTTACAACCGGGATGCTGACCGATTTATTCGATTAGGTGGACACGCTCTCTCTCGCCTCGATTCCTACTCAATCCACCAACCAGTATACGCGTTCTTACCACTCTCGCTCGCAACAAATATTGCTACCAGCCCCTCCAGGCCCCACACCACCGGATCCCCAATCATCGTTACTTGCACAAGATGAACGTTCTCGTTTACTCCGGGACCTCCACATCTCCATCCTCGCTCTCTCATACACTTACCACCCTTCGAGGCGTCCTCGTCTCAAACTATGCCGTCCAACACATAGCGATCCAGTCTCTCGCGGCGCACCCATGGGCCGCGACGTGCTCACTCCTTGTTATTCCCGCCTTCACGCCCTCGACCAGCTCCATGTCATCTAACGCAGCCGAAGAGATCCAGAAGTACGTAGAGCGCGGCGGTAAGGTGCTCGTCCTCGGTGCAAACGCTCGCGTTAGCCGCGCAAGGGCAAAGCTGTCGTCGCTCACAGCAGGGCTAGGAAGCATCGCGCTTTCCGACGACGGGATCCTGACGCTCAGCGATGGCGAATCGAGGTTGAACGTCTCCGTAATGCGAACCACGGGCGCTGCCGATGGCCCTGCGGGCGAGCCTACGACTCTGAAGCTATCAGACGGGACGACCGTCGAAGGTCTCCTCCGTGTTCCCGAAGGTACTGTCGATCTCTCGGACGCACCCGATTCAGATAATCCGTCGATCCTCGCGCACTACGACCTCAATGACGGCTCGCAAACCGCCGCTGGAATCAAAGTACGTATCGGACAAGGCGCGGTAGCCGTATGGAACGTCCATCTGGAGTACTCCCCAAAGGAAGAGATCGCCGCGTCTATCCTCACAAAGCATGCTGGATTCACACAGGAACAGTTAGCGAAGGCAGAAGAGGGGCGCATCCGTATCCTGCGTGAGACTCTCGTAGATCTCGGCCTAACGCTCCCCGCACAGGGAAGCAGCGTGGCGCGCCCAACTCCTCTCCTACTCACTGCCGCCCCTTGGCGTGCCAATGTGGTGCAGAGAGTGTTGAAAGAGCTAGAGGTGCCGGAGCTCAGCACGCTTGAAAAAGGGTTTGAACTACGAGATAGCAACGATACGTTCATGCTACACTCCTCGGCACACGCTCAGCGCATGCTTGGCGTGAAGCCGGAGGAACGCTATCCAAGCCAGGATCCTGCAGCATGGACACCAAAGGATATCATCGCGTTCGAAGGCGGTGAGTTGCCCTCACGCAACCTCGCTCCCCGGTTCGACCTCCAGACATACTACGCGGCACTCCGAGAAGCGCGTAAAGAGCAAAGCTGCCCTGACAATTACCCCAACGATGGCTGGGGAATCGGCGAAGGAGTTCTGTACGGCGAGGTCGTCACGAGTACACAAACCCTGCTCGACAAGTACGCAGTCATCTCCATCGTTCGTGCGCATCACTGACTCCCATGTCCCGAACGTGTAGAAACATGCGGCTGCTCTCGACGCTCCCCACACCGTCCCTCGCCCTCGCTTCTTCCCAACTCACCGGCCGTGGTCGTGGCGGCAACATCTGGTTATCCCCGCCCGGATGCCTCATGTTTTCTCTGCTCCTGCGCGCCCCGCTCTCTGTGCTCCCTGGCCACAAGGTCGTATTCGTGCAGTACCTCGTCGCACTCGCTGTGGCCGAGGCGTGCCGCGATCCTGCGGTGCTAGGTGAGGTGGGCGCGCGGGTCAGAATCAAGTGGCCGAACGACATCTACGTTGAGATGCCGGGGACGGGCGAGAAGAAGAAGATCGGCGGGATACTAGTCAATACGAGCTTCGGCACGGGGAACGTTGAGCTCGTCATAGGTGCGTATGTTCACCACTACCTCGAGAGCTCTGGGAGCTAAGAAGTGCGCTAGGATGCGGCCTGAACGTCCTGAACCCCCCGCCGATTCCATCGTTAGTCCAGCTTCTGCAACCGGGCGCTGAACAGCACCCAACGATGGAACGTACGCTCGCGGCGATCATGGCGCACTTTGAGCCCATATGGAAGACGTTCGTCGCCGCGCGAGGCTCGTTCGAGCCCTTCATGGACCTCTACCTCGACCGCTGGCTGCACTCGTACGTCTCCATCTTCCATCCGCTCCACTCTCTGCTCGACGTGCCCATGCGCTGAATCCATACTTAACTCGACATCGTGCAGGGACCAACTAGTGACGTTGACGACGGTGACACCGCCGCGCAAGGTCCGCATCGTCGGAATCACTCCTGACCACGGCTTGCTGCGGACGATTCCGGAGCGCGATGGCTGGGCCGGCGGGCAGAACATGGACTATATCGACCTGCAACCGGACGGAAACAGCTTCGACCTCATGGCGGGATTGATCAAGACGAAGACGTAGTGTGGGGGCGCGGCGGTGATCGAAGAAGACATTGTACGCGATACGACTGTACCGATAGCAGACTATGGTCACGGCGGAAGACACCTATTTTCACGCCTAATTTACTGGAAGACTCCCACGTTCGCGCTGGCGAATCCGAACACTCATGAAATGGGATGACTGCCTTAGAGAGATCGCCTCATGATTGTCAACAGTCTTGGTACGTCCTCCCTAGCTCTGTGGCATATGTGGTGACAAGGGTAGGTGGTTTTTCTGAGCCATACGTACCTCCGAGGGCACAATGGGGTATTATCTCACCAACATTCGACCGGTAAATGCTGCGACTGCATGTGCGTCTCTTCCATTGGACGCCCACAGATCGCCCTGGTGACATATCACCGAAGATCCAACACGCAGCGCAAAGCGCAGCATATACATATGCTCAAATGCCCACGGCGACAATCCCGCCTTACCTGTCTCTCACTCGCTGCGCATTTTTCACCATTAGGTCCTCCTTGCACGACCTTTCTTGTTCGCAAGTCGCTCAATATGGAGCATAGCCGCTTTCCTATCGAAGTCTGTGAGTCCATCATTGACCAAAGTGCCACAATCCCGTACCTCCCGGACCGCTATCGCATGCTCCTGGCTTGTGCGGCCACCTGCACCGCCTGGGTGCCGCGCACTTATTTCAACCTCTACCGCGAGATCGCTCTGAAACGGAGAGCTCGGTGCGACCAGCTCCTGGACACACTGGCACAGCATCCCGAGCGAGTCGATCTGTGGCTGTTCGAGTTCCTGCCGATCGTTCCTCTTCTCGCACCGCTGTTACTGAGCGACTGTCGGGAGCTTGTGTTAGGAGGAAGGTATGACATACAGCCCTTTCCTCCTCAGTATTTGGCAAGGCTGGTCATACCACATCTGGCCTTGAACAAGAGCATCACCTCTCTCACGCTGGTCCTGGATCCTCCCCTTGGCCGTATCAGCGACCTGTTCCGCGTCATCGGCTCACTCCCACGGCTACAAATACTGGAATGGCACTGCAGGGTACTCGTCAACGTCAAGCCTCCCGAGTGGGCCCAGGTATCTAGGACACGTCTAACATGCCGCAACCTCAAGCGGCTCACGCTCATAGTGGGTGCTGTTGTGGTCGAGCCGAATGACCCATAGTCATGTCAATATTAGGCACCGCCGTTGTTTAGGATTGAACAGTTTCCACCGGCTGCGCTGTTTGGGCTTGCGATAGAATACCTGAAACTCAAGGTTCAATATGGCATCTGGCCATCAGGTAAGTGGTTCAGTGCACGTGCTCCTTGAGAGGCCGGCTTCCTCAATGTTGAATTAAAGACAAAATGCTCGATTGCATGACGAGCTGGCATCAGCTCCGAGAGCTCGAAATCGAGTTCTGGAGCACCCTGACCAACGCTCAAGGCGGGATAGACTTCATGCGCATCCTGCATCACATCCAGCCCACGAATATGATACGCTTGACAATCACCTTGTGCCCGACGGAAGGATCGTACTTTGGTCCTCGCGCGCGGTTCGTGGACTCCCTCGCTGGACGGGCCATGCAACAGGTCTTAGGCTCTTTCGACCAGCTTGTCCAGTTCCGGGTGCGACTCTATGACAATCGCGAAGCCTTTGACGCAGCCTGGTGGAGGACCCAACTTTGTAGAAGGTGGCCGCCAGGAACGAAGTCGACTGTTGTCTGCGAAGTCACTACCTGCACTGGTGAGAGCTTGGCTTGGCCTGCATTAGAGTGAGCGTTGAGTTTTCTTTCATAGTTTTCAATGACCTATGGAGCCATGACGATAGCCAACACCAATGAGTCCGAAGTAAGCAAAGTCCTGATCCTAGTGTCAATGCCGTGCATAGCTGTGATTCATGACGTTCATCATAGTAGGAGGGAGTTGCGTGAGCCGAGGCTGTTGCTGTTCTGACAAGAGCATGAAATACACATATTCACAGGTGACGATATTGGAACTCGTAGTGCGCCGCCGTGGATGACTACATGTTACAAACAGGTATCGAGTCGTCATCGACGGAAGACACCGAGTCGTTATATGGACTGAATACATAGTAGAACTGAATGGCACAGGATTTGGAGAACAACACCCACGGAGTCAAGACAGGATTCTCTACTGTACAGGCCTAGGCACATAGGCCGCCGCGGCGGTAGTCAGACGAGGGAAGCGAGAGGGGAACATATACGATAGCATGCGAACTGGATTCGAGCGGAACTCCACCGGAACTACAACATAGCGCAAGGAAACAAAGGAGGCGTGAACAGCAACATGCGAGTCCGAGGCGAGCGAAGGGAGGGAGACGTCAAGGCCAACAACAATATTCTGCGAGCGAGCAGAGGCGACGAATCCAATGGCCGCGTATCCTCTTCGCTGGCGGATAGCGCTTCCCCACAGGGGGCGGAGAGCAATGTCCGGAGACGGAACGCGCATTGCTTCTGCCTCGTTATCAAGAGACCGCCGAGCTTCTATGTGCACGCCGCCGACTCCACAAGTATGACCACAAAGGAGGGCCGCATTCGCCCAGCGCAAGTCGTGGCAGAGGCATTTGGGTTAAGAAAGTCCAGAAGGGGGAAGAGGCACCGAGAACCCTTTCAGCCGGTATTGTTCCACAACTGGGCCATAGCGGAGAGAGGGAGATGCGCGCCAACTTGTGCCCCATTCGTTCTAGGATCAATATGATACGGCACGGACCGGTCTGCGTACGCGGGGCCGTCTTGACGTAGATACGCCGACGCGGCGTCAAGTTTGCGAGAGTAGACCGGATCAGCGTACGCAGACGGGACGCCCGTGCTGTACGTCACAGCGGCCTGCTCCGTCAACGCCGGGTAGGAGCCGAAGCCGTCTGGCAGCAGAGGCTGGCCCTGACTCGACGGAAGTAGCTGAGAGCTCGGACTAGACGGAAGGATCTGGGAATGGCCCAGCGATAGCGACTGGACGCGTTGATGCGTGTGACCTATAGGCGACAGACTGGCTTGCGGGCGCCCAAGGCCCAACGAGGAGGCCCCATGCCCGGGACCCAACGGGGATGTTCCTTGTCCAAGGCCGAAGGGCGTGCCCTGACCAAAACCTAGTGAAGGAGTTCCCTGCCCAAGGCTAAGCGAAGACTGAAGCGGGTATAAGGAAGGTTGAGCGTGTTGAGATTGTGTCGGCACCTGGACCTGAGGCGGCTGAGGATAGGACTGATGAGAAAGTCCCTTGGGCGTCCCTGTGGTCCCTTGGAAGTCTAACATATCGCCCTTTCCAGACGACCAAATTGAATCTCGTCCGAGAGGACTCGAGCCGAAGAGCATGAGCGAGGGGGCCGATGCTTGACGAGCATGGAACGACATTCCCGGCTCTCCTTTCGGCGGAGAGCGATGCAGAACATTTGCCAACAGATCCTGCGCAGTGGTGACGCTAGGGGGAGGAAGCCCCAGCTTGGACGGTGTGGTGTCCGAACTCCGCCTGGGTACAAAGTTCGGTGAAATGGAGGGAGGGCTCCGCGGGGTTACGGTAGGTACCGTAGGGCTCGGAATGTGAGATCGGGGAGGCGAGGATGCTGGGAGTGCCGAATGTGCTGGCAGGGCGGTGACAACGGCCGGGTCATGAAGATGAGGCGGAGCGGCCGAAGGGGCGCTGTAGCTGATTTTAGTCAAGAAGCGGAAGGACATTGGCATGAGATACTCACCCGGGGTTCCACACAATCTCGTCCTCGTCGTCCTCGTCGCCAGTATCTGTGGACGGACCCAACACCATGCGAACGACGTCTCCAACGACACCATCTTCGGTACGAGTTACATCGGTCATGTTGTCATCGTCCATCTCGGGGCCCCGGTATTCACGTACAGGTTGCAGGGGAACGTGAGATAGCGAATTCTCACGGCGATCTTGCCGCGCAGGTTCACGACTGGGCGGCGATGGCACACTTGCCTGTGACTGGGACTTCTGCGCCGCAGAAGGACGCGTGGTTTGAACTTGGCCTTCCTGAATGAAGAAACGGCCCTCCGAGAAGCTCAACGGGGTTGCCTAAACGCAGATCGGTTAACAGTCCCCAACGGCAAAGAAAGGGACGTACATCGTCCTTAACCAATGCATGTGCATCTGCTATCAGGTCTGCTATCCGCATGAGCTGCTCTTCGTTAGGGTGTACCTCCTCAGGCTGTACAACCTGGAAGCCAGGACTCGTAGTGCCATTGCGCACCGCGCCCTCCTTGGGAGCGGCCGCCGTACCAACGATCTCCGAGGGAACGAGCTTCTTGAGCGGTAAGAAACCAGCGAGCTCGATGTCCTCCTCGAAGCTTGTCGAGGTTTTCGGAAGCTTATCCTGAGGGAACGCGCGGGAAAGAGCGGTCGAGAACTGTGCATATGCTCGCCAAAACTCCATAATGCCATGGATGACAAGCGCTCCGCCAGAGGATCGTCTATCGCTTCCTCGTCGATTTCGCTCACGGCCCTTCGGTTTGGAAGTTGTCGCGTCCCCGCCCTCCGATGGTGCGAAGAGCTGCTGCCAGGCCTGTCCGAGATACCGACTGTTTGACCGGAGCCATTTGCCCGCTATCCTGAGAGCCGGTAGAGTCCTCCGAAACTCTGCCGTGATCCGCTGAGCCAGGTCGTGCTCCCCCGCATCTTCGGGAGGCGCTTCAGCGATCTGCACAATCCCGACCTCCAACAAAACGCGGTGCATTGAGATTAAGTGAGTGGCAATGGAACTCTCTACAGCTGCAGCTGCGCCGGCGGGCATACTTCTCCTGTGACTGTGACTAGAGCCGCCGCGGAATACGCGATGCTTCCACAGCGCTCCTTGTGCGAGCACGATGGTCTTCAGGATAATATCAAATGGAAGTACGCGTTCCGAGACGAGCCCCTTGAAGTCGTCCGCTATCTTCTGTGCAAGGTTAGCACCCATCGTCTCAGCCCTGCATATCGCGTTAGCTTAGTTATACGATTAGAAGGAGTAACGGCGTACTCTTCTGGCGGTAGGCGCCACAAAGCATGGATAACGATGAGCCTCTCCTTGAACGCTTCGACCCGGAGCCGCGGTGCCATAGATATTGTCTCTCCGACCCCCCGTGCCTGGTCCTTATCCCGCTCCTTCTCCTTCTTCGCGCCCCGCGACTTCCAGGTCTCGAGCGCCTTAGTCAGAACAGTTCCAAGATTGTCTGCCGCCGTATCATACGGGGAGCGCACGCACAACGCGCGATAGTAGTGTACCAAAGAACTGAAGGTGTCCTTCTGGTACGATGCGATGATCGCCATCTGGTGCGCCGGGTTCCCGTCCTGCGGAAGAAGCAAACGGGCCTGCTGGTAACACTGTTGCGCTTTGTGGTAATCGCGCATCCGAGCCAGTAGGGGCGCTCCATTGGGCGGCGCGGCTCCGCCCTTCCGTCCACGACCCTTCTGGTTGTTGGGCAAGATCGCTGGTGGGCCGTCTTCGTGGCCAGCGCGAGGTCTTCCGCCTGCCTCGTTGTACTGCTCCTTGTAGCGTTCGATGTCGCCGAGACACACGAGCGCCTTGCTGAGGATGGCCATCCGGCTTTCGCGCTGTTCGCGATTGGACGGCGTCAGCGATGGTGCTGCTGCAGCCACATCGGCGTCCGAGGGGAACTGGAAGTGGTTACGTTTCGGCGGTCCGCCCTCCGCTGAGGGCTCTTCTTCAGGGAGGATTTCCAGCTGGGCGAGGATTGGCTGGGCACCGTCGAGTTGGAAGATTCTACGGATGCGTATGATCAGCTGTATCCAGAACTTCTCCTCGTCCGCAAGGAACTGGCGGAAGCGCTGCAGGAGCTTGCGGTATTCGACCACACCGTGGCCGCCGTTCTGACGTGGTTGTTGCTGTCCTTGGCCCTGCCCTTGTTGCTGCTGCCCTTGCTGTTGCCGGGGAGCTCCATGGATGGCACGGTCCAGAGCTGCGATGCGCTGTTTGTAGAGCGAGATGAAGGCATAGGACGTTTGTATCCAGAGCATAGTTTCAGCATCCTTGGATTCCGGAGCGAATGGGTGCAGCAACAGCAAGCGCAAGCAGTTCCGCCGGAGTCTTTTGAGCCTGGTCAGACTCGCTCAGTAGCATTAACAGTAGTTGAGTACGCACTGTTTTCGTGTAAAATCCGTCTCTCTATCCCATGGATCCTTCGTTTTGAGCGATTCTTTGAGAGTGTGTTGGAGGCTCTTGGCCTCCCTGGACATCCAGGAGCTGAGTACGGCAGCCTTCGGGGGTTCTCAAACTCGACTCAACATACCTAGCGAGGAGTGTGGCGTCTTCGTTCATAGCAGAAGTGATACAAATGCATAGTTTATCGGGCAGAAGCGTAAATGTTCATAACTGAGGTCGCCGTGATAGTTAACGTCGAGAGCAAGGATGGGTCAAGGTGGTCGGGAATCAAGAACGGTACTTGGGCGCTCGACTTACCGCAGGAATGAACGTTCCAGACCACCGGACACCAGCCAACAACAAATGTAATACCAATGTTGGGGGATATCTGGACAACAAAAAGCTACTCGCTATAGAGCTACGAAGATCCTCACAAGATGTACATACTGTATTAGTGGTGTTCTACGTGGAACAGGAGCGACAAACAAGAAAGCAACGACAACGATGAACTACAGATCTGCAACGCGAGACACCTCAACCAAGCACCTGACCAAGACCGTAGTGTTTTGTCCGTAACATAGCCTGGCTCGAAATGCATCTCAGTCTTCATCGTCGTCGTGACCATCGGTGCGGAAGAGGGCCACGAGGTCGTCGATACCCAGACGCATGTTCTTGAACTTGTCGCCAGAGAGAGCAGCCGCGGCGAGAGCCCGCTTCTTCTCTTGCAGCTGTCGTGGCCTTGCTTTAGAACCAGGACACAAGGCTCAAACAGGGATAACTCACCTCTAGGATACGCTGCTCGACGCTATCCGGGACACAGAGCTTGTGGATGTTGACCGCGCGCTTCTGCCCGAAACGATGAGCACGGTCGAACGCCTGATCCTCCAGAGCAGGATTCCACCAGGGATCGACGAGGATGACGTTGTTGCAGCACGTCAAGTTGAGACCGGTGCTACCCGCCTTAAAGGAGATGAGGATGACCCGCGTCGAAGCGCTCTCACTGATCTTGGCCAACGCCTCGTCGCGCTGGATCTTGTTCATCGACCCGTCGTCTGTGGCTCAGCGTCAGTGCGAGAGGCGTCATGTAGAAACATTACAACTTACAGCGAACGAACTTGATCCGCTCCTTGCGCAGGAAGGGCTCGATCAAATCCAACATGCTAGTGAACTGCGAGAAGATGATCGTCTTCTCGCCCTCACCACGGGCCTCCGTCTCCCGCAGGATCTCCATGATCTTGCGCGTCTTCGATGAGTGCGGAGGGAGATCCGAGTTCGGGTCCTCGAGCTTGCGCCGAGCAGCCTTGTATACATCTTGACAATCAACGCAGACGTCGTCCTTCCAGGTGTTGTCCGCCGTAAGCGGCGTCTGGCACACTTGGCACGGCTTACGGGAGATGGCAAGGCCTGCCAGCATACCCGCCAGCTCGTCACCATCATCCTCGTTATCGTGCTGGCTAGCGCTCTTCGGCTCAACAGCGTCCTCATCCTTCTTGTAGTCTTTGGAAATCAGACCGGGATGATTGCAAGCTGCGCGGGGGACGATTAGCTCATGTGGCCCACATAGTTCCCCCGGAGGAACTTACCTTGACGCAAACGGAGCAGGAGGACGAGCACGGACGTGTACGCCTTGTTGATGTCGCCTTGCTGCAGCTGTTCGAGGCTGGTGTTGACCTTCTCTTCAACAGACTGGTAGAATGCGCGTTCATCCTCATCAAACTCGCAATCCACGACGTTGACCAGCCGATCGGGCAACTGAAGGATTGGTTTCCCGTTGATGACGGTCGTCTTCGTACGGCGGAGCATAATCTTCTGAAGGACAACCTGGTATAACGCACATGTTCAACGCAAATGTTGTCTTGGATCGTTGATCTGGGCATACCTGAAGCCGCTTGAGCGCGCGCACAGGCTTCCCAGACTTGATTGGTTTAGCGATGGAGCTATTGAACGTCTGCCAATCGTTCAACGGAACGATGCGCAAAAACTTGATCAAAGAGTAGATCTCCTCCACGTTGTTCTGCCTACACGGAGCTCAGTATCTTGCAGAATAGTCGAGGGGACAACTCACATAGGAGTACCCGTCAAACACCAGCGGAACTTGGCGTCCAGAGCGCAGCAAGCGATAGCAGCCTTCGTGTTACGGTTCTTGATGTTATGTGCCTCGTCTGACGGGGACGGTTCGGAGTTAGGCAAGCGACGGGTTGCAGCAGCAAAACACATACCTAGTACAACACGCCACCACTTGACGTTAAACAACGCATCCTTCGCCTTTCCCCGCTTCGGCGCAGCCTTGAGTCGTCTCGCAACAGAGTCCGAGTCGGAATCATCTGAGTCCGAATCCTGCCCTTTCTTCTTGCCCTTCGACTTGGACTCATCCTTGCCCGAGCTCTTCAAATAGACCCCATACTCCGAAGTCACGACGGAGTACGACGTGACAACGATATGAGCGCGCTCGAGCTCAGAAGGATCTAGATATCGCACAATTAATCGCAAGCTGGGCCATCTCCAGACTTGAACTTACCGCTGGTACGAGTTCCACCGTGGTGCTGGATCACGCGAAGACCAGACGTATACTTCTTGACCTCGCTCTCCCATTGTGACACCAAGGCGACCGGACAGACCACCCTAGTCCCACAAGATCAGCAGCCAGCAAACATGAACGGAAAGGTCAGCCTACAGTGTTGACCCTGAGTAACCTGCTGCTTTGTCTTTCTTAGTCGGACGTCCCTCGAGTACACGCGTTAGCGTGGAGATGGTCTTGCCCAGACTACACAGAACATCAGCAAACGTTGGAGAACGGCAACAGAACACATACCCCATATCGTCGGCGAGGATGCCACCCGTCTTCTTCCCAGTCTCGCGCTCCGCCATCCACTGGCGGCTCTTGATCTGGTGTGGCAGCAATCTAATACCATCACGGAAGCCTTCAACGATAGCATCCTCAGGGTTAAAATCCGTATCTCCGTCGTTATAACCCTCGTTCACGAAGTCGCGAAGGGCCTTCTCAGTGTCAGCCTGAGTCATGAACCTGTCATCCACTGGTCCTATCCGGTCGATATCGATAGCCTCCTGCTCTAGATGTGCATACGCAGGAGCTGGTCGGGGTATAGCTTTGTTACTGGGTATAGCGATGGGCACAGGAGGTCTGGCTCCGAAGGCCGGCTTCGATTGCTGAGAGGAGGATTGCATTGGGCGCGCGTCGTTCTGAGGTTTGGGGCGCAGAGGTGGACTACAAACGAAATGCCTTTGTGAGATCAAGGCACGCGTGCGAATTGCGCCTGGTGCTTACATTGCTTGTGGCACGTCGTCCTCGTCTGAGGATATCTCGATGGGAGCCTGGCGATATACCTTTGGTGGCTGTGGAGAATCGTTCGACGACACACTCTACAGTGGACGTTAGCGTCACCGCCCGCTCATTGAGAGGTCATAACCACTGACTATGATAGATTGTGGGCTTGAGGAAAGCCCCTGGCTAGTTGGAAGCGCAACTTTGGCGGGGTTCGGTCTAGCAGATCCTGCAGTCGGAATGGGCCTCGAGGACGAACTCGCGGGGGACGGCCGAGAAGAGGTAGAGGAAGGAGCCTGACGTGCTTGCCTGCCCAGAGGAACGAGGTCCGGGTAAAGAGCAGAGTTCTGCGCAAACTGTCGCCGTCTAGTATATATACTGTCAGCGTCCTAGTCAAAGTGTCGGCTGCCCAGATAATAAGTAAGACGTAAAGGCCCCTGGAAAGCGTCGCTGTGTTGCGAATATACCGGCAGTATTCCACACATGGTCGCTGAAACGACTCTGGCCAACGACCACGCCTTCGCTTGGGCTGCCTGCATGCCCCCTACATCCGGGCAGAGCATGCATAACGCCTGTATACCCTACGCGACTTTGCCCGTCTGAGCATTGATGGCATCGGGTGGCGGGAAATGTCCAAGTCGCGTCGCGCCTCGCGTCCATCAACCCTATACCGAGTTGCGTTTGTACACATACCTTTCTTCCATCGTAAGTAGTAGCGGCTAGTAATGAGTTGATGGTATGACTGTTTCTCCTGTAGACGTGAAAGGGGGCTAGCGGACGGCGAGATGGACGTTGAGGACAAGTCGAACAATGACCACGGTTACTCTTAGACGCCGCCTCATTAACCTTACCGCGTCGCGTGTCATGTGACCGAACCTCCTCGTGCAATCCTGCCTTTGTCGAGGTTCTTGTACCGTCTATCGCAGTAGAGCCGCGGTGTATTCGAGCTGGGAGACGAGATGCGACAATGTAGGGGACTTGGATGTGGTCGCGAAGGAACTTCACGCGTAACATGTCCTCGGTTCAACTACATAGTCTCATGAAGTGGCATGCACGAACAACTATGCGAGTACATATAAACTCTAAGCCATGATGCACATCTCTGTAGTTGTGAGCAAAAAGACCCCAATATTCAAGCATCCTCTTCATCAGAATCCTCCTTAGCAAGTCTGCTCAGCAGAGAACCGTCAAATGCGCCTGTGGACAAGACGCGTCAGTATCTGACACATACACAATGAGGCTTTGATTCTGGGAAAACGTACGTCCAACAGAGGCACTGTGCCGCCCGCGATACGCAGCTAGCGGAGAAGCGGGCGAGCCAGGCAGACTCGTTACCGACGACGCGAACGATGCATCAGGAGGGGACGAGATGGATGATGGGATTGTGTAGTTAATGGTACGAGAGGGAGTCGAGACTGGTGATGGGGCATAGGAAGAGAAGGCTTTCTGCCTCTGGGGGCTTGACTAAAGTCGTCGCATGTGAACATATTGGCTTTTGCGATAGAGAACGAAATTCAGTGCTTACGTTTGGTGTGAGTCCGGACAGTCGCCACTGGCGGGATGGGGGTGATAGAGGAGTGCTTTTGGGTGTCTTCGCAGGGGAGGGCGGAGGTGGAAGGGGTGCTCGAGGATATTTCAACGCATAGCTTGCTTGCGAGATGTTAAAGAGAAACACCGCAAACAACGCAAGTTCTGTCACATTCCCATTTGAGTGAATAGGCGAGTGCTGGAGAAGCGTATATAGACGTACCAGCAACACAGAGGTAATAGAATGGTGCGCTCGTTGGTCTTCGCCGCCATACAACATCAACTGCCTTCCATAGAGACGGCACAGGCAACAGATTCGTGAAAATTGTGAGCCCGACCAAGCCCACAGCATTCATCCGTAATCTCGCGATCGCTTCGCTTCGAAGGGGCTTGAACCAGTCAACAAGTGACGCAGCGGACGTGGAAGAGCCAGCAGAGACCGCCATTTTCGCCTGATGAGACATCAATAGAGCGTAGTGCGCCGTTCCCTCGAACAGATGTTGTATTGGAGCAGGTCTAAGATTTGGGAGGATGCGAGCACCAGGCCGTGTTAGAGAGTAGAAACTGAATGCGTTTGACTGTCGTGAGGAGAACAAAGTGGATTAGGCGCTGGCCTCGCGCGTTTCTCGATCACGTGTACTTCGCGTCTCAAGACAGGCGCCCGTAACTCCCGCCTGAGTGGCAGCCTGAGTCGAACTCGACTGCGACGCCCGCACTCATGCATGGACCCCTGGCGTCGACAATCTTGGTCTCTTGCGACATGATGAATTATCTTTGTGATATTCTCGAGATAAGGGGCCCGTAAGGAGTAAGACTGGAACCTCTCGACAGTCAAGATGATGCGCTCATTGTCAGGGGTGAGTTCTCAGGCCAATGCATGTTCGTCATCGTTTACTCACCTTCAGCGATATAGAGTGGCTAGAAGCAGCGAAAAATGTCGGGACGCGCGCCTTCATTGAGATAAGACTGAAACTGCATACGAGGCTCCTTCAATTCGAGCGTGATATTGGGAGCCAGTCTATACTAGGCTTGTCGCCAGGTGAGCGCTATAAACTATCACCACCGCCCAGCGGGTACACCAGCCGCTCACTCGATGGGCACGCTAGCGCGAATGACTATGACAGTCGAGCGATTTTGGCCAAGGTACGCACGTAATGAAGTGCTAAATGCAGCTCAGACTGATATTGATAGCCACAGGCTCTCGTCTAGTGCTGTATTCGGCCGAGGGGGGCTGAGCGCCGAAGTGCCATGACTTGCCACCAAATTGCACCGTCCCTGTTCGGTCGGTACGACGACCAACGCCGCCGTATGTCACAGACCATGCACGCCGCCGTCCAAATATGCCGTTCGCGCGATGGTCGAACCGCTAAATCACCAGCAGTGACACGTCCCGGTCTCTGAGGTCCTGCGAGGGAGCTTCCGCCCTCATGATGACGCCTCGCCAACCCTGCGCGGTCGCTCTCTTCTCGTCTTCCCTCCGATGTCAGTCGGAGAAGCGGGAACACGACATATGGCTGCCTGCCGCAGGGTCGCCCCTCTCCATATCCGCCCGCACACACGGCTTGGGGCGCGAATTGCGGCGTCCTGGAGACGCTGATCACTTGTGCTGCTCGCGTTATGTATGTGCTTCTCGTCGTTTTTGCAGACGCTCTTTTTTACGCGCAATCATTGTTAATGAACTTCACAGCATTAGCCTGGAAAGGCTGCATCGAAGGCCCCATTCCCCACAGCTCGCTCCCCGGTCCCACCCTATGCCACTTTCCCAAATCCAGTGCGGTTACACCCCAATCATCTGCGGTAAGCGACCTTCCTCCCCGTCCACACCTCCATTGTCTCCATGTTGTCGACTGGCTTCTCTCCCTTCGACATCAACACGCCCTCTTCACGCCTACTTCCTCCATCCCTCCGCGTCAAATCATAACTTCTCTCTTTGTAAAATTTTCCGGGTGCACTAACATCCGTTCGAATGGGCATCCACGCGGCACCCACATCTTCCCATCGTCTGCTCGAGCCTGACTACCCGTTCTGATAGCATTCTTCCTGCAGCAGTGCGTTCATGGCGCCCCGCCGTCTAGACGCTATCATCCCCTGCGTGGTGCCTGTTTCGCTTGAGATGTCAAGCCTCCTGCTATCACCATCTCTTCGCTGAGGCGCACAGCACGGTCACCCAGGCCCGGTGACACGAAGACTCATCTTGTCTCCATTCCCCTGTCCAATACCCGTGCCCAGCCCGCTCAGCCAGGACATCCACGACGTCAGGTGAGTCGTCACCGCAACCTGGACAAGCCTGGCAGGGCATACGCACCGACGTGTCTTGTAGCGACCCTGACCGTGGTTTATCTCCGCTGCGGCAGACTCTTCCCGCCGCCATCGTTTGCAATCACGGGTACCGCAAACGGGCGGGTCTGCTCCTCAGTGAGTGCTGCGGTTCCAATCCCTCGCACTCGATCACTGAAGCGTGACGTGCTGCCACAGACCTACCCACCTGCGCGCTCGCGTATGTGTTCCAAGACCACGTCGTAGCCCCTTCTGCAACCGCATCTGCGTCCATGTAGAATATGGCCCGGCGCCATCGACTACGAAGGCGCACAGCGCCAGGACCTCTGCACACGGCGATCGGCGGGCGTCCCAGGGTGTTCGTCAAGGTTGCCCGGCGATTGCACCGTGTACGCGTTTGTCAGACGCGAGCCGATGCTGACCAACGGTCAGTCTTCGTCGGATGGCGGAACTACGGCGGAAACCCTGTCGAGGGCGACCGCATGCCGAGAGAAGATGAGACGAAGGCGAGCTTATGCGGTGAGTGCTCCCTCCCTCTCTTATTATACCGGGACCGCAGGGCCGGAGTCTGTGCTGCCTTGAGCCTTCGTCGGATGGGAAGTGGAAGACGAGGGCGGACACGTATGCGTTGGTTATGCTTTGTGATCCCCATCACAAATTTGCATGGTGAATGGAGCAGAGGGGGCGGTCATCTCGGTCTGGTATGTCGGTGGTGTCCTCCTCCCGTGCAATACCCATCGTCTTCCGTTTCCGCGTCATATTCACTCAATGACCTCACGCGCTTGCTTCATCTGCCCAAGTACGCGCAGCTTCTTACTTCAGTGCTGCGCCGGCCGTTCGTTCGTCCGGCAGCACATCCATACGATAGGCATTCGCCACAAAGACGAGCCGCAATGAATCTTCTCGGCTCGGAGCTAGCGGGGAGTGCACCGCTTTGCTGTGTCATTTAGAGTTATCCTTTCCTCAGCATACAGCACCCTATTGCCAAAGCCCTGTACTTGCCCGTCGTCCGACCACTTGGAACAGAGAACCTGATATCCCCGCTGCGCGCGGCGCTCTGGATACACCTCCGCCCTTCGCGGCGCCTCTCGAGTCGCTCTCGTCCTCTCAAGAACACTTGGCCGAAGCACTCGCAAAATTTAATTTCGGACAGTGCGCAGGTCGTGTCACGGACAGACTCGCACCCCGGCAGCCCCGTAGACGAACCGGACGCACTCTCATTCGTGCCGTGCTTTGCAGCGGACACATCACCATACACGGTACGGCAGCTGCACCGCATTCTGTGCGTGGTTTCCCACTTCCCTAGTCCAGAGTTCATACACCACCCGCCATTCGTCTTGCTTTGTAATACCCACGAAAAAATTTGCTGTCGATGACCATTCAGTCTCTGAGCCTCTCTGTCAGCCTGAAAAATCGGAGTGACTCGAACTGTCGTTTGGCAGACGATTTGTATGCCTCTTGGCGCAAGGCATCGCTGCCACTCTGAACTCCGAGTCCACAAAGAGCGCAAATAGGCGCAGATCCTGTCTGGCGCTACGTCACGCCGCGGCAATGGCAGGTACCCGAAGCCGGTGGCTGGCCGACGAACACAGCTGTATTCTTGACGTTGAATTGTGAGGTGCTCCCGCGTTAGGTGCTTCAATGCACTCTTCAGCATCTTCGAATCCTCGTTGTATACGCGTTGAGCGGCTCCCGAGCGTCTTGTCCGCCACAGTCACTGTCAGACCAACTGCCCAGTGCTCACGACAGACGATGACCATGACCGTGACCGGACTGCAACCGCGCACCCGCCGAATTCCGATCGCCCTGCCACCGCAAGATCGCGCGTGGGATCTCGCTCCTCGCTCGCACTGGCAGCAGCCGCACGATCGATCAAAAAAGAAGACAGCCACGGACGGTCGGCCCCAGCTTGACAGGCTCGTGGCGCCAATACATTGCTTCCTGATCGAGCGCATCCGTCGCATCGATCGCGCCCCTCGTCCCCATTCCGCAGTGTCACTCCTGCGTGACCCGCCCCCGTCACGGCTGGGCGGAGTGATCCCCGCGGGCCTCGGAGTCTCGGACAAGGAGGTGTCGACCAGAACGATTACGACGACGACAGCGACGAGGCGAGTACGTACGCGTTTGGGAGCACAAGTCGTCTGTTCGTCGTGTGGGCAGCATATGGGCGTCGCCATGGTCTTCCGAGCGAACCACCAAGGTCTCGGCTGTCCATGAAAAACAAGCGTCCAGCGCTGCTCCAGCCTTCAGCACATGCGCACCCACAAGAGGCGCCCAAGAAGTCCAGCAGCAGAAGATTGCTCGAAAGGCTCCTCGACGGCGGCGGTAAGTCAGCGCAGATGCTCCAGAGCCCACCAGATCTTCGTCGCCCCGCACTATGCCAGCCCCCATTCAATACGAAGGAAGAAAGAAGACGAAAAAAGTTTTCCTCAAAGCCCCATCTGGCATATACCCATCAACAAGGGTCGCGCCAAGTCGCGCTTCTCTGTCCCGCCCCGTGTGCTGCAGCTGCGGGGTGCGGTGCAAGGAGGAGGATCGAGCGCTGCGCCGCGCCGAAGCACGAGCGTAGCGTGTTCCTCCAGCTCGCCGAGATACCAAGACGCCAGCGCGTCAAATGGGGAGGGGGATACCATTGAATGGTGCTGGTCCCTGGTGGACGTCGACAGGCGCCCTTGGAGCGAGGTGCTGCTGCGTTGACGCGTTGATGCGTATAGCACTCGGAATCTTCACCGCCTTGCCAAGGGGAGTGCACAGCAGTATGTAAGTGCTGAATGTGGACCATAGGGCCCTGAAAAGCGATGAGATCAAGGGCACGAGTCTGCTTTGGTCACTGTATTCAGGTCACCGCACGGCATAGTGGGGTTCTCAGTCTGCAGGTGCCCACGCGACATGTAGACCTTCGTGGCGCAGAAAGCGATGTTGTCAGCGCTATGAAGACGACGTGAATAGCTCATCGTTCGAATTGTCACTTCGGAGAGCGGTGCGTGGGGTCAGCCAGTCACACCTTCGACGTGATCCTCGGAGACTCGGAGCACTTCGGCCAGCTCGAGGCTTCAAGCTTCAAGTCGCAAACCGTAAGGCGTAACCGCTTACGCAGATGCGCAGGTACCATCCTGAAGCAAGGCGCGCCCGAGCTTCGAAGGCGGCCGCCGTGCGCCTTGCCGGTCGCCAGTCACCCGCGAGCCGTCTCGAGCGTCCCCCAAGCTCCGCGCGCTGCATGCACATGGACCCGCGACGTTCGAACGTCGCTGGCGTAAGTCGGCAGACCGTGCCGTCATGTACGACATTCGTAGTCACGTCCAAGAGTCAAGACCCTATCCAAGGCTTCCTGAGGCTTCTGAAGTACTAGAGCACTAGTGCGTTCAACGGCAGTGACGTGAACGTGTCGTTAGGGTCCGTCCCGAACAGCGAGCAACTTGAAGGGTCTGTTTGAAGCTTCGGACTTTGAGACACCGGTGTGAGTCTTGGTGAGCCGTGACACCCTCAGGGTGGGTCCAGGGCGCGACAGGGCGTTGGAATGCAGACGCGTCGACGGAGCGGTCCGAACCCCCAAGGTAGGCTGGTCAGGGCCCCAGCCAGCAACTGCGCAGCCTGCAGGTCTGAGTCGATGTCGCCATCGTCGCGCAAGCGGGGAAGAGGGGGTGGGGGAAGGGGCGCCGCCAAGAATAGCGTTTGTCAGTCCAGTCACAGATCATCGATGTGCGTATGTAAGTAGATGCACGTACTTACGCGTACGCGCACGCCTATGCCTATGGTGGCGGGGCTACTGCTAAGTAGAGCCTAGTGCGTCGGTCGGCCGACCATGAGACCTGACCTTCGAATTCCAAGCATCATTCCAGCTTCAAATTCCAGGAAGCGCCGAGTCCAACCCTGCGCCGTGCACGAATGGTGGTAGTATGGTGGCCGACCGGTGACGACGCGCGTACTGTATGTAAGTCGAGTTCATACTGTTCAGTCTCCAGGAATCAGGGCGCGCCCGACCTGCGGCGCATCGTGACGAGGCGAGAAGTGGTCGTGTGCGGCAGTGCGATGTCCATACAACGCATGAAGTGCGCGCGGTCGTGTCGGTGTGTCACTGCGATGGAAACGCGATGGGCGAATCGAGGTCTGGCGACCGAGCGACCATGTGTGCCCGTACGCCGCTTAGAGCTCGTCTCCCGCACTAGCCCGCATAGAGCGTGTAATATTGTAATATAAACTATAGCGCGCAGCAGCAGCGCCGCGTCGGTTGACGTTGAACTCGAAGAATTCGAACTTCGAAGGCACAAGTGTCAAGTGGAGAGGCTCAGAGATGCGCTTGGCGGCCAGCCAGGGCACAGCAGGGACCGTTGACAGCACGCCCACGACGCTCGCTCGTGTCCAAACGCGGTTAGCAGCCACCCACACTATTCGATGATTTCGATCGAGAGCCGGAGAAGGACGAGAGCAGGGCGGGAGGATGCGGACGCAAGCGGCTCCGAACCAGGGCGCCAAGTACTGGGGCCCTGCCCGGTGGCCAGTCGGTGTCCGTGGGCGCTGCTCGGCCGCCCGGCGTCGAGACCCACCCGAAACTCGAGAGCGACAGGAGCCGCGGGGCGTGCGGCGGCCGCCTCCAGAGCGCCGACCAGAAGAGATCGGGCAAAGTGTCAGGTCGACAGCTGGATGTTGCCTGTAACGCGATCGAGCAGGATCGAGCCGCCGACACGGAGGCGGGGACGGCGACGGTGACGGACCACGGTGACGGTGACGGCGGCGGGCCCTCCAGGCCTCCAGACCTCCTCACGAAACAGCTCAAACGCGGTCCCGCGAGCGTGCAGCCACTGCAGCATGCGCACTGTCCGCGCTTTTCGGCCTCCGGCCCATGTCGGACCCGGACCGAGCGACCGACTCGGACGGCGAGCTGCGGCTTGCGACAGGGCGCGGTGCGGGGAGGTGAATCTTGGGCTGTAAAAGGGAAAGAAAGGGGAGGAGCAGTGCGGCGGGTGCACCGCGATCTGCGGTTGCGCAGCATGTGCGCGCGTGCGTGTGTGCGTTTTGTACGCGCGTAGATGCGACGACTCGCGAATCGCGACCGACGGACGATCGATGTGCGCATCGCGCAGGCACCGTGGGCATATAAGCATGGTACACCTCGAACCATCATGAATTCATGGTGATAACTGTTTGAATGAGCTCCGCATGTAGTCAGTGTGTTTCGGCGGTTGAATACATTCAGTATGGGGATAACGTTATCAATCCAGAATAATCCGCTTTAGGTCATGTCGAAAGTATATTGTTTGTTCCGGCCAGTGCGGGGGTCGAAATGACTGAGATACCATCGGGAATGAGACTACTGTGGCTTCAGCATGGTACGGCGTGGACCATTTTGAACGTGTTCAAGGGGAAGACGGCTATACCACTCTGTTCCTTTGTTATATGGTCAACAGATAGTTCACTCCGGTCATTAAAGTATGTCCCGATTCGGGACACGTTGAATACATAGTGAATGTGGTTCCGAATAAGATTACCGTACTTCGCTCAAGTGCACTACGTCACCATACAAAGACCATACTGTCAGCGGCGGACCATCTTGAGACTATGTTGAGTCCATGCAAATCAACGCATGTTTTCCGCATGTTTTTACATTGTTCTGGCCGATCGTTGTCGGAGTTGCATTGGTTGACCATTCACAATGTATTCAACGTGTCCCGAATCGGGACATACTTTAATGACCGGAGTGAACTATCTGTTGACCATATAACAAAGGAACAGAGTGGTATAGCCGTCTTCCCCTTGAACACGTTCAAAATGGTCCACGCCGTACCATGCTGAAGCCACAGTAGTCTCATTCCCGATGGTATCTCAGTCATTTCGACCCCCGCACTGGCCGGAACAAACAATATACTTTCGACATGACCTAAAGCGGATTATTCTGGATTGATAACGTTATCCCCATACTGAATGTATTCAACCGCCGAAACACACTGACTACATGCGGAGCTCATTCAAACAGTTATCACCATGAATTCATGATGGTTCGAGGTGTACCATGCTTATATGCCCACGGTGAGGGAGCCTCCGATCGGTATACAGGAATACGGTAAGGGAATGTAAGTAAATGCTGCGTACTTACCTGACTACATTGAGATTATCAACACGACGGATGTGCGCGCGTCGACTTGCTCGAACCGAGCTCGAGTTCATCGATTGTTGCCACCTGAACGTTTCGCACTCTAGAAGTGAGACTCTGAGAGCGACGTCGAGTCCTTGTGTCCTTGGCGTCGACGCGACTGCTGCCCGCTGCACCGTGGGTCGTGACATAGAATTCGAAAGTCCATGGCCCATGGCCCATCGACGCGCCGATGTGAAGAACACCAGCCTGAGCCTGCACTCGGAAGACCCAGATCTCCCACCATCTGAAGCTCTCAAGTTCTGAACCTGGCGCCTGGAAGACGACCGTCGACCGACCGATCGAGGGACGAATGCGGCAGGACCAGCCCGCCGCCCGAGAGCACCGTCGGGATGTCCATCCTGGGCTATATTGCGCTCGACTATTTCCAGCCTCGCAGAACGATCGGTCCGCCTCGGGCAAATGGGGAACGCAGCACGCTACGGTGCTACGGTGCTGAGTGACCCTGTAACTAGTAACTACAGCACAAGGTCTCGTTTGGCCTTGGTGTGACGCATGCCACAGCTTGAGCATGGGCTGACGACGGATGGACGCTGCGGATGCGGGATGTCTGAGATGTACCGTGTTGTTGTTGAATGGAGCGGTTGGGATGGATCATGGAATGCGCCCTTTGAGATGAGAATGGTCACTGGTGTGCCTTTGGAGTACGTCACGGTATGCATGGCTATGGCCGCCCCTGGTCGCCCTGAAGCCCGTAGCGAGTCCATCGATTGCAACCTATCGCGAGTCGGTCACTCCATTTCTGCATCGTGCATACGCGATGCGTCATGGCCCTCCGAACCATGCACGCCTCCCGAATCGTTCCGCTCTCTCCCTCCCAAAAAGAAGGGCCTGCATCGAAGTTCGACCAGGGCACCGCGCATGCGCAAAAGACTGGGGCGCGAACTTCTCCACCAGGAAAAAAAAACCGACCGACTGGGGTGGTTGCCGCGCGATGACAGCAGCGCGTTGACAGCACGAATCGTGCACGACGTCGAGGGTAGGGGAGCGCTGCAGCGCCCTTTCTGCTGACTGAGCGAGTGCGTGACCGCGTCCGCGCCCTCTGACTGGTCGACAAGTTGGGAAGGAGGGCCCGCGGGGGGGGGGGGGGGGGGCGGTCGGCCGAGGCCCGGAGGGATTCAGATGCGCATGCTGCTGCATGCACCATACAATTTACAGGGCGGCGGGGGCGGCTCGTCCGACGCCAGGCTGGAGAGTCGACTCTCGAAGTGACGGCGACGGCGCTCGCCAGGTGCGCAGGGCCCTGCACGGTGCGCGGATGCGCGACGCGCGCAGTTTCAAGGAGAGTGCGCCATGCGTGCACACCGCACACGGGTGTTGCGCGGCTGGCGGCTGGCGTCGACGTTGGCGCGTTTATCGCGCGTTGCGCGCCTATCCGTGATCTAGCCGAGCGCGATCGGTGCTAAAATGCTAGGCGCGCTTCCGGCTGCCTCCGAACGTCCCGACGTCCCAGGGCGTCACGACGGAACGACGAGCGCCCCCCTGCGCGTCACACCTCCTCGTCGCGGGAGAAACAGCACCGTGCGGCTGGAGCGCGCGTTGGAGTGGCGGATTCGGAGGAGGACCCTTTGCCACCCGTTCCCCAATGTATGCGTCGCGTATGTCAGCAACCACTACCCGCTGCAGCTCGACAGGGAGCGCCGACGCCGACTGCGAAAAAAAAACCACTGGGAGAGACGACGCGTCCGAGTCGAGGATGCAAATTTGGATGGAGCGTGATGCGTTCATGGGGAGCCCCGGGACTGCGTGCGGAGACGTGGACAGCTCCGTATTAAGAGTGCGCAGCGCCGGCGGTATGGAGAGGGCGAGAGAGCGATGGGCGCGAGTGAGAAGAAAACGCCAAAGAGGGCAGACCACGTGAAGGCACATGAAGGGGCTTCGTGAAGCCAGAAGGCGGCTTACAGACTGTGGCTCGATAGACCTAGAAAACTCGCCCAAAGGCCCTTCGACTCCTCCCCTCACGCACTCCCCCCTGCTGCACGCACGCTGGCCCGGGCGACTGAGAGACCGTGACTACAGCTGCGTCGACTCTGAATTGAGGAATTGTGTGACACGACGGAACAGGAGCTGTGACGGCGCGTGAGGCGGGTCGGAACAGCGGATCGGCGATCTGGGATTGGGCGGACCCGAGGCTCGCAAAGCAAGTGCATTGGCAAGCGCGGCGAGGCTCTGAGCAGAGCAGTGACCAAATCGTCGGCGTCGGGGAGCGCGAGGCGTGACAGGACAGGCCGTTTCCCTGTTTCTGTTTCCCTGTTTCCCGGGTTTCTCTCTCTGCCCCCATTCGCACTCGGATTCGGAACGTGGGCGGTGCGTGCCGCCGAGCCCCAGTGCCCCCCTCCCCCGGGCATCGTAAATTTTTACTGGCTCTCCTTCCGGGGCCTCTTGTCACGCACACCGAGAAAGGGAGGCGGAAAAGGTGTCCAAACACAGTCGGTCCGTCGATCTTGTCCTCTCTGCTCAAATCTCAGTCTGACCGCTACAACTTTCTTCTCCTCCCGTCCTACCGTACCTCCTCCTTCCGCCTAATCCTACCTCCCATCGCTACCTCCCTCCGACGCACACAATGACCTACTCGCCCTCGCACGGCGGGTCGCACTCGTCCTATCCAATACGCTATGCGTTCTCTAGCCAACAGCAGCAGCAGCCTCAGCAACACCACCCTCAGCAGCAGCAGCAGGCGCAACCGCCACAGCCGCCTCAGCCACCACCCCCGTCTCACCAAGCACACCCGTCCCAGCCGGCGCACGCCCAGCCTGCGCACCATCACGGCTCGCAACACACCCAGCCCGCACCACACTACCCGAAGCCCTCGTACGCGCACCACCCGCACCTGCACCACTCGCAGATACCCATCAAAGTCGAGGACTCGTCCGACCTCCCGCCCGTGTCGTCGCTCACGGGCTACGACCACCACCACGCCGCGCACCACGTAAAGTCCGCCTCCTCCTCCTCGTCCTTCCCCATCTTCCGCTTCGGCACGGAGTTCGGCTCGAGCGCGTCCCCCACGAGCCCCTCGACCCCGTTCAACTTCATGTCGCACCAAAGCTGGCCGTCGTCCTCCCAGTCCGCGTCCTCGTCCTACGCGCACCACCAGCCGCACCCGCAGCAGCACCAGCCGCACCACCACGCGCAGCAGCAGCAGCAGCAAGTGTCGCAGCACCCGCACCCGCACCCGCACCCGCACCAGCAGTATGCGGCGGCCGCGGCAGCCGCCGCGGTGGACCGGTACCCGCTGCCGTCGCCGGTGAACGGGCAGGCGGACCACCACGCGCACGCGCTGACGCTCGCGGACGAGTACGACGACGAGGGCGGGGACGAGCTGAACGACCTGCCGGGGACGTCGCTGAGCGGGATGGGGCTCGCGCCGTACGGGGGCAGCAGCGCGTCCGGGCTGAGCGCCGCGAAGGCGGCTGCGGAGAAGCAGATCCGGCGGCGGAGCAGCAAGGCCTGCGACCAGTGCAGGAAGAGCAAGTGCAAGTGCGAGCGGAGCAATCCGCAGGACCCGTGCCGCAACTGTGTCATGTTGGGAACGCGTGAGTCCCTCTCCCGTGTTCTGGTTATTCTTCCGCTCTTTTTCTCTGGGATATTTCGTGGCTATCTCCGTTTGTTGTCGTCCGCTCGTTCGTTCCGTTCATGCGAGCGTGCGTGCGCGCTCGGACTACGAGCTCAATATGTGGCGACTGTACCCGCGGCGACACCTCGCTCGCCTCCGAGGCCGACCTGTCAATGTTCAACATGATGTTGATCTCCCTGCGCAAGTGGAGTCGAGTTGCGCTTTTTCCTCCTTCTCTTCTATTCGGCTCCTGTAGTGCCTCTTTCATTTTGGGATTTGCTCCTTGTTTGCTTTGGCTGAATTTTGCGGACAAGTACTTACCGTTCAATTGCGCAGCTTGTACATTCCTGGGTCCCTCTCGCAAGCGTGGGCCGCCCAAAGGATACATCGACGCGATAGAAGCGCGGTTACACCAGACGGAAGCACTGATAGGTATCTTGTTGAGCAGCCGAGACAGTCGCGCGAAGTCGGTGCTTGAAGACCTTTCCGCAGTACGTTTTGTCCCTCACCACACAGCAACCGTCTATTTTGCTCACAAAGCTGCCTCTGTAGGACCCCTTGGCAAAGGAGATAATTACCCGTGTGGACAACTCGCCATACGGTTACAAAGGGCGCAGTCGCGGTGCGGAAGCGCCTACGAGTCGGACACGACCCCCGCCCGAACAGCGCGACGGCGACGGCAACTCCGTCCACGCGACACAGTATGTTTCCCTCCCTGCGGTGCCCGGAGAATGACGCAATGCTCACTCGCGTGCTCTGCAGCCCCTCGAACGAATGGCAGGACCAAGTGATCAAGCATCTGAACTCGTTGGCGGCAACCCGAAACACTCTCCTCCCAGAAGATCAAGTCGCGGCCGGCCCGCGCATCGATGTCTCCGACGAGCTCGGATATCCCGAAGACGAGCATGGCTCGCGGCCCTCCACCTCGCAGACGGTGCCCTCCTCCGCCCCAGCGCCAGCCGCCGCGGAGTCGCAGAGCCAGTCCCAGCCCCCAGCGCAAAAGCCGTCCCAGGCGCAGGCGCAAGCGCAGACACAGCCGAGCGAGACGCGGAGGCAGCGCCGACGACTGGACGATCTCGGCGAGCGCGACGGCGCGCATCAGCGCTCGCCGTCGACGGCGTCGTCGCGGTCGCCCATGCGGCGGAACGCCGAGGAGGAGAGCATCGAGGAGACGGAGGAGAGCGGGGAGGACGAGATCGCGGTCGCGGTGGGGCAGCTGAGCCTGAACGAGGACGAGCAGGTGCGGTTCCACGGCAAGGCGAGCGGGCTGCACATGCTGGGGGTGAAGGAGCGGATGGACGGGCGGAACGAGGGCGGGCTCTGGCGCTTCCCGAAGGCGCGCGTGTGGCCGCCGCTGCCTCCTGCGGCGCGCACGAGCCAGCGGCGGGAGACGGAGGAGTTCGTGCCGCGGCTGCCGGATTTGGCGACGCAGGAGCTTCTCTTGGAACTGTACTTCACATACGTCCACCCGGCGCTGCCCATCGTCCACAAGCGGACGCTCATGGAAGACTTCCGAAACGGGTAAGCACGCTTCTCCTGCCCGCCAGAGCTCACGTGCTGACTGTCTGCATCGGCAGCAACATGTGCGCGGACTCGCCGTACTCTGGAGAGTCTGGCTACTCCGACGCCGCGTCCCCCATCTCGTCTTCCTCCTCCCCGCTCGGCCCGAGGCGCCGCCGCGTCCCCACCGTCCTCCTCCTCGCCATGTTCTCCGTCGCCGCCCGCTACTCGTCCCGCACCGCAGACGTCCCGCCCCCGACAGACGGCACCATGTGGCCCGCCGGCGACGAGTACATGGAGGACGCCAAGGTCATCCTCGACCGCACCTACGCCGCGAGTCGCCCGAGCACCTGCCAGGCCCTCCTCCTCCTCGGCTACCGCGAGGTCGGGATTGGCGCGATGGCGCAGGCGTGGCTCTACGTCGGCATGGCCGTGCGCATGGCGCAGGACCTCGGGCTGCACAAGAGCGCGGAGCAGTGGACCGCCGTCGGCCGCACGCTCTTCTCCAAGGCGGAGCTCCAGGAGCGCAGGCGGATCTGGTACGGCTGCGTCGTCATGGACAAGTACGTGTGCACGTACATCGGCCGCCCCGTCGCGATCTGCGAGCGCGACTTTGATACGGAGCTCCCGCTCGAGGAGAGCGCGGAGGAGAACGAGGTGTGGCGCCCGCATCCCGCCCCGCCCGTCCTGGACGACCCGGCCGCGACGAAGCGGGACGAGATCGTGCCCGCGCCCGGCCGGTACCTGTCGTGCTTCAACGAGCGCGCGAAGCTTTGTAAGTCCCGTTATGCACAAGTGAATTGGAAGACTCTCGCTGACCCTTCACGGCAGCGGTCATCCTCAGCCAAATATGTCAGAGCATCTACGCGATCAAGCCCGCGACAAACCGCCCTGCGGAGCTCACACGGCTCGACAGCATGCTGACGAAATGGTCCCTCGAGCTGCCTGAGTACCTCCGCTTCGACCCCGCAGCACCCAAGTTGCCGCCGCCACCGCCCAACATCCTCACGCTTCACATGCAGTACTGGTGCACCGTGCTTCTTCTGCACAGGCCTTTGTGAGTAATCTTGGTGCATCCTCCTACGTCATCCGTGGCCTGACAAATTGGGCCGTCTAGCATCCGTCATATTCAGGACTCTGACAAGCCGTGAGTACCGCACGACCTGCTTTACGTGGTGGAACAAGGAGCTGATCGGCGGCCGTTTAGGATGTCTCCAAGCGCGTCGTCCGCGAAGGAAGCCGAAATTCGTGCCAACTCGCGGAGGCACTATAACCTGTGCGTCCAAGCTGCCAACCATATTACGCTCATAGGTGAGCATAATTCCCGCTCTACTACGTACGTTCTGGCCACTGACACCTCCAAAGTATCAGTATATGGCGAATACTACACCCCACGCCGCGCGTCGGTCTTCATGTGCTATTACGTCTTCACCGCGGGGATCATGCACGTCGCCACACGTAAGTCATATCGTACTCGAATATGTGCGCTACGTTCAACGGACTGACACCGATCATCACTCTCAAGTGCGGACGTACCCCGACGACCCCCAAGCCGGGCTCGGCCTCGAGAAGTGCATGGACATCCTGCAGCGCACGGGCGTGACCTGGCCCAGCGCCTGGCGGGCCCTACAGCTGCTCCAGGGCGCGAAGGCCCAGCTCGACAGGCCGGCGGAAGCCCCGCCCTCGCGCGGCTCGATATCCGAGCCCCGAAACAAGCGCGCGGCGGAGGAGCCCATCGACGAGGACATGGACGTCCCGGAGCGCTCGCGAAGCGCGGTCTCGCAGGACTCGGCGTACCGTCAGCAGGCGGGATACGCGGTCGCACACGCCCACGCGCCCACTCAGGGCCAGGGCCACGGCGCCAGCCAGAATGCGAGCCAGGCGGGCCACGCCTCGGGCCATTCCCAGCAGCAACAGCAACAGCAGCAGGGGTACGGGCTCCCGATGGAGCTCTCGCAGGGCGCGGCGTCGACGACGGCGACGTACCTGCCGTCGTCGTACGACCGGTGGCCGACAGACGCGTCGACGCTGTCGAGCTTTGGCGGGAGCCTGTCGACGAGCGTGCTGCCGCAGCAGTACAGCACGGGGCTCGTCGACGAGCGCATGGGCGGCTCGAGCATGGGCCGGAGCGCGGAGCGGCAGAGCGCGCGGTACCCGCAGTACTGGAACGACTACTCGGCGCTGAGCCAGATGGAGACGACGTACGGCGTGCCGGTCATGGGCGAGATGGTCGCGCAGCAGCAGCAGCACGGGGGCGGCCAGCAGGGCGCGGACCAGCAGGGGATGTACGCCGTCCAGGACCAGTACTCCATGTTCGGTGAGTGGCGTTCTCGTGTGTGTGCTTCGGCGCGCCCATTCTTCGGCGAATGCTGACGGGCATGCAGGGAACATGCCGCCTTCGAGCCAGCAGTGACCGGATCCTTCCTTTCCCCCCACCTCTCTGTGTCTGTGTCTGTGTGACCCAAACTTCGTTTTCCAAAATTTTTCGCGGACCTCGGACGTGTTTGACGCAGGCCTCGCGTTTTGTCGCAAATCTAATTCCTTTGTATTCTTCACTTACTAGTCTCTCGTCGCTTCTCCCCGCCCTCCTCCTCCCCGTTCGAGTTTCTTGTCTGCGCGAAGCAAGCCTCTCCTCTGTAATAGCTGTCGTTGCCGCAAACATGTTGTATCCCGTAGCTTTCTTCCGAGCCCACGTCGTTACATCCTCCATCCTACCTAGACATTGTCCCCGCTCAAATGTAATCCTAATACAAAGCTTCTTGATTCGCCGTCTTCTCACTTCCATCCTTCCGCGATCATCTTGGCGCTTACCGGCCGCTTGTGAAATACTGACCGCCCGTTCGTGGGTTGCAACTAGCCTCGTTTGAAAGCTGTGTCCATATGTAACGTTATAACGCATGCAACGACCCGAAGGTGCCGCTCTCCCGTTCCTGATCGTCTTCGGTTCATTCTGACCGTCTCACGCCACGGCCAGAGCAGGACAAGCACGCGGAAACGCAGTGACACCGACGCTTGGAAGTGCTTGGAAGTGCACGCCGGGCCTCCCATGATGCATGCCCACCCATGACCCAGTGACATTGCCCGCATGCGGCATGGCGATGGGACCCACGAGCGCCGCGGAAGCAAACGCAGGAAGGGCAAACAGTTTTCGCGACGTTCTTGCTCGCTTGCACATGCACCGTGCAGTGCCCGCGCGCACACACACACGCATTGCACATGGTGGCACATCACCCGCCTCCACCACCACCACCACCACCACCGGCGTCCCTTGTGGATCAACGTCTATCAACACGTCCGCATCGTCCACGGTCCCCCTCGAGCGGCTGCCCGTGGGCCGTGGCTGACGTCTTGGAACCGTCTCCCCGCCTCTCCCGGCGCGGGCCCCCAGGGCAATCCAGAGTCCAGACGGCTTTTTCCTATGACGGACCAAGTGTACATTTATTATTTTTAGCGCGCATATGGCTTATTCACGGCGCACAGCCACATTTATCGTGATTACAGCGCATCCTTATATCCCCCAGCTGCCCGCACATACAATGCCAATCCGCACCTCCACCGCGCGCATTCTGCTCAAGTTCAACGTGGGCATTATAAGAGGTTTTGTGGCTATCTATCATCTATATACAGTACTACTGACGGAGTATTAAGAGGTATAAGAGTCCGTGCGCCTCCCGACAAATGGGGAGCAAGTCCGTAACTTACCAGTATCTGCAGGCACTCAGTGGTTTAGACGCCTGAACGGCGCCAATGCATGGACCTCTCGTGTCTCTTCCACCGTGGTAGCTACGACGTTTGGGGAATGAATCTATATATCTGGGAAGCACATAGACAACGAGCTATACTCTGATTTCTGTGTGTGAGCTATAGACAACAGAGCTACTATCGGTATGTCCGAATTGTCTCCACTTGCCTATTATGGCAGCGTTGAGTCCAGCGCTTAGACACACTGTATTGCGCTTAAGGTTAAGGTTGGTGAGCGCTGAGCTCACGAGAGATCCCTACTTTCGTAACTTCTTGGACATCCCTTTGATCCTGCTTGGCAACCGTACACACTCAAACCTCCTTGTCATAATCAACTCGTTCTCCTTGTCATCACTACATGTCAGGCAGTCTACTAGGTCAGGCCGAAGAACAAACTCCTCCGCAAATCAACCCAGGAGCGAGCGTATAGCCTCTCGAACCAGCGTATCTTCCCTAGTCAATACTTCCCCTCTGCGCAACCGACCTAAGGTAAGCTGCTTACATTCTTCATGGACATCGTTGATCTTCACAGCCTCGAGATTCTCCAGAACTTGCGCACCAGAAATATGAAGTTCGGGATGCAACAAGAGTCGGCTGACTCCGCTCTTCCACTCCCGCTCCCAACCAAACTTGCATGGTATATCGAAGGGACAAGATGGCGAGTGTTCAATGGGCGGTGGTACGTATGCCATGTACTTCCGATGGGCTTCAATTCTCGCCTTCGTGCTGACTAGAGCGTGATAGGCCGGAAGCCCCATGAGCTCGATGTCCACCGCACTGAGCGAATCGATTGGTAGGATCACGAGCTTCTTGAATCCGGCCTTGATCCAGTCGTTGATTCTGTTCTTCATACCCAGTGCATATTGCAAGGCGGCGGAGAACCCGGGTGACTGCTCGAGGGCTCGACGTGCATCCGCTTCTGCGGCTGCGATCTGGAAGAAATGTCCGAGGTTCAAGACGGAGATGAGGGCTTCCTGGTTGTCTAGCGGCAGAGAGCTGTACATCAGGGTGAGTACACCTCAATATATCCTCAGATTTGCTCTACTCACTGGCGAAGCTTGTAGTCTAGGAGATAGTCGAAATCACGAGAGCAGATGTTGGGGATAACAACCGGGTGGTCATCGTCCGTCCCTTCCAATGCACTCTCCGGCGGGAGCAAGAACAAAGTCTCGAAACATCCCGAATCCATGCTCAACGTGGATCGGTGAAGGCAGTAAAGGGTATTGCTCGCTGAAAGCTGTGCGATCGGGAAAGATGTGAGTAATCAGTACTCAAAGCTGCCTGTTAGGTTCTCGATGAAGCTTACAAGCAGGACCACGTTCCCGTCGAACAGGTAGTAGGTTGAATGGCGATGAGCAGCTCGGACACAGTCCATAGTGGTGAGAACGGCCAGTGGCTGGCGATTACGGTAGTGCGAACGGTGCGAGGGGAGGACTTAGTGTAGGGACACAGCAGTAGCTTGGTCTCTGCTAGTTATTTGGACTGCGCGTGAATGCCGACGGTTGCGGAACCCACGTGCCTTTGCTCAACGCGGGACCAGTGTTCTCAGCGATCAGCTCACTGCTTGACTAACCACATCACTATGAGCTTGTCGACATCTCATGCCCGTTCCCTTCATATTTCACCTCTTCCTTTGAAGCCTGATGGCAGCCAATGGACGCATGCCGTAATCAAGGCGTACGAAATCGTGGGGGCAGCCTACGACAAATCCAGTCAGCTACTACGGCTAGAAGACGGTGATCCTATCCGCTTGCGTCTCCACTCTGAACAACTCACTCGTCGTGCTCTTCCCATCTTAAATGCCCTTATTGACGAGCTTCATAACACGGAGTGGTCCTCTGCGACGCGGAGGGACTTTGAGCTACTAATTGAGGAGCTAGATCTGGCTGCGTTGTCTACGAGTCAAGTGTACGTACATTCACACAAGGTTTTCATGAGTCTTTGCTCATTCCGATCCTATCCAGTGCCGATGATAGGCTCACAAGAGTCGATCCGGTAACAATTATTAAGACTGGCAGGCCGGGAAGGCCCTCAATTACGATTGATGCGGCTGTACTGCAAGAGGCCATGTCCTCGCATCGCAAAATCACCCTCTCCGCCCTCGCCAAACTCCTGAACGTTCACCGGCACACGGTTCGGGGACAGCTCAAACTACACGGGATACAGGGCCCTTCATATTCTGCGCTATCTGACGATGAGCTCGACGACCTCATTCGTATGTACAAGAGTGCAAAGCCAGACTCGGGAACGAGCTACGTTCAGGGTTTTTTGAGCCAAGCTGGATATCGTGTGCAGAGGAGTCGAGTGCGGGCGTCCTTAAGACGTATAGATGCCCTCGGCCAGGTCATCCGGAACCACGCAGCGATAGACAGACGTGTTTACGTTGTTCCTTATCCCAATTACTTGTGGCACATCGATGGACATCACAAACTCATACGCTGGGGCATTGTCATACATGGCGGTGCAGATGGCTTTGACCGCATGGTAAGCAGCTGCCATGTACACGGTGTGAGATAGGCTGATTTATACAAATATCCAGATGCTCATGCTCCGGGCTAGCAGCAACAATCTCGCTTCGACCGTACTTGACGTATTTCTTGAAGCTGTCAATGTCTATGGCGCACCATCGCGCGTCCGGGGAGATCGAGGGGGTGAGAACGTAGACGTTGCAATTTGGATGATCAAGCATAGAGGTCCAAATCGAGCTTCGTTCATGTGGGGCAGGTACGTAGTGCCTGATATTAATGGTTATACGGGATAATAAGGCTGATAATAACTCGACCTGCTATATGGACAGCTCTACTCGGAACACTCGGATTGAGCGAATGTGGGTCGAAGTCGGCACACAGTTTGCTATGAGATGGCGTGCCTTTTTCACTAGGTTGGAGCGCTGCCACAGGTTGGATCCGAGCGCTCCAGGACATCTATGGCTACTCCACGTCCTGTTTCTGAGGGAGATCAATGACGACTGCCAATCGTTTCAGAGGGATTGGAATCACCACCCGCTTTCTGGCAGCGGACATAACAAGTCCCCGTTGGTCAGTACTATCGTAGCCTGTGCCGTTCTCCAATCTAGTGACACAAACTCAGGATATGCGATTTCTGGCACACCTCGAGCGTGGGGTTGTCGCTGATGACCTAAATGACGTCCATCCTGATCTCATCTCACGTTACTACGGGGTCGAAGGGCCAGAAAGGCAGCACCGGCTCGGTCAGACCGGTGCAGGACACTATTCAGACCCCGAAGATGACGATGTTGATATCATGGATACTGGCTTGGACGATATCTCTTCCTCTGTCAGTGGATCAAGCGCCAACAGCTGTGTTTCTGAGGTTGAAAGCAGCTCAGAGCCGGATTCCGACTCAGGCCCAAATACTAGTAGTCCCAGCGCCGGAACGGATGCGGATGCGGACGTGGATGCTATGGACATTGACGGACAGCTTGCATTCGATCAAGAGCGCCATATCCGGCATCCTCCAATACCTGTCCCCCTGGGCGACTCACCGTTTTCGAACGCAGATGTTGAGATGACGTTCACAAGTTGCTTCGAAGAGGTCCTCGATCTGAACGTCATCCCTGAAGGGTATGGAGTCTGCCCAGACGAGTGGAACGGCCGGGGTTATGAAGAAACAGAGTATATACGGCTAGGTCGAGGAGGTCGCCAGGTACCTACTGCATTGCCTTATGATATCTGGTGGGAGCGTGCTCTGCGGTGGGCACAAGGTCTCGAGACTATGACACAGTTGCTGATGGTCCAGAATGGCGAGATGTAACTCTGTAATTTACTAGAATATACTGGGGTCTTGGGTGTGATCGACGCACTAATGAGTCCAGAATATGGCTATCATGATAGGCTGATACGTACCATGGTCTTCCCGCGAATGTTTCAACTGCTCGACTTGGTCACTGGCTCACTGTCTGTTCCGTCTTGCCACGAACCACCCCTCCATCTCTATCCCTGTTCGTTCATTGCTTCCCACTAGATCTTCACGCTCATTCCTACAACCACATGTCCATGGATTGCACCGCTGTAAACGAGGACGGAAGTCCATGCAGCTGTAAATACTACAAGAAATCAAAGAAGGCGAAATGCAAGCACTGCGGCCACTCTTCCGAAAGACACTGTGGACGTGGCCAAGCCCAAGCCCAACCTAGTCGGACCATATCTGACATAGTCCTTGCCCATACTTCGAAATCCCAGCTGGCCACTTCTGCAGCCTCTGGTACTCCAACGCGTTCAACGCTGTCACTGCTCCTAGGCACCGGAAAGCACTCTGCCCATGCAATGCGTGACGTGAGCCATTCAGAGTCCAATCCGCTCATCCGATATGAATACCACTCACGTGTCTAATCTAGAGTGCAACATCACCGACAGATACACTATGCGTGAAGACAACAGATGCTGGTGCTCGAGAGGAGATGTTACAAGGCTTTCGTCCCCAGTCACGTCCGCTATCGGGCCACGTACGTCATGGATGAGATCGGTGATTGGTCCTTACACTCACATTGGCCTCGTACCCTCAGGACGCTTCCCGAAAGCGTAGCGGATCAACTACCACAAAGCGCACAACGTCAAGCAAACGCAAAGGAAAGGTGGATGGATATGCAAGTGAGAAGCTGACTGCAGTCGGCTCAGTCCTTCTCCACCCAGGCGGGTTAGTAAAGGTACGTAAAAAACCTACCTCTGTCGTGCTCGCGCGCTGTGACTGACTTAACACGGCAAGACTGCTGCCTCATACGACACCAATGCCGACCCAGAAGACAATGCTCAGATGGATCTGTGGGTGAGTATATGGCCATCAGCAGAAGAAGAAGAGAAGCTCGCATCGCATGGACTCTTCCTCACCGAACACCCAGAGCATCCGGGGGAACCCTTACGGTTCAACGCGAGATGGGGTCCCGAGGCTGTCAACGAATGGGTCAGAAGCCTCGCACCCGCACTCTTCAATTTCATGGATGCCTGCTTTGGGGAACAGAATGGGCCTGACCGTGATGACTTCCATTGGGTTCTGGCGCGTCGTGCACATAACAAGCTTGTGCTTGTTCGGAAACTCTCACCAATCACTGGGGTTGACCTTGAGAGGGTGAGAGGTACGGGTCGGAGTACAAGTCAATATTGTATATGTTTCGGTGAGCACTGACAATACTTACGAACATCGGAAAACTCACCATAGCTATCCGGACTTCAGTGACACGGCACCACATTCCTTTGAACGTGTACCGAAATTTCCCTGCCGCTCTCAAGAAGTTCCATAGTGGACAGCTTCTCCTCCAGGACCTTGTCCCGCCAATGGTACCTGCGGAGATCCAACGGCGCAAGAAGAACAGACTCAGCGGCTCCAAGAACAAGAGAGACTCCGAGTCAGAGGGGAGTATCGGTACCATCTCATGCTACAGCACCGGCGATGAAGACTCTTTGGAAGAGGCTGACGAGATGTTCGCCAAGACTCGAGCTCAGGCTTCTGTAGTAGCGACATACAAAGGGAAGGGCAAAGCGACAGCTGAGCCCTCCAGCACCATTGTTCTCAGCAGTGATTCGGAGGAGCACCGGGCTGATCTGACGCCAGCGTCTGGCCCGTGGACACGGGCTCGTGCTCGTAGTGCATGCAACAACACATCTACCCCATCTACCTCAGCCTCCCTTCCTAGGCCGGCTTCTACTCTGTCTCCCGCACCACGCTCGTCTGGATCTTTGAAGCGCGAACGATCCCCTGGAGATAGTAGCGATGGACAGGATGGGGACAGTGAGCGCCCTACCAAACGAGTGCGGATGACCTTGTCTGCAAATGGTTAGTCCCCTGAATATTCGAATGCAAATCCGCATTCTTGCTGATGCCTACCGTTTCAGAGGTGGATGCGGCTACCCACTCCGAGGATGGGATGTCGGATTTCGACGTTGCAGGTTATCTGTATGCAACCGCGGCATCTTCTCCCTTAGCAGCACTATCAACCATCCCGGAAGCCGGTCTGGAGAACACCTCAGCACGTACGCCAACCCCGCCAATCGTCCAGCCTCCTATTGCAGGGCCATCCGGAATCATAGCATCCCCATCTCCCTCTCCGTCAACGAAGTACTACCTCGAACGAGCCCGGAATGGCCTGAAGTCGCCCGGGAATCTTGTGAAAGACCCATGGAACTAGTTCTTGACCTTAGTACGAGCCATGTTGAGCTTCAACGTATATTCACAGGCATCTCCTGCTGTAGGCCATTCTATGCGCCTGCTGATACCCCTTGTCCGATGCCTCAAGCTTTACTATAGTGCAACTGACTCGTCTCCCTCGCTAGATCACGTTAGAAGCCTGCTAATGACGCTATCACTGATTGTCCTTAGGTCATCCTATTCCTACTATCTGACCGCAACTACATAGTCTACATACCATACGAGCTACTGCTACCGTCGACTCTCAGTTCTCTACCTTACGTCTTCGTTCACTTACCAGTGATAATGTTACAAGTTCAGTTTTAATGCTTGTGTCCGAGTGTATCCGGGTTACTGGGGTATCAAACTGCGATGAGCTGCTATATTCCGAAGTACAGTATTCTGAGACGTACATCTCGAACTCAGGTATATACGTTTGGACAGTGCGTGCGCAGGAGAATGCGCGCGACAGAGGTGCAGTTGTATGCGCGAATAGCTTGAAAACATAAAACTGCGCTGTATTCCTGATAAATGTGGCTGTGTGCTATGTTATAAGTAACTTGCGCGCTAAAATTAATAAATGTACAAACGGCCCGTCATATTTTCCAGATGGGCATCGCACCGGCACCGCAGTGTCCCCGGCTGGCCGTTGGCCGCGGACGGATCTTGCGCACACAAAATCACACAATCGCCGCTGCACAGCCTCCCCGGGTCCTTTGTACCAGGAGGAGGAGGCGTTCCCTCGCTGGGCTAGGCTAGGCGAGGGAGTCAGCCACGAGATGCCACAGATGGGGAGTCAGATTGCATGCACTGTTCGCCGCTAGTCAGCATAGGCTGACGGGGGCTGTCAATTGTGGTTTGTTGAGCGCGGACGCCGCCGCATGCGAAGATCGGCCGCCGCGCCTGACATCATGTGTGTATGTACTATGCCCGACAAGGCTGCATCAGGGATATGTGGATCGGGTACTTGGATCGCTGGCTCACTTCGGAGCCGAAGGGGAGTGGCATACTGGGGATGGTGACTTGGTTGAACTCACAGAAGGTCGGGAATAAGACAGGCGACGGAGATGGGCTGGCAGGATGGCAGATGCGGAAGGTCCTGTCCTGTGCGGGGAGCATACACCGCGCAGGATCATTCTTATAGCGAATGATGCTGTTGCGTTGTAGCGAACCTGCGGCGATGCATCAATCACAGGGGTTAGCTTGGATGAATCCGGGATTATCCACGCATCCGTTCCCACGGTATCCGTAGATGCTGCATCCATTTACAACCGTACCCACGGTTTTTGTCGTGACATGACATAAGGGAGCAATGTCAGCAGGCAAAAGTCACACTAGCATTGGCCCACCGCCGCACTACAGGTTAACGTCCCACCTGAAAGGCTCTGCCTTTTGGACTGGCGCCATCCCCCGGCGCCACGGCAGACTGCGCGCCCTCGCGCGCGACACCGCGCGACCTCCCTCGCGAAGGTGTTCAATACTCGCGCGAGGATTTCAACGCTAGCGCTCAGCCGGTACTTAGAATGGGCTTCTGAGTACGTTTGAGTGTTGATTTTGACTTGGAACAGCTGTGTGGACGCCGCTCGCTGCTTAAGTGCGCATTCAGGCTCATAGTTTGGCGACTGTCTGCATATATGCCTCGCGCACACGGAACGGCGTTGCTCAAGGGCGTTTCTTCTAACCAAGTGTAAGTTTAAAATAGGGCGTTCATGCAATCTGAACCTGTTATCCTTTCAGTTAGCAAGGCGCTCCTTTGCTAGCATATGTGCGAGTATTAAATACCTTCGCGAGGGAGGTCGCGCGGTGTCGCGCGCAAGGGCGCGCAGTCTGCCGTGGCGCAGTCCAAAAGGCAGATCAGGTGGGACATTAACCTCGAGTGATTATAACAGTTCTTTGACATTCCCAGAAGAGAACTCTCAGGATGAAGGACACAACTGGATTGCTGAACATGCTACTAGTATATACAGCCGTGCAATGAAACTCAGTAAGGAGAACGAGTAGGACACGCGGATCACAAGCGATACAAGTCGCGTTGCGCGTCGCGCGACTTGCGCGACTTGCGCAACTCGGAGAGCCCTGGTGACTCTTGCGTTACATCTAGGTGACCAGATTGTTATGAATGTACGATAGGTATTGCGTCGTCTCAACGAACTAGTGACATTTCTTAGTACTTACTCTGTACGATACGAGTATGGCGAGCTCTGGGATTCTAGCTACGACTGTATATGGCGGATTCTATGGAACAGTCTTGTGTTGTCTAGGACTTTCTATGCACAGTCACTTCTGCACAGTGCACAGTCGTTCTGCACAGTGCACAGGCGCTTCTGCGCAGCGCACAGCAGCACTGCCACAGTGTTACTAGGTTCGACTAGCGCTGACTACTACATACCAGAAAGTCCTTGTATACGCTAGAACATTCCGTCTACAGGCTGATGTACATGTATATAAGAGGCGACGCCATAGAGCGACCCTCAGCTTTCAGTCTCTTCGCGAAATACGACTTTGGTTGCTCGTTAACTCGCTTTCAACTGCAAATACTACTACGCGCTTATCTTCGACAAGCTAGGGCTAGTAGCTGAATAGATACAAGCTCTCTATTCATTGACGTCTTAAGGCTTGATAGTTTAAGAGTCACGCTCGAAAGCGTAACATTAGACTGAAAGCTTTAACCCTCCACTTGTTAAAAGTGCAGAGGCCTACGTCGGAAGACAACGACTACGAAACGCATCAGAACTCTCTCTTGCTCGTAACGTACAGAGAGACGATAGTCAATACGGAGGGAACTACACAACCCCCATTGCGACAATCACCCAGGGTACTAGGCGGAAGGAACAAAACACTGCCGAGCTTACCACCACTCGCGATCCCGGAGAATATAGTTGCTCTCCCAAGATCGCCAGGAGGATCCCCATTCCCCTTGATAAGAGGTTTTAGCTCGACAATCCCTTACGTAGAAAGTACCAGTTCGACATCGTCGGGTCGGAGCACTCGAGTATCGGAACAAGAACCCGCGTTTCAGAGAACAGACGAGTGGAGAGAATATAGGAATTCTCTGGCCATTCAGGCGGAATCAGGAGTAGCAATAGGCGTACCCATTCCAACCCGAGCGAGTCCAGGAACGGATAGTTCGGATCGATCGACTCCAGAAACTAGTGTTGAAGAAGCATCCTCAACGGCAGGGATATTCTATCGGAGAACACAGCTTCCGGTGCACGCGATCGATACACTTCGAGTTATAGCAGATAACTTGGAAGTACTAGGACAGGAAGACTTCACGAGGAGATATCACGCGACTCTCGAACGAGCCCATCGATACATAACTCAGGTCATCCAGACACTCGAATTTATTCCAAGACAAGCTGTTACGCCTCCAACGAGGGTACGGAACTTTGCGGGATATCTTCAGAACCAGATTGACTACCTGCGAGCAAAGGTCCTCAATCCGGAGAACTACGCAGATATAGACCTCGAAGAAAATCTTAGGAAATTTCGTAGTTGCCTCCGAGCTAGGGAACTACATCAGGCTTTCCTACGACAAGCACAACGTGTATGAGTTCAGCTGAACCATATAGTTGTTCAAGGTTATATCATCTCTACAACTCCGACAAAGCTCGGGACGTATACTATCGAGAAAGCGTAGACAAGTGGAATTTTTGCACCAACGAAAGGTGTCCACTTCGGTACAACACTAAGGAGGTTCCAAACGTCAAGCACGCATCGGCTTTAATCCTAACACACTCTTCACAAGAGCGGGATATTACTAACACCCACGGACGACAACCCGCGTTAGTCAAGAAGCCACTACTTGCTGGAAAAGCTACTGGTCGGATTAATAGTCCGAGAGTTGTGTCAGGATCGTTTCCGACTTCAAGAGTAGGAACCCCAAAACCTCAAGAATCCGAATCACCTAAGGAATCAGGTCCATCCTTCAAGGAGAAAGGAAAGGAGACCGAACCGCCTAAGGTAGAGGACTCGGACAAGGAGGACAAGACTTTTCGGACGACGGTCGAAGCACCTGAACCGAAAATCGAAGAAACTATTCGGATTAAGGTCGTAGTACCTGCACCGAAAACAGAAGACACTCGGGTCGAGGCAGAAACACCTGAACCGAGAGAAGAGCATATTCAGACAGAGGTCGAGGAGACTAAATCTGAATTGGAGTATACTGGTCGCAGCGCAACCCCAGAATTTGTACGAAAATCAGTACCATCGTACATGTCGGGAACAGCGACAGGGGAGTCCATTTCTGGAGCCCATAGATATGCGTTCACTCCGCAAGGGCAAGGCTCAGAAGGAGAAAGATACGGGTCTTTATCAAGTGGACCAGCCCCTCGGGCAACGGCAATTTCTGGAGGAGTTATCAATCCTTCTGGAGGTGGAGGAGGAGGCGGACCAGGTAGGCCCGGAGGTCGGCCTGACCCTGAGCCTTCAGATCCCTACTCCCCAGGAGGAGGACCACCAGGACCAGACCCAGACCCGGAACCGCAAGAAGCTCCAGGAAATGCGCCGCAAGGACACGGAAAGGGCAAGATCAAGGACCCTGAGGTCTTCAACGGAGACCGAGACAAAACCAGGTCCTTCCTTAATCAATTGTTCCTGTTGTTCACGGCGCGACCCCACGACTTCGTTAATGATTACACGAAGGTGGCGACGGCCCTATCCTTCATGGAAGGGGACAATATAAACTACTGGAAGGACATCACAATTCAGCGAGCTGAAGAGGAAATTAGACCGGGAGTCTATCGAGGATTTGACTCTTGGCCGGTCTTCAAAAGGAATTTCCTGCTCACATTTGCCCCAGTAGACGAGGTGGACGACTCTATGGTTAATCTCACGACAATACAGCTCAAGGACTACTCTTCAGTTGATGAGTTCAATGCGAGGTTCATGGATCTAGCTCTCAAGGGAAAAATTCTGGACCCAGCAGCGCAACTGGCCCTGTACAGGAATGCGCTTCCAGAATATTTACTTAAGAAGATATCCATGTCGTACCCTCCGCCGACGACCATTGAAGAGTGGATGACTAGGACTAAGGAGATCGACCATAGCTATCACCTTACGGAGAAGATTTTGGCTAATCGCAGAGGACGCAAGGCCAAAACCTCGAAGACTAGGAAGAATGTCAAGACGGTTAATATCGAGGACGACTCGCTCGATATTAACAAGCTCTCTGTCAAGGAGAGACAGGAGCTGCAAGACAAGGGACTATGTTTCCGGTGCAGGAAGCCGGGACATATTTCCAGAGACTGTCCTTCTAAACCTAAGAAGCCCGGCAAACCCATCAGTCGGAAGGTACGACAGGTTACCGACGAGGACTTAGAGGACGAGTCTGAGGAGATCTCAGACGAAGAAGACGAAGAGGACGAAGAGGACAATATTTCTATTAACGCACTCAGGGCTACAGATTTTGAGACGGGTTTTTAGGCAGGCAAGCAGACACGACGCCTGACTTGCCCAAGGAACTGCATGTAACTATTGTAACCAATACAGAGCGGAGACGCAGTGCTCTGCTGATACCCGGTTACATGCAGGTTCAGGACAAAGCCGTCGAAATCAAGGGGCTCATCGACACTGGTGCGGATGCCGTGATCGTCAATAAAAAGATTGTGGACAAGTACAATCTTCCGACAGTCAGACTACCGAAGACTCTGACTTTCCGGAACGCGGACGATAGCGTTAATAGCATGGGAACCATTACCCATCGGGTGGAGGGGACATTTAATCTACACGGGAAGAAGCTCCCAACAAATTGGTATGTGGCCGACATTGGGCGGGACGATGTCTTATTCGGCATGCCATGGATCCGCAAGTACAATCCTAATATCGACTGGGAAAGTGGACGCATTACTTTCAAGTCGGATATTATCAAGAAGCAGCAGCAGATCCATAAATACCAATGCGAGCACGACCCACCCGAAGGGATGCTGTGGAATTTCCCAGTAAAACCTCTAAATCAAGATCTGGTCGTATCGTTCGTACGTGCTATACCGGACGAGGACGACGCAGACCCAGACTCCGAAAGGCTTACATTTAATCCTTCGAGGGCCATCGAGCTATGGTACCGCAAGAAGAAAATCCGAAAGATTAATAAGTCTACGGAGATCGCTATAGCAGCGAAGAAAGACCAGAAGGAGAAGACCTTGGACGAAATCCTACCTGATTTTGTAAAGGACTATCGACAGGTCTTTGAGAAAAAGGCAGCAAGTAGATTTCCGCCCTCGAGACCATGGGACCATGCTATCGAATTCAAGAAGGACTTCGACCATCATACCAAGGGGTCTTGGAGGAAAATCTACCCTCTGACCTATACGGAACGTATAGAACTCGACAAATTCATTGCGGAGAACCTCGAGAAGGGCTACATTCGAAAATCCAAGTCTCCACTAGCCTCGCCATTTTTCTTTGTCACCAAGAAGGATGGGAGTCTTCGACCTGTTCAAGACTACAGGGCTCTTAACGAGGGGACTATCAAAAACGCATATCCCTTGCCGCTCATCAGCGACATCATTGACCGGCTGAAAGGGGCCACAATATTCACCAAGCTCGACGTGCGAGCAGGGTACAATAATGTTCGCATCAAAGAGGGTGATGAGTGGAAAGCTGCGTTTATAACACCCAGCGGATTGTTCGAACCGACAGTCATGTTTTTTGGTTTGTGCAACGCACCGGCCACATTCCAGAACATGATGAACGATCTCTTCCGGGACATGCTTCAGGAAGGATGGATGGTCATTTACATGGACGACATCCTGATATTCTCAGACAATGTCGAGGATCACCATGAGCGGACGCGAAGAGCTTTACAGCGACTTCAAGACAGTGATCTATTCCTTAAGGCGGAAAAATGCGAATTCGACAGACAAGAAGTCGAATTCCTAGGATCAATAATCCGGCCAGGAGTAGTCGCTATGGATCCAGTAAAGCTCAAGGCAATTATCGAGTGGGAACCACCGAAAACAGTCAAGCAGGTTCAGGCATTCCTGGGGTTCGGTAATTTCTACCGACGGTTCATTCGGGATTATTCAAAGATAGTCCGACCCCTCACGGAATTAACCAAGAAGGACCAGCCTTTTCTGTGGACCCCTGATTGTCAGAAAGCATTTGACACACTCAAGAAGCGGTTTACTGAAGAACCGATCCTGCAAATCCCGGATCCGGAGAAACCGTTTCAAATTGAGTGCGATGCTTCCAAGGTCGCAACAGGTGCTGTACTACGACAGCAAGGAGAGGACAGACTATGGCATCCTTGTGCCTATTTGTCCAAGTCCTTTACTCCTGCAGAACGGAACTATCAGATTTATGATAGGGAATTGCTGGCCATTGTTCGAGCCCTCGAAGCATGGCGGCATTTTTTGCAGGGTTCCCCACACCCTACAGAAATTCTATCAGATCACAAAAATCTGACCTACTTCCGTACGGCGCAGAAGTTAAATCGCAGACAAGCACGATGGCATTTATTCCTCTCGGAGTTCAACATCGTAATCAAGCACCAACCCGGAAAATCTCTCACTCAAGCAGACGCCCTTTCTCGGAGATCAGGGCATGACGGGGGGGAAAATGACAACAAGGACGTCGTATTACTAGGACCAGAACTTTTTGCCAAAGCTGTCAACGTTGAGCTACAAGAGCGCATCCGCGATAGCAAGCTACGGGACAGCTCGGTAGTAGAGTACATTACCCTAAAAGGAAAGGCTACCAAACGCCCAGAGTTCGGCAAACCAGAAGATTGGTCCGACGACGACGGAATACTCCTGTACAAGAACAGGGTATATGTGCCACCAGATAATCAATTGTATCGTGATATAGTCAAGATGCATCACGACGCACCGATTATGGGACACCCAGGAGTCCAGAAAACCTACGATCTGGTTAAACGGGAATATATGTGGCCAGGCATGCGGAAATTCATTGCGCAATATGTCAAAGGTTGCGCCGCTTGCCAAACAAGCAAGGTCAATACGCATCCCATTAAACCAGGCTTAATTCCCATTCAACACAGTGGGGACACTAGGCCTTTCCGGACAATTACCATGGATTATATCACGGATCTACCAGAGTCGGATGGATTCAATGCCATCCAAGTGGTAGTCGATCATGATGTATCAAAGGCAGCGGTATTTTCCCCTTGCACCAAGAATATTACGGCGGAAGGAGCCATGGATATTCTGCAAAGGGACGTATATCGCAGATTCGGACTACCTGCGAAGGTCATCTCGGATCGAGGACCGCAATTCATATCCAAGGCATTCAAAGAACTACACAACAGCCTTGGAATTGAAACGGCACTCAGCACGGCCTACCATCCGCAGACAGATGGGGAAACGGAACGAGTCAATCAAGAACTCGACTTAGCACTTCGGCTCTACTGTGCTAACAATCCGGAGAACTGGGCCAAATTGCTGCCTCAATTCGAATTCGCGCACAATCAGCGGACACACTCTGTCACGGGAAAATCCCCGTTTGAGCTCCTCTACGGGTTTCAGCCAGAGGCCGCTGGGACAGTCCGAACCACCCCAAAACATCCAAGTACGGAGCAGAGGCTTCAAAGTCTTCAGGAAGCCAGGGAGAATACAATAGCTGCGCACGCGCAGGCCGCCGCAGCCATGTCAAGAAGGCTCCCCGCTGCTCAAGTTCCGCTGAAGCTTGGAGACAAGGTTCTTCTCGATACAAAGAACCTCAGGCTTCCATATGTCTCTAGGAAGTTGATTCCAAAACGAGTGGGACCGTTCGCGATCGTCAAGGTCTTGGGACCGGTTACATTCAAATTAAAACTCCCGGAGAAATGGAAGATACACCCCGTTTTCCACGCAGCGCTACTTACTCCGTACCACACAACTAAGGAGCACGGACCAGACTACGTTCGACCTCCACCGATTCCCACTCCAGAATCAACGGAAGGAGAAGAATGGGAGGTAGAAGCAATCCTAAGCCACCGTACCCGAGGTACCCGAAAACAGTACCTAGTGGCTTGGAAGGGCTGGCCTGCGTCGGAGAATTCTTGGGAACCAGAAAAACATCTCAAGAATGCGCAGTCGATCTTGCGCAACTATAAGAAGAGGCACAAGTTGTCGTGAAAGACTCAACCCACTGCCCACTCGAACATTTCCTCGAATATTCTCAGATTTTCCAAACAATTTTTCATACTCTCACAATGGTTCACACTCAAACTCGTCTTACTGGTCGTCGTTTCTCTGAGGCTACTCGGCGCAACATTCCCCGTCCTCCCAACTTCATTCGGGAACGACGGACGGTGTTCTACAACCATCTCCCCCGACACACTGTCTCATGCAACGACGAAGGCACTCTCGCTGATCGTATTGGTTGGGTCATTGTGCACCCCGACCTCTACAGCCATGTCGAGGCCCGGATTGCCCATCTCCCTGAGGTCAAAGACCTCATCGACGTCTATCGCGCCCTCGCTAGGGCCGCTCCCTCGTACTCGGCTCTCGTCCGATACAACAAGAAGACGTCGGCGCCCAGATCAGAGAAGAAGAAAGTGGATCAAGTTGCGAGCGAGGCTTACCACGCTGTAATCCAAGGAGCAGAGAAGGTGCTATCTATGCTCGCTAACCCCCAGGTCGCGGGGGCCCTCTCGGACTTAATGCCCCTGCGCAACCAACACGGCACACATAGCTGGGGGCATGTCTTTTGGCCGCAGCGTCTTGACGACTACCCTCAGCCTATTGAGGTTGACTCCTCAGATGAGGAAGAGGATGAAGACGAGGTACGCTCCGATAGCGGATGGTCTATTCCCTCGACTGACCCCTGGAAGATTTCCACTCCTGACCCCGAGGAGGAAGCTATCAAATGGGGTCTGACAGTTGAAGGGTCGACTCCAACCCTATCTTCCTCGAGCTCCGACTCTTCTTATGAGGAAGTCGAGTCTTTCGACCCCTTACCTGGGCTTGAACACCTCGAGCTTAGCACGATCGACGAACTCTCTGAAGATGAGTTCCACGAGGCCCTGAAAGTCGCAGTAAGGGCCCCTTCCCCGCCTCCTCCTCCCCCGACTGCAATCACCAAGCACGTCGAGGAACCCCATGGACGGTGCGGTTTCTTTCGAGGAACCGGAGAAGATCGTTTCGGTTACATCAACTCTCGAGGCGACATCTTCATGGTCCCTAACAGTTCTTTCGGTATCTCTGACGTTCGGATCATGGTCGCATACCATCTCCGATGGCCTGAAGCTTCGGTCAGGACCACCCAAGCCGCCTCCCTACTCATCGACGACGTCATCGCCAGACGTGGAAATTACCCCGCCTTCAAGATCGACGCTGAACGCATCGCGACTACTTATCGCGAGGCTTTAGGCATGTCAGCGGCGGAGACTGCTCAATGGGACTGCATTCGAGCAGTAGGTAGCGACGCAGATCTCGTCGAGATCTCCTTGGACGTCTTCCGTCCGGAGGTCGTCGAGAGAACTAACGCTATCGTTCACCTCTAAAGGTCGAGGACGACCTTCAGCGGAGGGGGAGCTGATGTTATGAATGTACGATAGGTATTGCGTCGTCTCAACGAACTAGTGACATTTCTTAGTACTTACTCTGTACGATACGAGTATGGCGAGCTCTGGGATTCTAGCTACGACTGTATATGGCGGATTCTATGGAACAGTCTTGTGTTGTCTAGGACTTTCTATGCACAGTCACTTCTGCACAGTGCACAGTCGTTCTGCACAGTGCACAGGCGCTTCTGCGCAGCGCACAGCAGCACTGCCACAGTGTTACTAGGTTCGACTAGCGCTGACTACTACATACCAGAAAGTCCTTGTATACGCTAGAACATTCCGTCTACAGGCTGATGTACATGTATATAAGAGGCGACGCCATAGAGCGACCCTCAGCTTTCAGTCTCTTCGCGAAATACGACTTTGGTTGCTCGTTAACTCGCTTTCAACTGCAAATACTACTACGCGCTTATCTTCGACAAGCTAGGGCTAGTAGCTGAATAGATACAAGCTCTCTATTCATTGACGTCTTAAGGCTTGATAGTTTAAGAGTCACGCTCGAAAGCGTAACACAGATGTGACCTGTGCGGTGTGGGAATTATCCGAGCTAAAACGGATGCATCTGTTGTGGAATGGATGCATCTCCACCGGATGTTTTCCGCAGATATCCGTGGATAGGGCTATCTAAGCTAACCCCTGATCAATCATCAGTATAGAGGCCGAATGAGTAAGTACCACGTACGTTTGGAAAACGAGGCTGTGGCGAATTGAGGCTACATTGTCACACACCACATAGACTGTGTTCTTGTTGTTCGGCTTGGTTCTAGGGAGCTGATTGTGCTCTTGGGCTAGAGGCCGTGTATCCGCCTACTTTCCCCGATATGAGCTCCGTAAGAGCGATTCAGACTTCGACGCTTTCTTGGATACCGTATGACGAACTTCTGAACCTGGAAGGCTGGGGAGCGACCTGTAAGCGACACAAGAGAGTCTTCAGTCTGTGAGCGAACGACTCTATTGCATAGTACAAGTACCTGTAAGCGACACAAGAGAGCTACAAGTACTTGGTAAGTAACTGCATAAGTAACCATAGGTAATGAAGGAACTTACTCTTCAGTCTGTGAGCGAACGACTGAAGAGTAGGGGCGAAGAATGTCCTCCTTATATACTGAGAGAGGAGTGCCATGAGTAAGCGAAGAAAGGAGGCATGTGATCCCTATGTACGATGAGTAAGTGCCGAGCATATCCTGAGTAAGACGATGGTGTGAGTATCGCGACATATGGTATTATAGGTAGAGAACCCTCTGGAAGGATCCGTAGCAGTGTAGAACGCAACGGAAAGATGGAGGGAATGTCCAAATGTCCAACTACAGTACGTATGCTAAGAAATCCGTAAAAGGAAGGAACAAAGTCCATGCTGTGAGCATTGTAGGCGCCACAGCCACAAGGTCCACATTCCCGGTCCGGCACAGCCGATAACCTGGAAGTTCAACACCGTAGTATGATCGGATAGGTTACCACAGAGGCTCTTCCGAGTCGAGCACATCTGATGCCTGGAGAGGGGATGAGGAGGTATAGCCTAAACCCCGTAGGGCAGCGTCTCGAGGCCGGTAGATCAGCGCCATAATGAAGCTAAGGCTGAGGGAGGAACAGAATCCTGACGTGTACCGTGCCCGTGAGATTAAGCGGAATCTGAACAGTGCGTGCATCGTGCATCGGTTTGCATCGGTCTGCAGAGAGTTGGGGGAAGAGAGTGTCCTCGGAGAGTGCGCCAGTGAGTTCAAGTTAGCAGCAACTAATCATGCTGGGGCCCATCATAAGCTCGAGCGCTTGAGCGCTGGCTAGGGCTCTTCCTTACACCCAGCTGTAATACTTTCGGTCAATAATCATGCTAGACTAACATCATCAGATTCATAGCATAGAGCGAATATCACTAGCGAGAAATTATTACAAGAGGAAGAAACCACATGGGGAAGGGGTATCATGGAACACGACACTACGGACGAGAATACGAAGGCTACGGTCATGGTATCGCGAAATGACCGCCAAGCCTATTCACGAGTCTGGATAGCAGCAGTACATCGAGAATCGATTCGAAGAGTTCATCAGCCAGATGTCCTTCCGGGATAACAGTTCTGGCGCGCGACGGGGACGCTCCCGCTACGTATGCAGCATATTCTCGTCGCGAGGCACTCCCCGATACACGGTGGGGTTAGCATAGAGCTCTTCCCTTGGTACGTCACGAAACGCTACGATGCAATATGTCAGTACAAGCACGGTACCTATCACGACGTGCGGAATGAGGGAGAGTGGAACGTACTGTTGTCAAGGATGGGTCCTTCTCCATGGCTGCGAGTCGAAGATTATGAGAATCAGACACGCAATTATATGGGCTATCAAGCGATTGGTATGCATACCTTCGGTTACCCGATGCCACCACGTCGCGTTGAGCGGTTCATCGGGACCCCACTCGGGCACGGCCTCTCCATACGCGTCGCGCGTGCTATATTCGAACTCGAACGCGGGGCCAAACTCCGTCTGGGCATCGAGCGCGGGGTACTTACTCACGTCGCTGATCCACCTGCATTTATTCGTAAATTAGTCGCTGAAATGGCGCGTGCTTCTAGACTGTGACTTGAGGGAGACGTACGTGTATGCGTCGAGTACTTCGAAACTCTGATTGAGGAATGGAGGAAGGTGTGAGCAACAGCAGTTCAAGAGTATGAGGGAATCGTCGATACGTACCCCGGAGTCCACTTCGTACATGCGGAAACCAGAGTTGAGGTTGGTCATGGGCGTGATTGATGGTCCAATCTATGCGTGTCCATAAGCGATGAGCCTACCTTGCACTTTCCATCTGCGAAGTTGCTGGCACGACGTACCCATGCTACAGCGTTAGCGGCTCTTGCACTGATCTCTGTCGCGTTATACGCATAGTAGAGCTGGTATAACAAACAATTAGTTCATAGAGGAGCAGCTGCCGCACTGGTGGGTACTCGCCATGAGCTGATCCTGATGTGTATGCCCAAAGAACATCGCTACAGAGAAAGATAGGTCGTGAGCGGCACGACGAAACAGGCGACATCATGCTCGAGCTATACCTTTGATGACATGCGGCGAAAAGCGATCCACGCTAAGAGACTTGTGTCAGTACCGCTGTATGGGATACTTGAATGCTTCAGTGGAGACGCACATCTGGTAGACTGAGGACCACGGAACACTCTGTCAGGAGGCGGAGAAGGCGATGTTTGCAATGCAGCACTCACATAGATTCGAGGGGTTTGGCAGTGCATGCGTACCATCCCACCCAGCGGGAACGTGACCTACGATCCACGCTGCATCTCCAGCGTCTTCCGCGTCTTGGAGTTCGTCAGTGAGGAATCTCAGCATGCCCGACAGGTCGGGGTTCGACACGTTGATGTAGTTGAAGTAGTTCGCGCTACGACCGCATCAGTATCCCCCGGAACCCCAGCATCACCTGACTCAACGACGTACATATACCCTTTCACGCACAGCCGCGTTAACCTCAGTGTGAAGACAGGGGGAAGAAAACACGAAGACGTACAGAAGTCAGTGTTCAGAGTGATGATGCGCAAGCCATCTTCCCGCCTGACCATGTACGCCGCGTTGTGCTTTCTAGCAAGGTCAGCAGCGGAGTGAGGCAACCATCCCTGGTATTCCCAAAGAGCCGCCAGGTGCTCGTAGTGCCTGTTGTTCACCTTCGTTAGGACGGAAGTACAGGTTTACGGCGAATGGGGGCATACACGGACCAATCGAACTGTGCGCTCAGATTTCCGCCTAGCGAGTTGGGAGGGTGCTGTGACCTGCTCATATATACCAGTGAGTTCTGCATCTGGACGGGGGAAGGGAAGGGAACACGAACTTGTGGTACGAGTCGTGGTTACCGAGTGCCGCATATACCGGGCCCGTACCGAGCATTCTCTTGAGTAGGTCGAATACGAGAGTCTGTTCATCCATCCATCGATCAGCTGTGTGGTGACTTGCTTTTGCACCATCACGAACTAACCTCGCTATACATGACGAAATCTCTGGAAGTGCATTCCATTGGTCAATCTAAGCGTTCCGATGAATTGCATATACTCTTCGCACCTTGACATCTGATGCTCTCCGTCATGTCCGACGAGATCGCCGGTATACAGTGTGAAGTCAAACCCTGCCTTCTCGGTCCCTGTGAGTACCGGTATCGCCGAGAGAGCCGAAACGACGAGTGACAGTGGTGGATCGCTACCGGGGATCAGGATGAGCGACTGACAATACGTATTACGGGCTTGGCACAAGTGAAACATACCAAGTGAACGTGCCGAAGCGTGGCGCCGGGAAGATCGTCTCGTTTGGGCTCTTCGCGTTCACATTGCCTGCGCGGCAGCATGGTCTTGCCGTACACGCGGCTTCCGCGCCGTTAGCATACCCTAGGTAAACATGGACAAAGCGTTTTGTGAGTATCACACATGGCTTGGTCCAACAATACCCACTAGGATCAATGTGCAAATCAGAGAGATGCAGGACCTTCAGTTGCTTGCCTGAGGCCTTCCGTGGGGGTGGCAGTGGGTCGGGTTTCGGTTTCGCGAACCAATTCGACAAATCGAGAGGACTCTCTGTGGCCGCTGGACATAGCCCCGAAAAGAAACGCGCGCATATCATCTATAGGGAGCCAAACGCCGACGTCATCGAACCACTATCCATCAGCGCCCACAATGGGACCAACACATTTGGGCCTTGCTCACCTGTCCGTCCAGCCCACCAACATCCGCGTGCGCGATGGCCTGAGTGATGATATGCCCGACGCCGGAGATACTATACTCGGTGTTGCAGTCCTTCTTGTAGCCGAAGTGTTCGCAGAGGCGGACGGCGAGCGCGGGTCCTTGCTCGGGGGCGGCCATTGCGAGAAACTTGCCGGCTTGTAGTGCGGCTTGGCAGCGGGCACAATTGTTCGCGCCGAATGTTGGATTGCCTGCGACGGAGAGCACTTGTGAGAAGGCCGCATCTAGTAGTTCTTCGGATGATGCTTTGGACAGGAGAACTTGGGGATCCTGGGTGTTACTCTAACGGTGGCGTCAATCACTGTTCGCTCTCTGTCAGATCATGCAGTCAGTGAAAAGCCTACCGATGGTACAGTATCAGGGTTAGACAGGTTATATGGATACACTTTCCGCTGGAGAGTTATCTTAATGTCGAAGACGGCAGTGAACCCGGGAGGTACGAGACTCACGGATATCGGGTCGGTGATGACGGGCTGTGGCTGAGCTGAAGTAGCAGTAGGGTCGTTATAGTACTGGGTATAGACAGACGTTGGAAACACTCCAGAGACAGTGAACACAGGAGGCCCTAACGCGCCACAAGTAGACGCCACATGTGCTTGTGGCAACAGTTCCGAGGTCACCAGAAATGCAACTTGAGCCAAGCCAGCAGCACCCAGTACAGACCTGTATAGTCGCATTGCAGACAACTGTAGCAAGGATAGAGCAGTCCAAACCCTAGCAAGGGTAAAGAAGGTCAACATAGTGCCCTGCGTAAGCGAGTAGGAAGTAAGGGCGCTCTGCTACCACTCACAGCTCACAGCTTGACGATTCCAAACTGGTCGTGTTCATCACGCAGCACGCTTGGGCTTGGTGGGTGGGACGTGTTCGATTAGAGGCGTGTGGGGCGGAATAGGTCGGTCTAATATATGTCTCGGAAAGAGCGATGCGGAATTGTCCAAGCTTGAACTTAGGCCCAAGCGTCGGACGCTGGAAGCCGTATTCCAGCAGGACTCAACTTGGCGCTCGGCTGTGCACATATTGAAACCCCCCGGCGCTTGTCACCTCTGTGCTTGCGGCGAGTTGCACTAGTCATTGTTGAATAACATCAAATTGTAACGCATGGTCAAACAGAGGGCTACTTCTCGTCGGAGAGGGCCTATCGCTATTGTGGCGGGCGGGACACAATCAGAGTCATATGCATGTGTTGAGCCTCGATAGATCTAGACAAGTATACATCTTCTCTACATCTCTGGGCTTTGGCCAGCTTACAACCACCACCACCACCACCACCACTGCCATTCAACCGAGGCGAGAAAGCCCTCGTCGGCGGTCGCCCAGCGGCACAGGAGGCAGCGACCATATCTCTTCTGGTATCTCCACCGGGCTGTGTCCCCGGACTAGCATGATATAACAGCTTTCCTAGTAGAATATCTGGTACACCGGAAGCGGCGGGCGGCGGTAGCCCAGCGTGCGCATGTTTTATAGCACAGCCAAATAATACGGGCCCGTCCTCTTCTGCTATCACAGGTCGACTGAGTCAGTAATACACCTCGATTACTGCCCCCTGCATTCACCGCTCGGCGGATGTGGTCTCATACCACATGATGATATGTCCATCTCTCGCCTTCAGGGTTGCACTTCCGCTCTGGGAGTCTGGGATAAATGGTGGCTGACACCGCCCAAGGCCACACTGGGCGTCGTACGGTGAGTCAGTGCCCCCGTATATCGACGACGCAGATGTACACCGTCCTTGTCGGACCGTGGCGCGGATGTCCGGATCAACGCTGCCAACTGGGTCCAAGGGGTATCTGCCAAAGGACGACCTGGGGGTGATAGCTGACTTCTACTGTAGGTCGGTGAATGGCTTACTTTCAACTTGAGATCGTACTTACAGTGTACTTACCCGGTAAGGCAATCGAGGTAAGTGTGGCGACTGCATGGCGTCTAGCCTTTTACCACATCCCGGTTACCCTAACACGCCAGTGTCATGACCTATCTTCGGGGAATGCAGGGTGAGTACCACATCATACCTCCGACAGTCGAGGACCCGGTTTCTGGGCAGTGTGCAACGTTCAATCTGGCGCTGAGTTCTACTTCGCCGCATCCACAACAGCCGTGCAGTACCCTCGAGTTCTAAGTGGCGTCCTCAGGCTATGAGTGCCATCGCTATCCAACCGACAGATGCAGGGAGTGTGTATTCGGACTCGGATCTCAATGTGCCAGCAGACTCGTGAGTCCCTCTATCATATGGCATCCTAACGAATGCACGACTGAGTATTGGGCCGGTGCATCTAGCATCCTACTGCTGAATGACGACATACTCGACCTCATCATCCGGGAACTTGTATCAGAGAGCAAGGCAACTGCGTTTGCGCTTTCTCAGACGTGTCGTCGTATCCGATCGCGCTGCTTGCCTATGTTCTTCAAGGAATGCTCGCTCTCGGTTCTCGCATGGGCAAGAAGCGAGAGGTTCTTGCCTCGCACGCTATGGCCATATGTTTGGTACATCCGCCTTCGTCCATCCAACGCAGTACAGGCTGTTGCTGAGTACTGTTGGTTTATAGTATCCTTCGCATATCCGAATGGACGTTCGAGATGCCTACTCCAGCTGCGGATAGTCGAAGCGAAGCTATACCCAGCGAAACGCGTCACTCGGCACAGTGCTCTTACGATGTCTACCCCACACCGTATCTGGAGGTCGTACTGGCGCAGATGCCCCGTTTGCGCACGCTCATCTTCACCGCATACCAAAGGAGCAAACCACAGCGTATGATCCCATGGTCTTCGATCCAGCGCACCCTGTCCCTGCGCCACCCGAGCCTCGAGGGGCTTGTGTTCGATCTGCACTGGCTCGCGCTGGAACTGCTCCGAAGTGAGGATTTCGTTCTGGATGAGGCCTCACTCGCTCTACGAGCGTTCCACTACACACCGCACAAGGGTTGGGCACTTGTCCAACAGCGAGAACCAACTCCTCGGCCGTCAGAAGCACGCGCGGTGGAGCTCCTTGTCGAAAGGAATCGCCCGACCCTCGAGCGGTTGGTGCTACCCATGTATACCACCCCTTTGGATCAGATGTGCAGCGGTCCGATCTGGCCTAATCTCCGCGAGCTACGCCTGCGAGGAGAGTATCGAGCGGTGCTAGACAGTGCTGGGTTCCCGATCCCGTACATCTTGGCGTTTGCGAACATGCCGCGGTTGCGCGTTCTGGAGCTGAAGCTTGCGCAGCCGGAAGGGCTCGAGCCCAAGCCGATATGGCCTGCTGGTTATCCCGCTGCAACGTCATGGCCGTGGCCCGATTTGACCGAGCTCAGCGTGACTTGTCCGCGGGTCGACGACCAAATCTATGCGCACTTGCCCAGCACCATGAGGAGTCTCACACTGCAGTATACGCCACACTACACGGATTACGTGTGGATGCTCGCTGCCAGGGGTTCCTTGGACGGCCGATGGCAGTGGCCGTTGCTCACCGCCTCGGAGATGTTGGGCATCCTCCGTCAGTGCCGGTTTTCTGCGCTTCGATATCTCGCGCTGGAGTATCTGGACGACGATGACGAGGAAGAGCTCTTGAGCTACGTTGCGCAGGCGTTTCCGCAATTGACGTCCCTCGAAGTGCTCCGGTGTCATAGGACGGTCAACGTTGACGATAGCGAGGAGTGGCAAGATCCCTGTGCATTCGTGGTGAGCTTGTTCTGGTCGGTTCTGGACGCTAACCAATATCTGTGTGTGCGCGCATCGCTAGGAACGCATCTGTCGGCCTATCGTGTCCCTGCACCTCAGGACCTTGGCGCTGCACCTCGACTTGGCGGAAACACCAATCCCACTCTCCCCAGCCGAATTCGATGCCCCTTATAACGACGACCAGCTGGGCTCTTTCTACAACGTCCTGCATCAAGTCGCGGACCGCGTGGCGCTCATCTTCAGACCTGAATTAGAGGAGATAAAGCTCTGGAGGCCGGATGATTACTACATATATGAGTGGAGATGTTATGAGGTGGTTCGAAGTAGGGACTTTGGGACGTACACGCGATAAGTAATGGAACTTGACTCGCTCTACCAGGCTGAGCAGAGGCTTGGTGGTTTGTTCATGGAGAGCATCTGCACCATGCATATGCCTGCATAGCGGAGTACACACGAGGAAACGTCTCACGTCGTAATAGACAACCTCAGCGTTGTGGCGGAGTGAGCCAAGCGCCTACTTGCAACGCTGCCGGGTATCGGACCGTGAGCAACTCCTTAGCGCCCGTCCGATCGCGATCTGTGCTCTGCTCTTTCGAGCCGAGTGTGCTCTCACTGTTCACGACGACGACGACCATGGCTTCTCCATCCCAGCTCCTCCAGTTCATCGACCAGAACGCAGACAAGTTCATCGGCCGCCTCGGCGAGGCTGTCGCTATCCCCAGGTCAGTACCGGGATCGACGGCGGTCAGGGGATTGATTGGCTCTCCGACACCATGTCTAACATCTTGCTCTCTGCTCACAGTGTTAGCGGCGATGCGACCCGCCGCCCGGACGTCTTCAAGATGTCTGCGTGGCTCGACGGCCAGCTGAAGAGCCTCGGCGTCACCACTAAGCTCATGGATCTCGGCAAGCATGTCATGGACGGCCAGGAGCTTCCTCTGCCGCCCGCGATTCTCGGACGGATCGGTGATGATCCCAAGAAGAAGACTGTGCTCGTCTATGGTCACTACGACGTTCAGCCTGTAAGTACCACGGCTCTGTAACTCTGGAATTGTGCTCACTAGCGCCTGTCGTATTTCAGGCCAACAAAAGCGACGGCTGGGATACGGAGCCTTTCAAACTGGTTATCGACGAGCAAACCGGCCGTCTCATTGGCCGTGGATCCACCGACGATAAGGGCCCCATTCTCGGATGGTTGAACGTGCTCGAAGCGCACAAGGCGCTCGGTCTCGAGCTCCCCGTCAACATGCGCTTCTGCTTCGAGGGCATGGAGGAGAACGGCAGCGAGGGTCTTGACGACCTGATCAAGTCCGAGGTCGCGAAGGGCAAGGACGGCTGGTTCGACGGCGTTGACTGCGTTTGCATCGTACGTCGATTACCCCCCCGCATATCCCGCATATACGCAGCGCTCACTCTGACCTGACCCTTATCATTTACTGCGACTCTCCAGTCGGACAACTACTGGCTCAACAGCCGCACGCCGTGCATCACATACGGCCTGCGTGGGCTCGTCTACTTCAAGCTGACGGTCTCCGGCCCGGCGCGCGACCTGCACTCTGGCGTGTTCGGCCGGATGGTGCACGAGCCGATGACGGACCTCATCCAGCTGATGAGCAAGCTCGTCGCGTCCGACGGCACGATCCTCATCCCCGGGGTCGACGACATGGTCTCCATCGCTGACGCAGAAGAGAAGTCAGTCCATTATATATTGAAATCCGTGGGAGCGTTTCGCAGGAGCTGACGCGCGCCCTTGCCGTTGATGTGTACAGGCAGATCTACGAGAAGCTGGACTATTCGGTCAAGGACGTCGAGGACGCGGTCGGCGCGCCGATCACGCTCTCGGAGGACAAGGTGGAGGTAATTATGGGCCGCATGCGCATGCCTTCGCTCTCGCTGCACGGTATTGAGGGCGCGTTCTACGGCGCGGGCGCGAAGACGGTCATCCCCGCCTCCGTCTCGGGCAAGTTCTCCATCCGGTACGTCTCCTCTCCTCTTCGTGCCAAACGCGCGCATAGACTGACTGGCTGACGGGCGGGATGCGCGCACAGGATCGTGCCCCCGCAGACTCCTGAGAAGATCGAGCCGCTGGTGGTGCAGTACGTGCAGCAGGAGTTCGCGAAGCTGAACTCGAAGAACAAGCTCAAGATCGAGAACCTGCACGATGGACGGCCGTGGCTCGCGGACTACAAGCACTGGAACTACGAGGCTGCGCGCCGTGCAACTGAGGTGCGTTCTCGTTCCCCTTTCTGCGGGACATTTCTGCGCGATGCAAATGCACGGATTCGCTGACGGATCATCGTTGGATGCAGGCGATTTACAAGCGCTCGCCCGACCTCACGCGCGAAGGTGGCTCTATCCCTGTCACGCTCACGTTCGCAGAGAGCTTGGGTGTGAACGTCCTTCTGTTGCCCATGGGTCGTGGCGACGATGGCGCGCAGTACGTTTCGAGCATATGTTCTGGAATTCACATTGAATTGAGGCTGATATGTGTTTTACAGCTCGACGAACGAGAAGCTCGACCGCTCAAACTTCATCGAGGGCGTACGTCTGCTCCCTAACTTTATTTCTACTGTAGCAAACGTGACTGACGAGCGTGTCTCATCGTGCACAGAGCAAGCTCCTTGGCACATACCTCTACGAGGTCGCCGCCATCACCGCGTGAAGTCGGCCGTGCTTGGGCCTATAGTCGTCACGAGGAAAGTCGAAGAAGTAAAGCAAATGTATCAGTACACACAACTGTGCTTGTACCCGCACCATGTATCCGTTGTTGTTGTAGCCGTGGTGGTCGCCTTGCTGTCTTGCAATACAGGTCAAATGCTGTCAACTACTCACACGTGCGTAACCCAGAGTCCTTTTTGAATCGAGGACATCATCACAGTACCAAGACTCAACAATAGCGGCCCTTCAGATGCGCCCACTGTATGACGATGAGTGATATTTGGTGCCCCTCCGCAGCCTCTCCTAGGCACACACTTGACATTCGAGGGCGGGAGCGCGAGCTCTCGTATCACTAACAATGTCGGATCTCCACTTTGCTTACTTCACGCTGCAGCTTCACATTCATCAACCCATCGTTTCACATCATGGCCAAACGACACTTCTTAGCAGGTAAGTACAACCATCGCTCTCTGAGATACTGCAGTATTGTCTGCGCGTCTGTTAGGTCTACGTCAATCACCGCTCAAGGAAACAAATAATCACCATGTATCTCCAGCACCTCCGAGTCCTAGGCGGCATGCACCGCAGCCCTCAGCGCCTCGACGACCTCAGCGGTCGTCGGCACCGTCTCAGCGGGAAAAGACGCCTGCACGAGCGGCGGCGGCTGGAGCCGCTTGTTGCTGCCAGAGTTGAACAGCCCGACCCAGCGCAGCTTCGGCGGCGCCGAGTCCTCGCGGCTGCCGGGTTTGAGCCCGCCGAGCTGGGACGTGTTCCCGTCGTGAATCGACGCCCAGTTCGCGCTCCAGTCGAAGTGGAGCGTCTTGGTCTCGAGGATGTCCAGTGCGGCGAGGCACCGTTTCTTGTCTGCGTTCTGGGTGTGTAGGTGAGAGTCAGCGGCAGCGGCGGGGTTGAGGCAGAGAAAGCGCTGAGTGCGGAGACGTACGCTCAAAGTCATTGTGAATGTGCTATGGAGGTGTTGCTAGTCGTTCGTGTGGGGACGATGGCTCAAAGCTGAGCTCGAGATGCGTTGCTTTTGACTGCATGCCCGGTGTTTGCGCCGGTGTCTGCCTTGACCGGCATTTGCACCGTCCTCTGATTTGACTGACGTTTGTGCCGGTGTCTGTCTAGACTAGCACGTACCGAGAGCTGTCTTCCACGTCTCGCCTATGTATCCATGCCCTGTGGGCGTGAGTGCCGTGGCTGCACATATTGACAGAGAAGCGTTTCATATGGGCCTCGTACATGGCCCAGTGCGTCACCTGTGCCTACCAGGGCCTTTAGTGCAGTCGGGACGAACTTCAGACTTTCGAACACCGTCGTGTCCCGGTACTAGTGCGATGATGGCCGGTCTCCTGCAAATACAATTTGAGCACCTGGGCATAACGTGTGCCGGACTATGACATACCGCTACCAAGCTTAGGCAGCCTACGCTGAGCTAGTGACATCCTCCGGAAGAACGACGCCCTTCTCCTCTAGGAGCCTCCTCACCCGCTTGCTGTCGTTCGCAAATGTTACGTTGAACTGCCAGCTCTCCTCATCCTCTCCCTCCGCCCTAACGCCGGCGCATCCAAAGTCGATAATCACCGCGCGCACCGGACGCGCTCGTAGCGTAAACAACACGTTCTCCTGGTGGAGGTCGCCATGAAACACCCCGTGAGCCGCGAAGCTGTCTACCGCGCGTACGAGCGCCGTGCACACGTCCGGCTGCAGCCTGAGCACGTCTCCCTCGACATCACGCAGACTGACCGCGTCCGCGATGTACTCCAGGACGACCGCGGGTGGCTTGATCCCTCGCTCGTCCGGCGGCTGCCACGCCCCCGCGAAAAGCAAACGCGGGACCGCGCCGCCCTGGAGTGCCTGCAGATGGTCGTACGCGCCTGTCTCGGCCTCGAAGCACCCGAAGGAGAGGCGGCGGTAGTGTTCCTCCCAGAGCGCCGCGCGCGCTGCCCGGCCTGCGACGTCGGAGTCCTCTGGCTCGTCTTCCCACAGCTGCGCCTCGTCGAACGCGTCCTGAGGGAGCGCGGCTGCGGCTTTCTCGGCGGAGAGCGTCCATGGGCGAGAGGGCTGAGACACGACGGGGCTGATACGGTCGTCGAGGAAGCGGGGGTCGTATATCTTGATCACTACTGCTTCAGAATCGGGTGCGAGCTCCGGGCAATGTGCGAGTAGGACGACGCTCTTCGTGAAGGGAGCGAACGGCCTGTCGATGGTGAACGTTAGGGTGCGGCCGTCAGCGGCGGTGAGTACGATACGTTCGCCAGGCGCGAACATTGGGTGCACCTCCATGTTGTGGTTCGAAGGCAAGGTGTAGCTGGCGTCTACAGAGGGTTTGACTACTGGGTCCTCGAGAAGCGCCAGGCGAAGTATTCTGCAACGTTTGAAGTACCGTTCAATTTATATCCAGAGTGTGCTACATCCATATACATTTAGCACCATAGAAGGTTTACTAGCAGGCGCCACTTGAGCCTGAGTACACGTGTGTGATAGATAGTGTCCATGTCACCCCTCCTTCCGATAGCCCAACTCGACCCCTCACGCACGGTCATACCTCCTCACGATGAGCGGCATCTGGTTCCCCTGCGCTGGCTCGCTCCTCAACCTCGGACGCTCGACGATCCCCGGCATGAGCTTGATATCCGACGGCGAGACTGCGAGCTCGAACTCGAACGCGCGGACGAGCGTGAAGATCAGCGCCTTCATCCTGCAACACCACAAACGCCGTCAGCACCAGGGAACGGAAGATATGCCACCGTGGTGGAGAGGAATCGAAACGAGGACGTACTCGACGAGGGAGAAGCGATAGCCAATGCATGCGCGCGGCCCCCCGAGGAAGGTGAGCATGTGACCCCATACCCCGGGGATGCTCGAGACTGCTTCGGGCGGATTCTCCCATCGTTTAGGCCTAAGGAAAAGTTCAATGAGAACTGAATACACAAACCGCGAACGAGACGGCATGTGTTCGAAGCTCACCGGAATTCATGAGCATCCTCTCCCCACAGCTCCTTGGACCGGTTGAGCGCCTTGATCGGAATCACGATAGAGCTTCCCGGCGAGACCCTGCCCAAACGACTTAGCTCCTCCCCCTTATTTCCCCGTACACCGTGGAGTTGACACGTACTGTATGTTCTCATGAACCTGCCCGTCTTTGTCCGTGAATGGCCTGTCGAGCGGAATGACGTCCTCCTTGGTCGCGACGCGTATGGTCTCGGGCACAGGCGTGTGCACGCGCAGAGTCTCGCGGACGACCATATCGAGGTATGGTAGCGCCATGAGCTCGTCCATCGTCGGGTTGTCCGTTTCTACCGTGAGAAGCTCCTCGCGGAGCTTCTGCTGGACGTCTGGAGCTTGGGTGAGCGCATATAGGCACCAGGTCGTTGCGGTGCTCGTGGTTTCGTGACCGGCTACAAGGAACCTGTAGTACGCTGCGTTAGCAGTGTACAAAGAGAAATCACTTGTATCCCGAGCTTACGTTGGAACCTCTGCGATATACGAGGTAAATCGTGAGCGACGTTCTTCCCACACAAATCTCGTTCCACTCACGAGCAAGCACATCCTCATCAGAAAGCCGCTGGTTCTCCGGGATGTCCGTCGCCATGTTCGCCCTGATCAACAGCGTCAACAAATCCCTGCCTTGCAGACTCCTCCGCCCGACGCCATCGCCCTTCTTCTCGGACGTCTCGCGCATGATCTCCGCCTTCTTCTCCGCGATGAGCTGCGAGCCTATCCTGCGCATCACAGCGAGCGCCCTGTCGATGCGTCTCGTCTCCTCCGTTTTCTAACATGCACATGAGTACGTTATTCTACTGCAAGAGAGAGGGGGAGTAGCGAGGAATCTCGTACAATGAGGTCCAAGATGGGGAAGAAGCCCCGCATGATGCGGAGCACGGGGATCTTGTCTGGCACGACGAAGATGTCCTCGAACGCCTTCGCGAGCTCGTTCGGCGCGCCGACGGGGTTCAGAGCGTGAAACTCATAGTTGAAGCCTGCGTCGATACGTCAGTGACTGTAACAAGTATGTGCACTAGGTCTGGGGATGACGAACCGGCGAGGCCGATGACGTCGAGCGTCATCTTGCTGAGGCCTCTCATGACGTTGATGCGCGCAGAGTCAGAGTCGCCCTTGTCGGATATCTCCTTCATCCATACGTCTCTGAGCTGGTGAGCAGGGTGAGTGGAAATGTACTACACTGCGGTATCATCTCGTTGACAAACCTCGACCGCCTTCTCCACAAAAATCTCAGTAAGCTCTCGAATCTGGGAGGGGCCGAACGCCGGATTCTAGCATTGATGGTCTCAGCGAACATATCGACGACGGTCGGATACGAGTAGTCCGCACCATTATCCTTCTCTGCCATTCGCATTGACGTCAACGTATAGCGCATATCACTAGCTTAATAGTTTGCTTACCTGTTGTCGGTGCGTGTCACCTTCGGTGATCAATACTCCTACTCTCTCAATTTCAGCAAGTACATCTTAGAACGTCATGAGAGTTACACACCCTCGCCGAGTAGCCTAGACAGGGTTCTCCGCGCCTGCGCCGGCTTCTGGTACTCCGCCGAATGCGTCAATACATGGTTAATAGCCCGCGTGTCAGACGTCAGTAGCCGTGGCATCTACGTGGTCAGCACGTCAATGCATCAGCCTTAGTTCAGTACGTAGACAAGGAAAGAGAATATCCCGAACATTGAAGAAACCCCTGATCAAAACGACAGGGCCGTATTCTTGCAGCCAGCGGTCGTACGCGTAGTCGTCCCCGGATTCATGCCTCTCTTTGACCTGGCCGAAGAGCCAGCTGGAGCTAGGAGGACCGCGGAAGCGCAGGAACGGCGACGTGAATTGGCCCAGGACGAAGGGCCGGAGTTTCCACAGGACGGAGGCGAGAGTTACGAGGATGATCGCGAGCGGGACTTTGACCAGAACCCAGAGTCCCATAGCTGTAGCGTCGTTCGAAAGACCTGTTGACGAATTAAGAGTGCTCCCTCTCGCCCAAGTCGTTAGATCTATCTTCATGGTGGTCAGTCAACAGATCTCACGGAGTCGCAGCAGGATTTGGAAGCGCGTACTATCCAACTCGTCCTGTAGATATACGCAAGCTCAGACACACCCGATCCTGGGAGTTGCGATGCAAAGGACTACTTCCGTTACCCGTGTCGTACAGTCGCAAGCCCCTCAGACGTTGTGATGCACAGGAGACCGTTTTGATTAATGCGTGCAATTGCTCCCGGTATGCTCACATTGTATGTGCACTCTTTGCTTGACCCGGGCCTGAACGCCCAGAACTTTGCAGGTCAGCACGTCCCGTATTATAACTGGCACAGCTCCCAGATTCACCAGCTAGTTTCTTCAAAACGCGGTACCGAGCTGACCAGCTGCGCAAAGTCGCAGCATCGCGGGTATGTGCAAACGACATATCCGAGCAGGCGCCCGTGCGGTACTACGGAGCGCCCGGCGGTCCTCGGAGGCTCGGACTATGGCCACCCGATGGACAAATGATGTTGACATTGCTCACCGACGAGAGACTGACACTAACTCAAAGAACGTAGAGCCTATGCAGCTGGAGCCCATACTGGCAAATTGAACTTCACAAATGTACACGCACTCAGTGACTTGGCATGTTTGAGAATCCAAGCCGTATTCAAGGGACAGAGCTTGCCTTGAGAAACCACCAACGGCGAGAGCGGTCTCTCAACAGCCAGGTCTCGAATCATTCACCCAGAGTGTTTCGGGGTAATGTTTTAATATGGATTGGAGAGCGAAAGAGTGAACATCGCCAGGAGAGAGACCGTATCACCATGAGTCCTGGTCCTGGATGATGTGGGACATTCTCCGCGCTTGGCCATGAGCGTCGACGACAAGCCACGAGTCCATCTCTGAGTCGTAAGTGGGGGAACGAAGCTCGCTCCGAGCCGTCGTGGCTCTACAACCATCATTTGACTCAAGCACACCGGCCATGCTCCTATCGAATCCTGGAACTTCCACATGTCATTTCACAGCGCTCGACAGCTTGAAAGGCTACTCACCTCCTCGATGCGACCTAGACCGCCTAGCACCCTTGGTGAACATGACCGTGTGGCCGGCATCCTTGGTATCTCCTCCTCCGGACGAGGCGGAAGCGATGCTGTTGCCAGGTTGTGATCCGCCGGATGTACAGTCGTACATCTCGATGTCCTCTTCATGCTCATGCCAGTCCCACTCAGATTGTCCGCGACTGCGAGAGACCGAGTCGCGGGTATTGAGGCTCAGTCTCGATGCCTGTGCGATAGGTGCGTTGCCATCAGATCGAACACCTCGAACTCAAGTTGACATTGAGAGCGAACCGAGAGCCCATAGATGACCATCAACCACCTGTCGTGCAGTAAGCGACTGCGACGCGGACAGTAGCTGGCGGATTACACACACGGTACCCATCGGTATCAGGGCGCGGCCAGCGAAGACGAACTCGAATATAAGGTTTAGTAGGTTCCCCACTGTATGCGCATCAGTTTAGATGATCACCGATGGCGGCGAGCTTGCACTAACGGAAGACCCTGTAACATTCTGGATAAAATTACCGCAGGCAGAACAGAGCAGAGACACTCACAGGAAGAAGTAGAATGCACTGTCGCGAAGGAACGCGAACACGACCGGACTGATCCTCTGCAGTTCCCAGACGGGCACTGAGTTTGACGTGCCCGTGTTACGCAGAGAGATGTTCCGAGCGAATTTGTACAATATCAGGAGGAAATATACGCCTGGCGATTCGCTTCAGATAATGGCTCAAAGCATGTTGAAGAAAGACGTACAAGTCACGCTCATCGCTACCGCCCTACACAAGGATGCCGTTGTAAGAGGGACCTCGAACATAGCGATAGCGTAGGTGCGGACTTACCAGACCATCTTGGACAGAGTGACGTGCTTGGGTGGGGTGAATAGGCAACCGGGAAGCGGAAAGTCCGGTGGGCGGGGTGTCACAGATAGCGAAGAAACAACGAGTGAGGCAGTCGTAATGCCGGTCTACATCAACAATCAGGTTCCTGCTTGTTGAGTAGGCGACGGCGTTGATAGGCAGGACGTACAACGAACTCAACTGCGAGAACGGAGTTAATGGGGAACAACTAGGGATCGCTGAACTGCTCACCGAGAAATAGAAATACAATTGTGCACAAGACTGCGTCAGAGCAATTGAGCACGGGTGACGATTGAGTCGGCGAGGAATTCGTACTCGTTTTGGTCCGGTTATAAGACGCATATAGCCTCATCAGGAAGATCGCTTCGCCAACTACGGCAGAGAGCAGCGTGCCGTTGCTGACGCAGTTCAACAATAAGAAGTAGTGAGCTTTCAGTGATACTTCCAGTGCCGCGTTACTCACAATCCGTTATACCATAACCAACGCTGGCAGCTATACAACACCTAGTTCTGAGATTACGTCGCTGTGACTATATTGAGTGTAGACATACAACTACAATACCTGTTCAGTAACAGACGTCGCAGGCGTGAGCGACATAGAGGAATATAGCTCACCTCCAGCGACACCCCGCGGTTTGTGTTAACTGGGAGTCGCGTCGGGTGAGTTAGAGTATCGGTACAGGATGCTCGTGCCACATACCAGCCAACGTGAGCCTGCGATAACGCAGTTTTCGGGGATGAGAAGATTACACCGATGGGAGGGATAGAATACATACAGCAGTGACAGAAGCGTGTAGTATCTTACTAGGAGGAAGAGAAGTTTGGGAAGAGACCATTTCGCCCTGCAGCCGTCACGGTTGAGCAAACGTCATACATCGTCTAGCGGACGTCGTCATGTACCTCCAGACCAGGTCGACCTACGCAGGAAGCGCCATTAGTACATACGTGAAGAACTCATGGAGGGATCCAATCTGAGTTCAGGCGCACCTCCTGCGAGAAGGTTAGGATGATGTCGTAACTCAACCAGGTCGCAGCAGCAGCTATGGGTCCAGGCGTTCGTTACCATCACAGATTATCTCCCCATACTTCATCCTGATCACAGAAGATCGTGACTTACCTGTGCACAGATTGGAAACATATGTGTCGCTGATCACCTGGACGAGTTGCTGCACCTGAGCTTCAGCCTGGGCCGTGGCGGCAGCCATGGCGTGAAAGGGGGCGGCTCGTCGTCGCCAGCTCTCATACCTTTAAGAGGGAGCCCTCGCCAACGGATCACCCCACATGCAGCACTCAAGTCCAGAGAGCGACCACTCCGCGCGAAGCACTAGCCACTGCGCAGTTCCCATGGGCGACTACTCCCGATGTATCGAAGTCTCCCCGCTTGAGAGATCCCAGCAAATGAGCGCACCCGAAGGCTGGGGGATCATATGCGCGTGGCTTTCGCAGAATCGATGTATCAATGTATGCCACTCGCGAGTCGCAGGGCACGGGGAACTCCCGGATGCAACGCGGAGGACACCCCCGCGACCATACGGCGAGATATTTCCCAGCGTGGCCCGGCTGAGCGGCAGGCGGTTCTTCTAGGTTGCCACGGGGAACGTCTTGGCCATGCAGCTTTTAGACTAGCAGCACCATAGATGGATGACCTTCGGATCGCCTAGAGACGGCTGCTCACGACTCATCATGGGACTTAGGGTATTTTCTGCGCTCGTCGCTGATAGTGTCGGCGCCGACGTCGTGGGCTCTGGATGGGGCGAGACTATCAATCTCAATTCGTAGTGAGCTATAGTATTGAAACAACCTACTGGTGATGGTGGCGCGCCGTTGTCACTGCAGGCTTCTACCTGTGTGTCTGGGGTCGCGAGAGGTTTGAATTGTGCGATGAACCGGCGAACGTACATGTCTCCGGTACAGTGGTGGTAGTTCTGATGTAACTTTGTAAGTGATAGGCTTAGTGAGTACTTCTTACTTGGCTTAGTCTCACAAGGTAAGAAGAATTACTACGATCACTCAGCTTGATATCAAAGCTGATGCAGAGTAATGACCTGTAATAGCGCATTGATATCCCGCTACAGTCGGAGATACCCACGCTTCTGCTGTATTACTTGACATCAACGCCGACCTTCGTCTCATCGTCATCTACACCTCACCACATGCACACTCTAGTCTACAGAAACACGACGTAATCCGTACGCACTTACGCAGACACAGCGGCGGGATTGTCTACAAACGGGGCTGTGGAATTGCACCGTGTGTAGAGCCTACTCCCGCCACGACAGAGCACGAGTGCCGACTACACGTATACGACCGGCTCGCCCTATTTCTACTCATGGGAGAAGACCTGCAACGAGGAGCCTGCATTCGTTAGTCGGTGTCAGAACATGTTCTACTTGGGGTACTCGGATTGAATTTCGTCTGACCTGACGCTGCCAACGTGTCGCCAAGCGACGCAACTTCTGAACGCCGGTCCCAGCAGCTGACGTCGATTGTAAACCTCATTGCATGTTCATGGACGACCCTGAGCATGGATGTCTGTCCTGTCTACAAATCGCTGGGTATGCGCTACGTAAAGTCTTCCCAGTCAGCATAATGTTCCGTACGTGAATACTCTCTCTGACTACATCCGAAGGTTTCGTCATACGACGGCAGGCTCGAGATGAAGTCAGCCCGCTCATGATTTGTCCAACTGCAAAATATGCATGGATTACCGTATGTAATCCAAGCCAGGTCTTTGTCTGGCAGACTGGCACCGCGCATTGAAACGTGCGTATGGCAATAGGCTTGTGGATGCGGTCATTCGACGGCTATGCAGCGGTCTTGCTTCGCTATGTGTCGTTGAGACTCCCGCCAATTCCCGCATATCATCAGATTGCTACCTGGAGCATCCATGTACAATGGCTGATGATTTGAGAATACGTGCGATAAGCCTGAGGGGTTCAAAACATCGTAAGGACCAGGTAAGACCAGGTATTGCCCCTAGATGTCTGGCCAGCCGCAGGTTTCCCGTCGGTCTTGCATCTCCGCTCCGACTGGTCTCGTCCGGTGTCGACTTTCCTGGACGTTGCCTACCTCTAACATGTCGACGCAAGCAGCTACGGTGATCACCTTCTCTGCTCGTTGGTTGCGGTACCGCCGGACGGAGACCGAACCGAGACGGCCACTGGCCTCCGTGTCGTGAGGATCACCGCGGGATCGTAGCGCCATCGGTGGCGGTCCGTTCTTGGCGTCGACAATTATCGCGCAGGACGGTTCCTGTTACAATCTCGTTTTGTGTCCCCTGTCTCCATTTTCATTGCAGAAAGTACGGAGGTTGCGTTTCGTGTTCGCAGTCCAAACACGCGACAAAATTACATACTTGGGCCGTAGCATAGCAAATGGCAGTTCGCATCTGCGACGAACCGCCCGTAGTGATCCCAAAAGGACTTCTTGATGCATCGATGAATCATGAATTGCTTAACGTACTTATCGTCGAGATGATGAATGAGAATTTTGGCGAACATGAAGTGCCCCGAAACGCGGACCCCGGCTGGGGCAAGGTCGACCTCGGCGCCGCGTGGAACTTGGCCGCGTACCACCACCATCGCCATCTTATAAGCCCGCAGTCGGCGTATCCTCCTTATCACCCTCATCTCTAGTCCGTCTACCATGGCCCCAGTTAAGGTCACCAAGATTTGCTGCAGTACGTGGCACTCAGTGCACAGTATATGCGATGTGGAACTTACCTGCGCTCCGTTCTGGATGCAGTCGGCGCCGGATACGTCGGTGAGTGCTTATCCAAAGCCAATCATCGTTTTCCCCTCGTGTCTGCGGCGCTGATGCAGCGACGTGCTAGGTGGTCCTACCTGCGCTGTCATCGCGCTCAAGTGCCCCCACATTCGCGTCACCATCGTCGACCTCAACCAGGCGCGTATCGATGCGTGGAACAGCCCCGAGTTCAAGCTGCCGATTTACGAGCCCGGACTGGAGGAGGTCGTAAGGCAAGCGAGAGGCCGCAACCTGTTCTTCTCCACAGACGTCGACAAGGGCATCCAGGAAGCGGACCTCATCTTCGTCTCCGTCAACACTCCCACCAAGAAGTCCGGTGTCGGTGCTGGCTTTTCCGCAGATCTCACGTACGTCCGCTTTTGGCTCCCCTCCCCTCTTTGTGACGCGTCGCGCTCGGGCTCACTAACGCGTGCGAACGCAGCTACGTCGAGTCTGCGACGCGCCGCATTGCTGCCGTCGCGACCTCCTCCAAGATCGTCGTCGAGAAGTCCACTGTGCCATGCCGCACGGCCGAGTCGATGCGCACCATCTTGGAGGCGAACTCCAAGCCCGGCACCCGCTTCGACATCCTTTCGAACCCCGAGTTCTTGGCTGAGGGGACTGCCATTGCCGACCTCCTCCGTCCCGACCGTGTCCTCATCGGCTCGCTCCAGACGACTGAGGGCAAGAATGCTTGCGAGTCCTTGGCGGAGGTGTATGCGAACTGGGTCCCGTACGTGTCTACCTTTTTATTTTCCCGCAGCCGCGCGTCTTCGTCCACCTGTCGTGGCCAAGGGTGTGTGCCAGGATCATCGTCTTCGGCATTTTGTGATGCATACAGCGACTTCGCTGATGTCTACGACGGATGGCATAGTCAACCAGCAGTCCGGCACAGATGGCGGAGTGAGCGCGCTGCGGTTGGTGAACGCTTGACTAATCAATCTGCCATACAGGCGCGATCGTATCCTGACTGTCGGGCTGTGGTCGTCGGAGCTGTCGAAGCTCGCTGCCAATGCGATGCTCGCGCAGCGTATCTCATCCGTCAACGCGCTCTCTGCCATCTGCGAGGCGACGGGTGCGAACATCGAGGAGGTGTCACACGCCATCGGCTACGACTCGCGCATCGGCCCCAAGTTCCTGCGTGCCTCCGTCGGCTTCGGTGGCTCTTGCTTCCAGAAGGATATCCTCAACCTCGTCTACCTCAGCGAGAGCCTGCACCTTCCCCAGGTTGCGGCGTACTGGCGCCAGGTGGTCGAGATGAACGAGTACCAGAAGAGCCGGTTCTCGAAGACGGTCGTTGACACCCTGTTTAACACCATCACGGGCAAGGTTTGTGTTTGGTCTGTCGCTCAGTTGTTCCGGTGCTGATGATGCAACCTGTACAGCATATTGCAGTGCTTGGCTTTGCGTTCAAGGCGGACACGGGCGACACCCGCGAGTCTGCTGCGATCTCGCTCATCCGCGACTTCCTCTCCGAGCGCGCGTACGTGACGATTTACGACCCGAAGGTGGAGGAGTCGCAGATCTGGCTCGACCTCGCGGAGGCGTGCCCGGCGATGACGCTCGACGCGATCAAAAAGCAGGTGAACATCGTGCACTCTGCGCTGGAGGCGTGCAAGCAGAAGGAGGCGGTCGTGATTGCGACGGAGTGGAAGGAGTTCAAGGAGATCGACTGGGAAACGGTGTACTCGCAGATGACGAAGCCTGCGTTCGTCTTTGACGGCCGTCTCATCCTCGATGCTGAGAAGCTTCGCAAGATCGGCTTCACGGTGGGTACACTCGTAGTTGTCTGCTCGAAGTGTGTCATACTCATGCGCGATCTACAGGTCAAGGTCATCGGTCGCGGCGACCGCCTTTAGATATCTTGCAGACGACAGAAGACGCCATGATGGCTATCACCCCACCCGCCACGCCCTGCACCCTCGTCTACCCCCTTCCCTACCCTACCGCCCTGGGTTTTCGTGCGTTTCTGATATGAAATTTGTGTTGTGATTTGAGATGGACGCTGTGTCGCTGTCACGCCCGAGACTTTGGACGTCCGTGGCCGTACTGTATTTCTCCTCGATACCAAGAAGCAATAATAGGACTTAGAGCTTGGGAGATGTGCTTTGGGTGCAGTAAACGAGCAGGTCTGCCTGGGGTGCTACTTGCTATCATTCAGGACTGTCTGCCTCGCCTTGTCCACGGAACTCCTCACCACAACTTCCGCCATGTCCTCAGTGTAGGCATGATGAAGAGCGCGATTGGCTGTGCATTCGTTGGCGAGTTTTCAGCCACCCGTTTCCATACCCAAATATTATTTTGGCAAAGAGCTGCAAAACCCTCCTCAGCTGTTCCTCTAGATCTCCGGTGGTGTTGGTATATCGGGTGACTGATCCATGACCTGGGTCGCGGGCGGAATAGGACGTTGGAGGGAAAAAGCGGCTCCAAGCCGTTGCTCTCGGCCTCTCGCTATGACGCTGACGCCTGCTTATCTCCGCTTACCGTCTAAAGCACCGACGGCGTTAAGTAACTTGTGTATATTCGCGTACAAAATGGGATAGCGCTGTTTGTATCCCCGAAAGGAAACCAAGGTCGGAATACGAATCCAAACTTACCGCGTCAAGCGCTTCTGGCATCTCCGCCTCGACAAAACCAGCGGATTAATTCCAATTCCGTACTGGCCCTCCTTCTTCCCCGTCGACGTGCACCCTCCTTCCGACCGTCGGCATCGTCGTCGAGCTCGTCAGAAATGCCCTCCAGGCCGTCGCCCATCGCTATGAACCCGGCGTCACCGAGTCCGTCTATATTCAAGAAGAAGTCGTCCTCGGCGATGTCCACCGCGGCCTCGTACCTCTCTGCGGTCTCGGAGGCGGACGCACGCGCGCGCAAGCATGGAGCGACCCCTGCGTCGACCCCTGCTCTCTCCATGTCGTCCTCTGTCACCTCCAGCTCCGAGGACACTGTTCTGGACGAGAGCAACGTCGACTTCACGGATGGCCTGTCGTTTCCCCGTGTTCCCCCGACCTCGTCGCAGGTCTTCACGACTGTTCATGCCGAGTTTGGACACTGTGCCAACGAAGAATACCGTTACACGTCTCAGCACCGCGCGGGTACGCCCTACAAGAGCACTCCCGAGCAGGACCCCCCATACTACATCCTCCTCACGACCTACATTAGCTACATCCTAGTCATCTGTCTCGGCCATCTTCGGGATTTCGTAGGGAAGCGTTTCCGGGCTGCCAACTACAGGCATTTGTTGCCTTGGAACGTGAGTACTCCTTTTGCTGTCGTTCCTCGTGCTACGTGTCGAGCGTTTCGTGCGACAGGGGTATGCCGCGTTGAACTCGGACTTCGACTCGTTCTACACGCGTCGTCTCAAGCTGAGGATTGATGACTGTTTCTCGCATCCCGTTACTGGCGTTCCTGGACGCACCATCCTCCTCCTCGACCGGTACTCCCCGGACTACAACAAGACCATGATTCCCACCGGCACTCGGACGCGCGCGCTCAACATCTCCTCGTACAACTACCTCGGCTTTGCTCAGGGCAGCGGCCCCTGCGCTGACGCTGTCGAAAAGTCGATTGAACGCTATGGTGTAGCGGCTGGCGGGACGCGTCTTCAGGGCGGTACTTTGGATCTTCATGTGCAGGCCGAGGCGCTCGTGGCCCGTTTCCTCGGGACGGAGGACGCGCTGATCAGCTCTATGGGATTCGCTACCAACTCCACCATTATCCCCGCGCTCGTAGGGAAGGGCTGCCTCGTCATCTCCGATGAACTGAACCATGCTTCCATCCGGTTCGGCGTCCGGCTCAGCGGGGCCAACGTTCGCATGTTCAAGCACAACGACATGAAGGCGCTCGAGGAGCTTCTGCGCGAAGTCATCAGTCAGGGGCAGCCCAAGACGCACAGGCCGTGGAAGAAGATTCTGCTCATTGTTGAGGGTCTCTACTCGATGGAGGGCACGCTCGCTAACCTGCCGGTTATCATGGAGCTCAAGAAGAAGTACAAGGTACGAAACATACGTTGCGTGTGTATAGATACGTACTCATGCGCGGAATCTAGTTCTATGTATTCGTCGACGAGGCTCACTCCGTCGGCGCGCTTGGTCCTCGGGGCCGCGGTGTCACGGATTACTTCGGTATCGACCCTCGTTCAGTGGACATTCTCATGGGTACATTCACCAAGTCGTTCGGCGCTGCCGGTGGGTACATTGCCGGTAGCAAGACGATCATCGACCGCCTCCGCATCAAGGGCCACTCCGGTATCTACGCCGAGTCTATGACGCCACCTGTCCTTACGCAGGTCATTGCGAGTATGGCTAGTATCATGGGTATCACACTTCCCGCAGAGAAGCCGTCTTCACCCTCTCTGGCGCTCCTTCGCTCGAGCGATAGCACCCCCGTCATCCCTGAGTCGGAAGTTATCCCCGGTACCGCTCCTGCGTCAGCGCTCCCTCCATGGATGCCCCTGTCGCCTTCCATGATCGACGGTTCGGACGGTCGTCTTCGTCTTCGGCGCCTTGCTTTCAACACCCGTTATCTCAATCGCGGCCTGCGCAAGCTCGGTTTCATCACGTATGGCAACGACGACTCTCCGGTTGTGCCCCTCCTGCTCTTCAACCCTGGCAAGATGGCCGTCTTCAGCCGCATGATGCGCACCCGCGCGACGCCCATCGTCGTCGTCGTCGTCGCTTACCCTGCCACCCCGCTCGTCACCTCCCGTGTGCGGTTCTGCCTGAGCTCGGCGCACACGAAGGAGGACATCGACGAGGTGCTCCGGGCGTGCGACGAGATCGGCGACCTGCTCGACCTGAAGCAGGCGGCTGGTGAGCGGTGGCCCGTCGAGGAGATCATCAAGCGCGCCGTCGAGATCGTCCGCTTGCCCGAGATGCCGTGAATCTCGAAGCACTCTTCTGCAGCTCAACCGCGCATTTCGGTTCTCCTGCACTCGGTATAGACGCGCCTGCGGTCGCTCGTGGGCGTGGTGGATCATTTGGCGTGGTGGCGGCTCGTCTTCCGGTCGCTTGGTTGATTTATTTCGTGTAGATATACCCTACGTTGCCCCGTTTATTGCCCGCTTCGAAGACTCTATATAGTTAACTCACCTTGGTCCCCCTCCCGATGTAATTATAAAACCTTGCACGATTTGAACACTTTTATAGACGAGCGGATGACCTCTCATCGATATTGAAGAGGGGGCTGAAGCGCTTTTTGCGTACTCAGATGACTGACGAAAGAGTCATGTGAGGCTGTTGGAACTTGGCGCTGCCTAGTACTGGGTACTATGTATGCCCACTGGGTATTGACGTTCTCGAGTGATGACGAGCATGAAGCATAGTAACCCAGGCTTTCGCTGGCGGGGAGCTTCGCGTAGCCCAAGGGTAGCCACCGTCGCGGCTCAGAGCTCGAGCAATACAGTGCTGAGTGCACATGGTAAGTCGAGAGACATTTAAACATTGTTTGGACCTATGCTTCGAAATTATCTCTCTTCAGGTGCACCGCTACTACGCCTTACATGCCAGTTACAATTGGCACGACAACTCTCCGACCGTTGACTTGTGCAAGACAATTGTCAGGCAGAGACCTGACGAAGGTTCGGCCATGCTATACAGGAAGATCATACGCACGAGCTCGAGCATAACTATACGATGAACATAGAAGAGACCTATAGTATCTATCCACCACAGCGACCGCCGACTGCCCTTGATAGAGGGCTACGCACCCATATTCGGATGCATCGTGTATCGTCGAACTTCTAGCATTCTAGTAGAACATAAATCAATGAAAGTACATGGTTTCTTGGTGACGTCAGCTATCGGCTCTTCCCACACATCTGAGGCTGCATGCACAGGCGTCACTCAAGCTCAGCCTTGGCCCTCTTCGCTGCCGTAAGCGTTACTCTTGTGCTTCGGCGTGAACGTCCACGACTCGGGCGCAGGCCCGAGGAACATCTCGGAGATCTTGACCCAGTCGCGGCTGTCAGGACTGGCCAGGAGCGTTTCTGCAGGCATTGGGTTAGATCTGCAAATAACATGGCATTACTGGGCTCTCGGCTGTCACCTAGCTCGTCACGGCCGCGGAAGGCTGGAGCGCGGTCGTTGATTCGTGGGGGCCATTGTTCCAGCAGGCCGATGGGGATGTAGCGGTACTGGAATGAGAGGGCCTCGCAGAGGTATCGGCGCGTCGTGTTCACGCCTGCAGTATCTGATCCGAAGTGGCTGAGGATGGAGGGGTGAGTGCATACTCCAACATGCCCATAGAATACGGCACTTACTTCAGACCGTACTCAGCGTACTTCGTAGAGGATGTATGAGTACCACTCTGTATGGCCTCGCGCAGAGGACTCAGTACGTACCTTACGGATGAGCCCAAGCCGCTCGCGCGAGCTGATGTCCCACTCTCGCCTCTCCTTAATCTCCGTGAAGATCCACGGCTTGATGAGTGCGCCGCGGCCGATCATCACGCCGTCAACACCATAGTTCTCCATTTTATGCCAGTAGTCCTCGGCGGAGAAGCAATCCCCACCACCGAAGATGGGGACAGGTGGCACTACCCGCATATTAGCTTGACCTCTTACGATACCGAAGATACAGGTTCTGCTTACGATTTTCGTCGGCTTCGCGCGCCCGGACGGCCTCAACGCACTGCTTGATGTAGTCCCAGTCTGCGAGCTTGGTGTAGCGCTGCTGCCTGGTGCGTCCATGGAGCTGCATACGGGATCGCGTCACTGGTTTCCCCACAGCGTAGCGGGCCCGAGACGTACCGTGATCGCAGAGGCACCCCATTCGGGCCCGAGACGAGGCATAAGCTTATGCGCAGTGTTCTTCCCGTCCTTGACACCAGTCCGGAGTTTGACGGTGACGGGGATGTCGCCGAGTGCCTTGTTCATGCCCACGATGATCTTGCCCAATCTACCCGCCGCGTCAAGCACTGCATATAGCCTTCGGCTCAGCTCTGCGATGCTTCGCTGGCTGACATTGAGTAGAATGACGCACGTGCAGAACCGCTGCCCGTCTTGTACACCAAGTCGATAGGGCATCCGCAGTTGACGTCGACGAAGTCGAGGTTGCCCGCGCATTCGCGCCCGATGATTTCGGCAGCGGGGACGAGCAATTGAGGCTTGCTCCCAGCGATCTGCATACCGAAGATGGACTCGGAAGGGTGCCTCCGCACGAGCGACCACTCTTCTTTTGACCCTTGGAGGAAAGACATCGCAAGGCCCACTGTGCACGGTAAGTGTCAGCATATATGCAAGTGTGACTTGGTCATGCAAGCTACTAACTTTCTCCGCAAGTGATGTCGGCGCCGTAGTCAACGCACAATCGTCGGAACGGCTGTACATGATACATCGTCAGTAGTGGCTCAGACGAGCGCGACCTGCGGTAAATGTACCAAGTTCCCAACTGTCGTCAATGGAGCCAGGTCTGTCCGAGAACATATGAGCAAGCCACGCAAGATGATGGGGTATTAGTCAAACGTACAAGTTTTCCCTGACCAATGCAGCCGTTTTTTCTCGACGGCTCGTAAAGGGACATCAGGCGTGTCGTCTTGCGAATGATCTTCCTCAGGGTTTACAGCCACTGCAGCTGGTGCGTCGCTCGGCTGTGCCTCAACCTCTGATACATTGACGGTTACTGCTTCAGTAGCCGCTTCGGGAGTGCTCTCAGCCTTTTTCTCGTCGGCAGCAGCATTCTGTATCTCCTTCAGATATGCGTCGGCGATGGGATGGGGATACTGCGAAACTAGAAAGGTCAGAAGAAGGACGGAAGATTTTTGCATAGGGTGTACCTTCTTCGTCCGTATCTTCCGGAGGGTGTCTGCGTCTATGAAGTTTACTTCTGTCTCTGCGGCAGCCACGCGCGCCTTCTTGTCTTCATCAACGACAAGCTCTAGCTCTCTGTTTTCTTTCCGCTTCACATGGCTCCCAAGAAAGCGGCACTTTAACCCGTGCTTGCATTCACCAGTCCGTTGGAACACGGGGCAGGTAGTGGTCAGATCGAGGGAATTTGTAACCTCATTCCCTTCTTCCGACATTTCGACGTCGGGAAGGCGTACAAATGGGGGTTCTTTCGAGAGGTCATCAGAGGAAGGGAAGTGGATGTCTCTTGGCTTGGCGGCAAGATACGCGGACACGTCGTGGGTGTAGCGGCACCTTCGTACGACCTTCAATCGTACCACTTCGCAGCAGGAACATAGCAGAATACTCACTCGCTGCCGAACTCGCAGTCCTTCCCGCCTGCCAGTCTGAAACACAGCTCGACCTCATCGCGCACCTTTTGAAAGCGTCTCCCCTTGTTCGCGCCGCGGTGTTTCTTGCGCTCTTCCTTCGCCAGCTTCTTCCTCTGGGCGCCAGAGAGCCTTTTTGTGCCTTCTTCCGCACCCTCTGTGCTAGGTGCGGCATCAGGGCGGCCGTTTACATGGCTCGTGCTCCCCTCGGCGGCATCGTCGTCGGGCACATCGCGAGGCTGTACGGAAACCAGGAATCTAAGTATCACGCCGGGTTAGTTAGTTGGAGAACATGCCGTGTGCGACGTAATCGCGACTCACTCTGGTTTGATAGGCGCCGTGCCAGGTGGTAGCGTCGAGCTTGCCATAATTTCCCCGTGCTCTGGGGGTATTTCTAAGATGGATGAAAGGCAGGAACTGAGATGAAAGGAGGAGAGTGAGGATCACGGAGAAGCGCTTTCAGATCTTATCTTATCTAGCTAGCAGTGTTGACGGCATCCGAGTCAAGCACTGCCAGGTCAATCAAACACTTGGTATCGACTCTCGACGTTGCAATCAGCTAGTTCACTTGGTACCACACCAGTCGACACTGCTCGACACAATCCATAAGCTGCGATGGACGAGGATACAGATGGAAGAGCGTCAGAAATCGGGTCAGAAAACTAATGTACACACATCTTATGGTCGTGCTAACAATGCTGCGTCCCGTACTCACCCAATCCCAACCAACCACAGATCATTACGGCAGCTCAACAACGATGTCTTGTTGCAGATCATTGAGGAACTTCAGCCGGGTGGGAACCTCCGTGGGCTCTCCGCAACGTGCCGTGCAATCAGAGAACTCTGCAAGCCAGTTCTCTTCCGGCAGTGCGAGCTGTTCTCCTATGTTGGGTTGGTACACAGGTTTCTGCCGGAGAACATTTGGCCGTTCATCAGGTCAGTATACATTTGAACAGATCGATGGTCTAGTATGAATTCGTAGTATTCTGACCGTTTCGCGGCTCGAATCGACATATGCGCATGCAGCCATCTTACCTTGAGAGATCACTGCCCCGACTTGAAGGCCGGCCGCTATGTTGGCCATCCCATGAACTATACGATGAGGCTCCTGTACGCGGCTGATCCACTGCTATGCGGTATCTATGAGCCTTCGCTCCTCGACCATGCTCTGCGAAACATGCCACGTTTGCGCACGGTCAAGATCACGCAGATATCTACCGTAGAACGCCACGGCCTGCCTTGGTCCGCCGTCAAGGTAATCCTCTCGATACCCCACCTTCAGCGCTTTATCTTCGGCTTCCATCAGTTCGTACCTACTCTATCACCTGGCGAGGTTCTCCGGCTCGATTATCCCGCCCCTCTGAAGGTCTTCCGTTACGTGTTGCCAGATACTCGCAAGTCTCCGCGGAAACACGATTCGGAAGTAGCCGCGCTTGGTGTCGTCTTTGAGAAATTGCATCACACACTGGAAGAGCTTGACCTGCCCGCCGACCCGGTGCCGCCTTCTGTTCTGTCCTCGTTGCGATGGCCGGTTTTGCATACGCTAAAGCTGCGCGGCGAACGTCCCACTGGGCGTTGCGATATCACCTTATTCGAAGGCATGCCGAACTTGCGCACCCTCGAGCTTCGGTTCACGATGCCACCTAATGGCTCCCCCTTTCAATGGTGGCCGGATGGTCTCGAGGCTCATTTTCCATGCCCGGTCCTAGAGTCCCTCCTGATCACCTTCCCCTGCCTAGACGATAAGCTTCACTCACGCCTTCCACCCACCCTACGCAGCCTCAGCATTGCTTCCTTTCCACATGCCAGCTATACTGATCGACGTTGGGCCGACGCTTGGAGGACCCATTTGTTGCCCTCCTCCGAGGTGTTGTCAATCTTGCAGCAGTGCACGCTACCGAACCTCGAATACCTAGAGCTAGAGTACGTGAACGATCACTGCGAGCGCGAGCTCTTCCGCCATCTCGGTACCGCATCCCCAGGGCTTGCTACCCTCAAGATTCGTCGCTATCGTCCGATCGGAGCCCCAACCGTATCGACGGTATGTGAGGTACTACATACGTACGTCTGCTTGCTGACTGGTTCTCATAAACCTTTTCCAGGCAATTCTCACTGAGGCGCTCATCTCCATACCACGGCTGCGCGATCTGTGGCTTCACCTCGACTTTCCACGTAACCCCTCACCGCAATTGATGAATCACGGGCCGGGGTACGAGGAAATAGACCTGGCAACCTTCACACAGATGTGGCTAGATCCAACAGCGAACGCATTGGCGCTGACGCTCCCACCGCCGTTGACGAACCTCCACTTGCTCATCGCGCGATGCGACAAGTCCCATTGGGTGAACTATCGCATCCGGCCCAATGCACACGCTGAGTCTAGTGCTGGTGCGACCAGGATAGGTTCGACCATCCGTTTGCCCTACCCAAGTGAGTAGCCGTTTTGTGAATCTGGGTAGTGGAAAGCGCTGAAGAGAGCGTTGCGACTCCATAGCACCCTAGATGATATTGTTTGAGGACCCGGCATTGGTTAACTTTAGCCACTAGCAATGACACCCAGGTCGATCCAGATTCTTGGGAAGAAGCAACTTCTGCATTTACGACCTCTCACCAGCGCCCCGTGTACTATCAACTAACTTGTACACTTACATGATACAACTTGGCGTCCTGCTTACTCGGTCACGTCCATCGGCTCGCCTCGCGACTCCGGGGGCTCGACGATATCAGACTCGATAGTGTGCTCCGAAGGCGTCGTGTAGATGTGCGGTGATGACGGAGGCGAGTTGGGGTCCTCAATCTGCGACGCGACCTCTGGGGGAAGCTGTTCGAAGAACATCCGGTTGTTGTGTTTGACGGAGTCCTATGAAATTCGGAATGAGCGACGGCGCTGAAGAAGGTGGGTGTAATAGACAACGCACCTTCAAGCTTTCTTGCCACGGCGCACGGGCGTCTTCCTCCTCTTCTGTCATCCCGCGACTATATAAGAGGAAGTAAGGGCCTGCGCCCAGGTGCAGGCCCGTCGCATCGTTCAAAACCACGTCCTCGTTGACCTGCTCGGAGGTGGATTCACATCCACATTCACATAGACGATGGTGAGGGACGACGGACCTCAGAGACGGTGTAGTCGACAGTCTTCCACCATTTGCCCTTGTACTTCACATACGAGTACAAATGGCTTCGACCGAATAGCCCGTCGTGCACGATGACAGCCCGGAGATCATACTGAACCAGGACCTGAGCTCGGGTTGTGGTGTTCTCCGTAAAGGCCAGCGGTACTCACCCGATGCTTGCGGAGCTCGGGGCAATCGAGCATATTGCTTGCTTCTGCGTTCAGCTTGGATATGTTCGTGTCGATCGCTGCTCTTTCAGCATGAGCCAGGGAGTTCATCTCGTTCCTAGAGGGCTGCGCGTACCTTTGGCCTCGGAGGTAACTCTATCAATGATGTGCTTGAGCTTCTCGGCTGTCTGACGTATCTCCTCCGCGCGCGCGGGATCGCCGTCGCTCTCTGCCACATGTTCATAGTAGTGCAGACTAGACTGCAAGTCCGCCAAAGTATCCTTGTCCTAATAGACAGGGCAGAGAACATGAGCATTCTAGCGCCGGCGCTCACAAATAAGAGAGAGACCGACGTTGTAATGCAGAAGCTGCTTCTTCTTCGCCTCCAGCTCCTTTACCTCCTGCAGGAGTCGCCGCTGCTCTGCCCGCTTCTCGTCTGCAATGTGATACGACTCCTTCATGAACTGGTCGAGGTACACGCTCTTCGGGTACTTGAACGTCGCACGTTCCGACCGGCGCCCGACGGCGGCATCATATGGAGGCGGCGCGGCGTCGCGGGACAGCTGGAAACTAATTACCTCTGAGGGCTCTATGATCACCTGTCTCTTCGCGGACGGGAACTTGGTAAGGTCTGGCGCGAGATCAGCGGCGAGGGAGGAGACGAGGTCGTTCGCGTCTGGGTTTGCCCCGACGGTCACTTTCACGCAACGAAGGCTGTCTCGGCTGGGGTCATTTGGCTCCACATCAGGCGGCCCATAATGGAGAGAGAACAGCCTGTTCACGACTCAGTACACCGCAGAGGAAGTTCATGAGAGATCGACGCTTACTTTGATGGTTTATGTTCGGGATTTTGCAGGTTGTCGTACTGCAGTACGTATTCCACCGTGCTCGAAAGCTTTTCGTAGAATCGGAAAGATGCATCGCCGGGCCTCTCGGCAGGACTTTCCCACCGCTGCGCCAAGAAAGCGTTCATGAGAGCGTCCACACTCAACTCGGTTGTTCTAGCCAGGTCCATGTTGGCGAACAACTCCAAGAGACCCCACACTTCCAGCCCTGCACCGAAGCCTCAGTAGAGTAGGCATGAGCTGTACAGGGATGGCGTACCAGGGCTAGCCGTAGGAGGAACGATGTTCGCAACATTCGCTTCGGGAGGTTCAGACTCAGGCTTAGGTAGCCACTCCGCGATCGCGTTCCGCACTTGTGGAACGAAGAATAGAGCGTGTAGTACCAGAGCAGCATAGACGAAGTCTGATGATGTCGGACGCAACGCTATCGGACTGTGCACACGCTTGTCAAGGGGTGGGTGATCGTTGCAGTAAAATCACTTACGTATATCCCTTCCGCACCCTTTCCTCCAGAGGCTGCTCTTCGTAGAGGTCTTCTCCAATAGTGGCTGAAAGGCTTGCCTCGATCGCACGGCTCATGGCCTGGTCATCTTGCGACATACCCGCTGGAGCACTGACCTCTGCCTGAGCCGCCCTTTGAGGCACGATTCCCACTCGATATACGAATTCCACGTACGTTGGATGGTACCATGGCCCAGTTAGGGTCGGGTGCCCTGTTGCTCGGCCCAAAGGTCGTCAAGCCGTCCTCCAGTGATGCTTGGAGAGCCCGTGCGAGCTCGTTGTCGTCTTCATCCTTCGTTAGGTCGATTACGGGCTTCTCGGGCCTAGATGCTGGCATAAGCGTTCACAAAGGAACTGCGAAGGCGCATGCAGGGAAAGGCGTACGGGGTGGCGTACGCGGCCCAACAGTCGCAGTATCGAGTGGTTCGAGGTTGGGCATGTCCGCGTAGGCACCCAGGTCATCTTCGCCTGTGTCACCCTCAAGCAAGGCCGCGGCGGCCTTCTCCAGGTTGTTGCTATGTTTCCGTAGGAGTCGCAGAGCGTGTGTTGGATCGAGTGAGCCACCCATCATAGAGTTGAGCATTTCGATATCTTGAGCCTCTTGAGGCGTCGCAGGCATAACGTTCCCTCCTCCCATACCTTATGTTCATCAGGACCGACGCCCACTCTTGCAGTATACAGCATGCTTACTGGTGTTGGTTATTAGACGTTGTTCAGGGAGGTGAGAGCCAAGTTGCTTGATGAATGCGTAGAAGTATCCCTCTGTGGATCTGATGAGACACGCCTAGCGCGTGAATGGACAAGTCGAGGAGATGGTAGAGGGTAGTAGGGACTTAGATTCAAGCTGATGATTGCGTAGTGCAGACGTACTGACGAAAGATTAGATTAGATTGAGGTAGAGACCATAGATAAGATTAGACAGGACGAGTCTTGTAGCTGAGCAAGCTGCTGCTTCAAAGCTTCAAGCTTGAACCGCAACGTGAACCTCCCGGGTCGTCGCCTCCAGGGCGCATCGCGACGGCAGGAGCCAACATCGTAAGTGCTTTACTTAGAGAATTTGATGCTGATTTATTTGCTAAGGCCCAGCTCTGCTACTTTTAAGGCCCAGCTCATACACGGAGGAATACTGGCAGGCTTGTGGCAGTACGTAGTACGCCTAAGGAAGAGCTCCAGGATATCAGGCTGCGAGATGTATGTACACGTATAAAGCACCGCTCTTCCATTTGTTCTTAACATGGCGGCAGGCGTACGCGTTGTAGGCACCACAGCAGCACAGCTAGTGTGAAACTTCAAGTACCGACCACGTCTAAGCGCAACTACTGTAGGTTAACCGTTTGACTCCCTGAGAGCGACAATTCCCGAGCCCCTCGCTTTGACTCTTACTTACTTCGGCATCTCATAGAGCTTTGACGTGGGGGTCTAGAAGCTCCAAGCGGGCATTTGATCATGCATAAGTGTTTACATTCACTGACCATGGGTAGCCCCAGCGATCGCTTTGTGGTCGTAGAGTATGGTCAAGCATATATAGCCTGGACCCGTTAGCGGCCACGAAAGGCTCCCGTGCACTCTCTTCTGCTTGCGTGCAAATCTCTGTTGGCTGCAAGACATGCCAAAAATATCCTCTCGTCCATCTTACTTACATCCTTCTGCTCAAGTGTACGGAAGGAAGGCCAAGATTCTGGCAGGTAGCGAGACTCAGGCTTCAGGTACCCTCTCAATTGTGATTTGAGTGTTGCGCTACACGATTTCTCATGCGACTTTTTACTATAGGTCATCGAATTGGAGGCGAGCAGATCATTGGTGGCCCGCACCGTGTTGTCCCCCAGCTCGCCCCCATAGACGTCCCTCGCGAATGCGCATCCCCGGTTGTACCTGCCAAACTTGATCACATTGTCCCCGAGCCCCACCAGATTGCCAGCTCTGGCACTCGCTTGGTCAGGGATAATTCGCAAGACAGCAACCGCAGCATAGATGATAACGACCGCTCGTCATCCGGTCGTCCATCGCGGACGTTTAGTCGGCCCCTAATCGTGGTGGAACACCGCTACCACAAGGTCCCGCTTCCGTCTGATACCGACCCAACTTTCAGAATCCCCCTTTACGCAGCAGGCAAACTCGGGGTGCAGGTGGCAGAAAGCGTGATACACTTATCTGACGACTTGTTGCTGGCCCAGATTATGCGGGCAGTAGATAACGCCACAGAGTCCTTGGACGATGTGATTCAACAAGACGCTATCTACATGCATAGAGCCCTCGTAAGTTGATTGTGCTGTAGCGTGTGTGATTCTCTGTGCTTACGCTCGGTTTGCTGGCGATTTTGCTCAGTTTGCTCTAGAGACTACCAAAGTCGTACCCTTTTATCTAGCCAAAGAGCCCAAACGCGGATTCACCCTAGGGCATCTCCTCGTCCCATTGCTGCGAAAGCAAATCTCGCACTGGGTGAGTCTGTTGTAGACACATCTTCGCGTTGACCTACATACTCATCAAAAACGATAGACTAAACTACCGAGGCGCAGGCGCGTGGTTGAGTGTCTTGTCGGCACGGATGCCGTCGAGCCTGCGCAAGGCTCCAAGACAGTGAGCTGGTCGTCAGTGTACATCACTGCAATCCGGCGCCGTGCGGGATACTACTTCTTGGAGTTGAGGGTACGCATAGACCAAGTGCACCATGCTAGCTGAATGGAGGTGCTGTTGAGCCCTTGGCTCGTACACGTGCATATGTGAACGTGCTGTACTGTATTATATTGGTATATATCGCTGACAATCTACTCGCTCGGTGTACGGCGTTTCACTCAATGACATTCCTTATACGGCGCCCCCTCAAACCTCTCACCTGAGGAACGTTGCGCATATATACTATCAGTTGAAGAGTGCCTCGGCCTCGGCGACAGCCTTTTCGATCGTCGCTTGAGACAGCTTCTCCATAGTCGACTTCCGAGGGCGGAACCGCCGTGACGCGAATTCTATATAGCTCCATATATGAGATACCACAGCCTAGCAACTAGGAAGTCCATCCTCAATGAAACGCACCTCCAACGATACCGTTCTTGTCCTTCTGAGCAGCAAGAATGCGTTTCGACCGCGACCACGCTATGAGCTTGATCCGGTACACCTTGCAAATCGGTAGCAGATCAGCCAAATACGGCCGTCCACATCGGCAGAGCGCATCGGGCTTACCTTGAAGTATGGGTGATCGAGATCGGGGAAGCGGAGGACGCCGATGTCCACGATCGTCTTCTGGTGGATCTCTTTCTCGTAGAGAACGCTTCCGAACGACTTGACCATCGCGCCGGTTTGCGCGACGATCGCCGCCATCACTTTGATGTCGATGCGCGTGCTTAGAAGGATGTCTTCGTCCCGGATGAGGCTCACGAACCACGAGTTGACCTGTGCGGCGATACCTTTCGGTCAGCATGTCCTCCATCTAATGCATACCATAGTACGGGGAAGGTTGGCACCTGTTCAACGATGGCCTGGTCAGGGCTACCGTCAAACTTGAACAGTCCGTGCCCCTCCTTGATGAGCTTGTCGCTCCGCACGATCTCGTCTCCGTTCGGCTCGAGGAGCGGATTCTGCGTCATGACAGAGACGACGGTCTCCCACGGGATGCCCTCGCCTTTCTTGCGCTCCTTCTCGAGCGCGTGCATCGTGCCCGCGATCATGACCTTGAGCTCCTTATCCATGCTCTTGACGCTCTCCTGGGTGAGCTTGCCGAACGAGGGTGCGAGGTCGAGGTGCAGGTGGTCGTCTTGGGTCTGATCCTTGACACTAATCTGTGACACGGGGGTCAGCAACGGACAGCGGTACGGGCGTAGCGCGGGACGGAATTGCACTTTGGAGAAATCGAAGTTCTTGACGTGCTCGCCGAGGCCCGTAGCGAGGACCTTCGTGTCAAAGACCTGCTCGAGCTTGGGGCTAGCAGACATGTCTGAACTGTCGTGATGGACTCAGGAGTGAAGCGAACGGATGGTGTCCCGTCTGCAACCTTTCAAGGCCTTTTATATTCTGCCCGGCGAAAAATCATCTCAGATCCTTACTCGCAGCGACAAGCCGCTCAGTCCACCACACTAACTGCCCGTCGTTCAATCAAGCTCTGTTTTGGCATCGAGGTCGACGATCAGAGAAGCGCACCTGTAACCTTGCGTTTCGCGCTCTGTGGAATGTATAATAGCCAAGTCAGGTGTACGCGCGGTGTGGCTTGCGTCCACCACCCGGAAAGCGTGCAAGCAGGCTTCAATACGCTCGAAGCCCGCTGAGCCAATAACATCGGCTGTTCCCTGCTTTGCCTTGGCGTTACACATATGCTGCGGGCAGTCCACCACGTTCTCTGGCGCTGATCCATCACCCCATGGTGGACCCCGCGGGGTTGGGGCGGCATCTGTATGTTACTACCAATCGCGTCGATCAGCTTGAAGCGCCAGCGAGTTTGAAGACGATATTGCAGGACTGACCTTAAGACGATCACATACTCATCGGCGCCGCGAGGAACAAGACATGAATGGAAGCAACATTAGCAGTACACGAGCCTGGCCTCAAGCCCGGTTTGACGCCGATCTGGCTAAAATCGCCCGGAATCTTCACGGATTCATAGACTCTGTGATACTGTAACGGACTGGGGGCCCTCAAAAATGAATGTGATGACTTGGAGTCAACAATCGTTGCTTCAATCACTCGGAACATTGAACAGGTGACCTCCTCATGGTTGCACGAGCCTAGTGTTCTAAGAGGATGACATCAAACACATCGCACACAAGTCGTGAAACACCAACCAGAGTCCTACTCCTCAGCAAAGAGGATGTTCTATACGCTTCGATCGGGCGAGCATTCCTAGCAAGATGTTGAATACATTCGTGGTCATGGCGGTTGGCAATGTCGAGGGATGACAGGCGCCCATACTGCGCTAAGTCATTCAGATTTCAGCCATCAATAACACTTACCCGTACAACAGGTAAACGAGTCTGCTTCTTTTCAGGACTTGAATGCTACGTCGCCTTCACTTTTGCACGCATACAAGGACCTGAGGATAAATATGAGCCCGGGTGTTATTCGCTGGCTATAGTCGTAGCAAACTCCGATAATGCCGGATGCGGATTACAAGTGGCTGTGCCTCCCTCTGCCGCTCCGCAGGGCCGCAGTTCCATCACTGGCACTGACATAGCCGGCACCAGACCGGCCGGTAGTAGTGTCAAGGTTTCTGAGGAACGCTCAAGTTCACGCTGTCTATCACCGCAGTCCGGACGATACAAGCGATATAAGGGCGTACGTACTGTACTTCAGCACCGCGACGGCCCTCCCTTTGTGTACTGTGTACATTGTACAACCGGACGCAAAAATGGGTCTACTCATGCAAGCGCTCTACGCGGCCCTTGCGATCGCACTCGCGATCCTCCTCGTCCTCCTCCACAAGATTGGTCCAGCCTTGCTGAGGGCATGCACGACGCCTCTCAAGGACCTGCCGGGCCCACCTAGCGAGCACTGGTTCTTCGGGAACCTGAAGACGATTCAGCAAGAAGACAACTCTGTCCCGCAGGAGCGATGGGCCGCGGAGAGCGGTCAGATGAATATCATGTACAGAGGCTTCTTCAACGTACGTAGCCTCTCGCCTGTTTTGATATAACCGAGATCTCATGGACAGGATGGGCGTTGTAGACTGAGAGGCTGTGGACGACGGATACTCGCGCGTTGAACCACATTTTGACTCACTCGGCCGAGTACCAGAAGCCGGAGGACGCGCGTCGCAACCTCGCCCGCATCCTGGGCAGAGGTAGAGAACGTTCTCATCATTTCTGTCTCTTGATTGTTTCTCACCGTCATTTTGCGCGCTAGGTGTCCTCTTTACCGAAGGAGAGCAGCACAGGCAGCAGGTCAGTCTATGCCTCTTGAGCATAGCGTCGCGTCACTTGAGTCAGCCGCTCATTGTTCACTCATTCTGAATCACTTTCAGAGACGGATCTTGGTAAGCCTTCTGACCCGATACTCGCAGCAGGTCAAAGCTCTCATGCAACAGAACGCAGAACCCCGCGTTTGGACCCGCACAAATCCGCGAACTCACCGAGATTTTCGTTCAGAAGTCTGCCGAGGTATCTATCAATCGATGCACCTCGCATGTAACCGTTCGTACTGAGCCCGAGCGCGCGTCCATCACGTCGTAGCTGCGAGACGTCTGGGACGCCGAGATCTCAAAGGCGGGCGGACAAGCGCGGCTCAATGTCCTCGATGGGCTTAGCAAGATGACGCTCGACGTCATCGGCCTAGCAGGTGCGTAACGGAAACGAGGTTATTCAAGCTGTGGGGCCATCTGTCCTGATCCCATCCGTTCATGTCCAGGCTTCAACTACGCGTTCAACTCGCTCCACCCACAGGAGGGCAAGCCGAACGAGCTCAACCAGGCGTTCAAAGCGATCTTCTCCGTCCCCACCAAATTCACCATCATGATGCTCGTCCGGAACATATTCCCCGCCCTGGATATATTCGTACGGCTTCTTCTCCGTCCACCATACACGCCCGCTGATGAGAATCTCTATGACAGCCCGACGAACGGACGCGGAGCGTGGACCGCGCGCAGGAGGTCATGCGCCGGATCGGGTCGCAGCTTATCCGGGAGAAGAAGGCGGAGATCCAGCGCGAGATGTTCGAGAGCAAGCTTAAGGACGGGAGTGGGGGCGTTGCGCGGAACGACGTCCAGGGCCGGGATCTCCTCACGCTGCTCTTGAAGGCGAACATGGCGACTGATATACCGGACAACCAGAGGCTCTCTGATGAGGATGTTTTGGCGCGTGAGTGATCTTGCGTTGTTTCGGAGGTTTGTCCTGTATGCTGACAGTCTCGAACAGAGGTCCCTACGTGAGACGTCTCCGAGCTGCTTATTTGGTGTGACTGACTGACGACGCCCGTCAGATTCCTTGTAGCTGGACACGAGACGACGAGCACAGCGACGATGTGGTGCCTCTTCGCGCTCTCGCAGGCGCCTGAGGTTCAGAAGAAGCTCCGCGACGAGCTATTCACGCTCCACAGTGAGGCCCCAACGATGGACGAGCTGAACAGCTTGCCGTACCTCGACGCGGTCGTGCGTGAGACGCTGCGGGTGCACGCGCCTGTCCCTACTACCATGCGGATCGCGATGAAAGACGACGTGATCCCCGTGAGCGAGCCGTATGTTGACCGCCACGGGCAAGTGCAGGACGGCATCAGGTGTGTCTTGGTGCTACTTGACCTCAATGAGTACTGATGGGGTCACTGACGATGTGGCTCAGGATCTCGAAGGGCAGCCCAATCATCATCCCCATCCTCTCCCTGAACCGGTCGAAGAAGCTCTGGGGCGAAGATGCGCATGAATTCAGGTACGCAAGCTTTGAGGACATGTGGGTTTTGCTGCACGTTTTGGGACTGACGCGCTCGTTGTAGGCCTGAGCGCTGGGAGAATCCTCCCGAAGCGACGTCAACCATCCCTGGAGTGTGGGGCCACATCCTCTCGTTCCTCGGCGGACCGCGCGCGTGCATCGGGTATCGCTTCTCTCTTGTCGAGTGCGTCTCTCCTTCCTTTTCACATACGCGCGTAATATAAGCTAAACGAGGACAATGTAGGATGAAAGCGCTCCTGTTCATGTTGGTGCGCGCGTTCGAGTTCGAGCTCGCGGTCCCCGTGGAAGACATCCAGACCAAGACTGCGATCGTGCAACGCCCCCAGCTCCGGAGTGCGCCCGAACAGGGAAGCCAGATGCCGCTTCTCGTGAGGAAGTACACGCGAGCACTGTGAGGGGAACGTCGTGTCTGGTAGATGGTCAAGTGTGTACCTATTAGGACCCACGTTCGGAAAGTCATGCGTTTCGCTGGCTTGAGGGCGAAGTTTGGATGTCGCGAGTAACGGTGTTTTGTATACAGTACCTGTCCGTGTGATCGTCAATCTGGCAGTTCCCGTCGGACGGCAACGTCCAATACCGCCCTTAAGCTTGCGCCCCTTGTTCCTCAACCACAACTTCGTCCCTTCCCCCATACTGCCTCAAGCCCTCCCTTGCATCGCCCTCACCTCTTCTACACAGTATATCATTCCGACCACACAAGGCTGCCTGCGGTGCGAAGCTATAGTATGCGCAGCCTTCTTCACTACTAGCGCCATCAAACGCCCCTAGGTCCGAGTCCTCGGACCGATGCGGCAGTCATTTGTTATGGGCTCTTTCGCGGTGCGCATATCTATGTAGATACTCTATGTTGCTAGCACTCCCGATCGAGAGGATGTTTTTAGTTCGTTTATCCGATTTACATCCACTAATGGAGTTGCTAGTTCCCAGAGCCCATATCACAATGCGGGCTTGATCCACTCAGTGGATTATCTCAACGGTTTATTCAGTGAGCTCGAGCCCGTTCCAAGGGATCAGCCACATCATGTAGTTTATCCTTCTCGTTGATCCCTTTCCTTCAGCCCAGCGTAGAGGCCAATTGAGGATAATCCCTCAGATTATCACTGTTGATTATCCGGCATGAGGATCGTGGGGATTATCCAGGTGGATTATCCCTTTACATTGAGTTCGATCAAGCTGCTGTTTAAAAAGAGTGTAAGACACAGATTCGAACCCGCAACACGACGCCCAAGCATGGACAGCGATACCACTGAGCCAAAGTCCCTTTGAATGTCATTATTCACAACGTTGCTATAGCAGACTCATACCTGCCCCTGTAACTCCTCGACATTATCGTATGATCCCTCTGCATTAGAAGTACGCCGATAATCCGTTTGCATTAGTACCGGATGATCCCTCTCCATCAGCAGAAGCACGTCAATAATCCGTCTACAAAGTTGAAGGCTCCCTCCAAGTTCGAAGGAGCACCATGCAATTTCTGTCGTAGTGGTATATAACTGTATCACCAGCAGTAAGGCTGCGTTACAATCCTTGCCCACCACTCGAGGGCTCTTGAAGGGCCAGCTCCGCGGCTCCTGCACTACACCTGGTCACTCTGAACACCATATCTAGTAATGAGCACGCCGACTGTCTAAAATGACGAACTTCTGAACCTAGAAGGCTGGGAGCGACCTGTAAGCGACACAAAGAAGTCTTCAGTCTGTGAGCGAACGACTATATTGCATAGTATAAGTACCTGTAAGCGACACAAAGAAGCTACAAGTACTCAGTAAGTAACTGCATATAAACTATAGGTAATAAGGAAACTTACTCTTCAGTCTGTGAGCGAACGACTGAAGAGCAGGGGCAAAGAATGTCCTTCTTATATACTGAGAGAGGAGTGCCATGAGTAAGCGAAGAAAGGAGGCATGTGATCCCTATGTACGATGAGTAAGTGCCGAGGTGTGAGTATCGCGACATATGGTGTCATAGATATAGAACCCTCTGGAAGGATCCGTAGCAGTGTAGAACGCAACGGAAAGATGGAGGGAATGAAAGAATGTTTAACTACAGTACATATGCTAAGCAGTCCGTAAAAGGAAGGAACAAAGTCCATGCTGTGCGCGTTGTAGGCGCCACAGCCACAAGGTCCACATTCCCGGTCCGGCACAGCCGATAACCTGGAAGTTCAACACTCCCACTCGTTCAAACTGCGGAGGGAGAGACTAGACCAATCGCCTTTCTGAAGTGCTCCAATATAGAGAAGGAGACGTTCTTCGTCAAGGAATCAGCTAGTTAATCCTCTGTCGCTACGTAGAAGATGTCGATCGTCCCTAACTCAGCTTGTTCGCGAGTGTAGTGGTACTGGACGTCGACGTGCTTCGTGCGACGCTCGGTGACGGGATTAACCGATAAGAAGATGGACCCTTGGTTGTCGAGACACAAGGGTGTAGGACGAGAGATGTCGTCTCCCAACTCTTCACCAAACGTGCGAAGCCATACAACTTGACGACAAGCGTCTGACGCAGCCTTGTATTCTGCCTCGGTCGAGGAGAGCGAAACAGTCGGCTGTTTCCTAGACTGCCAGGAAATAGCGCCACCCGCCATCAAGAAGACGTAAGCTCCAGTGGACCTGCGGTCATCACGGTCCTCAGCCCAGTCCGAGTCTGAATAACCCAAAAGACCGTCATTCGACGCAACCGGTAGTCTTTGGTCCCTTGCAGGTACCGCAGAACATACTTGGCATAGTTCCAGTGTGCGTCACTAGGATTAGAGTTGTACTGAGACAACTTCTGGACCGCAAAGGAGATATCCGGACGTGTACCCAAAGTCGCGTAGAGCAGACTGCCAATTAGGCTCTGGTACCGTTTCCGGGAGTGGTCGGCGGCGGTGTGACTAGATTTCTCCAGTACAGCACCAGCAGGGAGGGGAGTGCGAGCCGGCTTGCAGTCAGCCATGTCGAAACGTTCGAGAACGGACTGGATATAGTCTATCTGGTCGATGTCGATTGTTCGAGCTTTACGATCGTGAACAATGTTCAGACCAAGAAAACGCGAGACAGGACCCAGATCCGTCATCTTGAACCGCTGCATCAAGGCCTCCTTAGTAGCCTTGATATGGCCAGGCTTGTCACCCATGAGGAGTAGATCGTCGACATACAGAACGATGATCGTGACGGAATCCCCCCTATGTCGCTGATATACGTAGACTCCGGCATCAGAGTATGTCCGTATGAATCCCAGATCTAGCAAGATTTGGTGTATCTTGGCGTTCCATTGACGAGACGCCTGCTTCAAGCCGTAGATTGCTTTCAGCAATAGACACACGAAGTTTTCCTTGCCAGGAACAACCCAGCCCTCAGGCTGTTCCATGTAGATCTCCTCCTCCAAGTCGCCGTTCAAGAACGCAGTTTTGACGTCCATCGACTCGATGTCCCAGTCCTCAAGCGCAGCGTGCGCAAGAAGGTAACGAATCGACTCAAAACGCGCAACAGGCGAGAAGGTTTCATTGTAATCCTCCCCCCAGACCTGAGTAAAACCCTTGGCCACAAGACGAGCCTTGTACCGACCATCATGCTTGATGTCATACACCCAACGATTGGCGACGACTTGTTGGTTCTTTGGCCTAGGCACAAGAAGCCAGGTCTTGTTCTCAATGAGCGAGTCATACTCTGCCTTCTCAGCTGCACGCCACTTCTCCGTGTCTGGAGATGCCATGGCTTGTCGATGAGAGTTAGGAATGCCAGGCTTATGGGTTGCGGCGGCGAGCATTGCAATGATAGACTGTACAACTTGTTCATCGTCCTCCAAGTTCCCTTCCGCGTCTGTACGAGCATCAACCTTTGCAGGTGGCTCATCACCGTACACACTGTCCCTGTAGCGCTGAGGTCTAGGAACGTTCTCACGACGAGGGCGATCACGCGCTATGCTAGGACCTCCCACTGGCTCATGACGATTTCGCTGATGGTTAGGCCGCGGCAAAGGAACAGCAGGTGGTGGATTAGGTTGTTGCGGAGGAGGGGGAGCAGGTTGCTCTGGAGGTGCAGGAGGCGCAGGAGGTGCAGCCTCTGGGAGAGGAATAGGAAGAGGGATATCGATCTCGAAGTTTTCAGGCTCAGCATTGGAGGCATCGTCTGAAGGGACTTCTTGATCTGAGAACGGACTATCGTCTGGGGTAACAGGACGATTGCCAGGAATCTTACGTGCAGGAAAAGACTCTTCGTCGAAGATCACATCGCGAGATACGACGATAGAGTGGGTGGCTGGATTCCAGAATTTATACCCCTTGGAACCCTGCTCATACCCAACAAAGATCATCTCGACAGCCTTCTTGTCGAGTTTCCCTTTGCGCTTGTCCTTTTGCACGTGAACATAGGCTTTGCAGCCAAAAACGCGGAAATAGGACACATCAGGGATGGTCCCATCCCACAGAGTGATGGGACATCGCCATTTCAGGCGACGCATAGGCTGACGATTATAGATATGAACGGCTGCCTCAATAGCGAGTTGCCAGAAACCGTGACTAAGTCCAGCATGATGAAGCATAGACAGAGCCTTTTCAGTGATTGTACAGTTCCAGCGTTCAGCGCGTCCATTCTGCTGAGGCGAATCAGGCATGGTTTTGTGGTGCTCAATCCCTAGACTGCGGAGAAGCTCAGAGAACTCGTTTGACGTGTACTCCCCACCACGATCAGAGCGGACTCGCTTGATTTTCCTCCCGGTTTGATTCTCGGCCCAAGCCTTGAAGTCCTTGAACGCTTTGAAGGCGTCCGACTTGTACTTCAGAAAATAAGCACGGGCGAGACCGGAGTAGTCATCAATGAAGCTAGCGAAGTACTTGAATCCGCTGCCAACTGACGCAGTGCGCATTGGCCCATCAAGATCAGTGTGGACGAGCTCGAGAGGCTCAGTCGCACGCTTTTCTGATGGCGGGAAAGGGAGTCTGTGGGATTTGCCAAAGGCACAACCCTCACACGGTTCATCATCCGCGGGATCAAGCTGGTCAACACCCTTTACGTTCTTAGGCAGGTGGCGAAGAGGCTCCTTGCCTGCATGACCAAAGCGACGATGCCAGGTCTTGTAACTGCGAACGTTTAGGTGGACATGCCTGTTCAGGATAATCTCCAGAGTCAAATCATAGAGATTGCTCGCAGGATTGTACGGTGCCTCAAGGATCTTTCGACCCTTGATGCGAATCGTCGAGCCTGAGTCGACAGCGCCTTCCGGCTGCTTGTCGAAGATCATCATCTTCCTCGCTCCTTGGAAGAGAGAATAACCATTCTTCTCAATGGTACCGGTGGAGAACAGTCGTGCAGAGGCCTGAGGCACATAGCAGACGTTCGGAAGAGTGATAGTCCACCGTTGACCATCGACAAGAGTCTCAGCTTTAACAGTGCCTTGACCGAGTCCCTGAATAACCGAACCTTCGCCAGATGAGGCGGTATTGAAGGTCAGTGGTTTGTCGAAGGGTTCGTACTCGGTGAAGTTGTCAAAGCACCAAGTGACATGCTGAGATGCGCCAGAATCCATCAGCCAACGAGTATACCGCACACCAGCAGCAGCTTTCGCCGCATCATAGAAAGAAGTGTGCATGTTAGAGCCGGATTCAGCTACAAGTACATTGGCCGAGACGTGCGCATGGTCATGAGAATTGTCCTTTCCCTTCCCTTTATCCTTGTCCTTGTCCTTGTCCTTCTTCTTGCCACCGTTGCCCTTACCCTTGTTGCCCTTGGGGCGAAGTTCGGGGTGCTTCTTGTAGCAAGTCGACTCATGATGGGTCTGACTGCCACAGAAGTCGCAGGGGCCGGACGGCTTGGGCTTGGTCTTGGAGATCCGAGCAGCGGACTGACCAGTCTTGCACATGGCTTCCTCAGAGAGAGACTTCTCGAGGATGACGTCGACGGTGATCTTGTCGAGGTCCATAGTGGCCATGAGCGCAGAGATCATAGGTCGGTAGGACTCCGGGACCTTGGAGAGAAGGATGAGGGCCTGGATGTTGTCCTCTAACTTCAGGCCATTGGTCGAGATCTCGCGGATACGTGTGACGATCCGACTCATCTGATCCTGAAGCGAACGCTGGTCCGACATGCGAGACTCACTGATGAGTGACTCGAAAAGACCCCAAACGTGCACAGAGTTCGGTTTCCCAAACTTGTCTTTCAGCGCATCCCACATCTCTTTGGCAGTGAGATTGGCCGGAGAGGAGGTGCCGTTGGTCGTCTTCATCTCGAGGAGATAGTGGAAGCTAGGCCCAGTCCGCATGAAGAGCAGACCGCATGCCTGAGCATTCTTCTTCCTATACTCCTTGCGCTCTTCAGCGTCGGAAGGTTCAGTCGTCTCTGAAGAGACTACATCCCAGCAGTTCATGAACATGAGAAGACCCTTCATCTTCGCAGCCCAGTCAGCGTACTGGCTGGCCGAAGAAAGGAGAGGGACAGATTCAGGTTTGATGTTGCCCATAGTGAGGAGAAAGAATTGGGGCGAACCGATGAGGTTCTCGGTGAGATCGAGTGTAGGAAGTGGAGATTGTGGAGGCGCGAATTGGAGAGGCGCGTCCGGTGGAAGGGGTGTGGGAGCAAGGAGAGGTGAAAGCTCGTAGACTGATTCTAGGTCTTCTTCTTCTTCTGTCGAAGAAGGAGGAAGCGGAGTAACTTGCCAAGGTTCTGGGACTACAGCCCAGACGTTTCCGGGTGGAGGCTCTTGAAGGTTCTGGTAGCGATTAGGACAGGGGAAGCTATCGCAAGCAAAGTAGCTGTCGTCTTCTGGGTCATAGTAACGGTCGAGGTTCTCGTCGACGTCGAAGAAGTGGATAAGCCCAGAACAATCAAAGGCAGATGATTCCGAAGGGTTGTCGAGAGTGGCGTCGACTTCCTCCTCAGAATCTATGGCAAGAGGTTCCGCTGTGGTCGGCTCCAAAACGGTTCAGAAAAAGCGCGATGATTGACTTGCTGTGTGCACCGAGAAGTCCTGGTAGATGGGAACACCTGTTCAGGAGAACCAGAGATCCAGACAGCCGAAATGCCCGAAAATCTGGGTAGAAGTTGCCAACTGTGCCCAAGAAAAACTATGTACTGCTATCCGACAAAAAGAGTATTGTAAGGAGGGTCCAGACGGTTGTCCTCCGGTCCTAAGTTCCTAAAGAACCCGGATACAAGGGCTGGCTGTCGCAAGTGCGAGGCCTGACCCAGGGATACTAGAAAGAGCTCGCTACAAAGAGCTGTACAGCCTACTGAGTACTAGGGCTATAGTAAAAGCACTCAGGGCTGCGTCACGAGCGCAGAAATGTCCCCCTGGTAGCAGTGTCGGCGGGCAACAGTCAAGAGTTAAGGAATTATGGAGGGGAGGGTGCACAACAGCGATGTCGACGAAGGGAGGGTGCGCGCAGAGATGTCGACAGAAGCAGCAACAAGTTAGAGCGCAGGGCTCATAACCTGACGAACTTCTGAACCTAGAAGGCTGGGAGCGACCTGTAAGCGACACAAAGAAGTCTTCAGTCTGTGAGCGAACGACTATATTGCATAGTATAAGTACCTGTAAGCGACACAAAGAAGCTACAAGTACTCAGTAAGTAACTGCATATAAACTATAGGTAATAAGGAAACTTACTCTTCAGTCTGTGAGCGAACGACTGAAGAGCAGGGGCAAAGAATGTCCTTCTTATATACTGAGAGAGGAGTGCCATGAGTAAGCGAAGAAAGGAGGCATGTGATCCCTATGTACGATGAGTAAGTGCCGAGGTGTGAGTATCGCGACATATGGTGTCATAGATATAGAACCCTCTGGAAGGATCCGTAGCAGTGTAGAACGCAACGGAAAGATGGAGGGAATGAAAGAATGTTAACTACAGTACATATGCTTGTTACGCCCCGTGCTGTAACCCCGAAGTCCGATCCCCGAACCCCCGTACTCCGCTCCTTACTCCGTGTTACGTACTCCGCTCCTCCGTACTCCGCTCCTCCGTACCCCGTACCCCCGACTCCGTTCTCCGTACTCCGCACTTCGTACTCCGTACTTCGGACTTCCCCCGACCCCATGACTTACATGTCTCAGATAACCCTCATGGCGCTGCCTACATGAGGCTTTTGCTTACTGAGCTATCTACGTTATCTTACCCTTGGCAAGTTACTTCGTACTTTCGTTCTACTCCTTCCTATCACGTACATCTCTTATTGTTTTTATCGGGTTTCTGACTTAGTATAAATACTGCCCCGGAATGTAGTAGCTACGCAGTTCAGAAATCTCGTTATACTCATTACTGGTTCAACTCGTACTCCGACACTCAACCCCGACCCTCTAGTCCGACCAACCTTCGTTTCCAAGTCCGACCTCCGACCCGTCAAGTCCGTACTCCGCAGTCCGCAAATAGAGGACACTGAGTCGGAACCCGTGCGTTACTAATAGTTTCGCGAAAGTCCTCACTACAGTGCCAGTCCGACCTCCGGTCGTACTCCGTCCCCGAACTCCGTCCAAGTCCCGACCACCGGAGTTGTACCCCCGGACGGCACGGTCCTAACAATGCTAAGCAGTCTGTAAAAGGAAGGAACAAAGTCCATGCTGTGCGCGTTGTAGGCGCCACAGCCACAAGGTCCACATTCCCGGTCCGGTGATGCGCATGTTGCCTGCCTAGGCTCAGAAGAACAAACTCGCACCTTCGCTAACTGCGCCCTCCAGCTGCCTCTTGTGCTAGCAGCCCTCGCGCGAAGGCTCTCCCTCTAATGTACTGCCTGGCGAAGCCTCTGCTCCCTCTCATGCGACTCTGCAACTCCCCTCAGTGACTTCCCCTTCGCATCTCTCTTCCATCCTGGTCTGGCGCATCACGCGAACACATCCTATTCCCTTGCGAGCACACTACTCCTCCCGCAAAGACACTGCTCCTCCTGCGAAGCCACCACCTCTCCCGCGAACACTCTGCATCACTTGCGAGCTGCCTACCCTCCTTGACAGGCTATAGCAAGCCAGCGAAAGTCAGCGAAGATGGCGCTACATCATTTGCGAGCCACCCTCAAGCCGACAGGGATGTGCTAGAGCGTGGCACACTTGCTAGCCTCGCGGTGCACTTAGTGCACTCACACGGTGATGCGCATGGTGCCGGTCCAGAGTCAGAGCAGAGGGCTATCGCTGCGGTGTCTCCCCTCCTTTCCGCGGCGGTCTCATCTACACCTTTGCCAGTCGCGACCTCGCGCAACTCTTCGCACGTCCGCGGGACCCTTTGCACACACCTGGAGCACTCGCGCCTGCGCTCTTGGACTCCTGTGGATCTGCACTCCCCTCCCCCTGCCCTCGCGGATGTGTTGTGCCCAGCTACGGACCGTATCGGCCGACGGAAACAATGCGGAATGGCGCCATATGGCGCAAGAGGTAGAGCAGAGCCTATAGGAGGCTGCGGAGAGGTCGCGTGGCGAGCTGGCCCGCGATGAGGCCAGGCGGCCTCGCCAAGACTTGATGGACTGTAGCACAGCATCCCCCCCCTCCAGAGTCGAGTACCATACGCTCCTCCCTCCGAGGGCTGGCGGACAGAGAACTTCGCCCCTTCCCCACCAGACCACACATCCCCACTTCCCTTCACTACTGCTAGAGTCTTTCAGCTGCAATCCTTCTTCTGTACACACGTCCTCTGCTAATCTATAACTTGACACCTTACGAATCTTTGGCCTGCGACTGCGAGCCCTGCGACTGTGAACCCTGCAACAGCGAACCCTGCGACTGCGAACTGTGAAGACAGCAAACCCCCAAAGCCTGCAAAACCTGCGAAACCCTGCGAGTTCAGAGTGCGAAGTTGCGAGTGCTACGTCTGCAGGATTGTGGGAGTTTGTGTAAAAGCTAGCTGCGTTCCCCTCCTTTCCTTCATATACTCTGCGACTGCTGCGAACCTGCCAACCACGAACCTGCGAAGCTTGCAACTGCGAAGTCTGCGAAGACACGAAGACGTGAAGCCTGTGGATTGCAAGGCTAGCAGTGCTCCCCTCCTTCCCTTTCCATCCAGCGAACCTGCGACATCCTCTCCCATCCTCTCCCATCTCTGTACCCTTTGCGAGGTTGGACAATACAGATGCCCTTCCCCCATACCCTCAGGGTCTCTCACTTGTGATATTTACGACCTTGCGAAATCTGCGAACTTGCGAACTGCGAAACTGCGAACTGCGAACTGCGAACTGCGAACTGCGAACCCTTGCGAACTGCGAACTGCGAACCCTTGCGACGACCTTGCGAAGATCTGCGAAACCACTTAGCTGCGAAACGGCGTGAAGCCACGAGGACAGACTCCGCGAAAAGTTTGCGAAACCGCGTGTTGCGAAAACCTGCGAAACTCCGCGACATTGGCGAAATCGACAGCCCGCGCTCCTCTCCCCTTGTCCCCTTCCCCCTTTCTCCTTCCCCGTGTATCCGCGAACCCTTTCCCTGCGCTCTCGCCAGCGTCGCGTCCTTCGCAAAGGCCAGCCAACCCTCTCTACCCACTCCCTTTGGTCCTAGGCTTTGCTACGGTTCGCGCCAGTCACAGGGCACCCGACTCCAACCTCCCTTCTCCTTCGCGTCCTTTCCCCTCTCCCCCGCCAGCGGGCCTCGACCTACAAAGGCTCTCGGCCCGAGTAGTATCCTTCCCTTACGGGTGGGTTAGACGCTTCACCGGCACAGCCGATAACCTGGAAGTTCAACATAAAACTATCGAGCTTACCTCCTAGGCATAGGTGGACCATCTTCTCGCCTGCGCTTGCGGCTCTTCCGGGCTGAACCGTTCACGTCCGTCGCGCCCGTCCGTCGCGT